>CM076582.1:424941798-425376069 GCA_034641835.2 Pinus albicaulis
GTGCTAAGGGTACTTGCTTTTAATAGTCATCTTGTTGAGTGTTACACTAAAAAATGTCATCCTGACATTTTGCTATGAGTATGAGCTCATCATTACTCATACTTCCTCCTTTTGCAGGTCTAACATATTAGTTCCTCATGTCAAGCTTTCAAAATCAGAGAAAAGTTCCTAAAAATCCCCTAAACATTGGTATCACACTTTCTCTATTCATTGCCTGCGGTCCCGCACCTAAAGTTCAGCTCTCCTGCGTAACCATACCGCACGTTCTTTGTGTTATGGGTGTGGACCTCTGTAAAACACAAAAAGGTGAGAAAGTAAAGATAAAAAGTTGATTTCAGATGAATTCTAGAAGATTCTAGATGGGAATTTCCGGGAATGGATACGCTTTGAGAAGGTTCATGCATCCCTCACTTGATGGATCTAACCCCTTGATGTAAGGAGCTAATCCCTTTGAAGGAGGATTCTATCCCTTCATATTTGGAACATAAAACCTCCTCTTTTCCACTATAAAAAGAGGCCTTGGGTAGCCTCAAAGGGAGTTCAAGCTTTAAGATATTTGAAGTTAAATGTTGTTGAGATTCAGACTCAGTTAACTAAGACTTTCTGTGAGGTTAAATCACTCACCTCTATTCGTCTTGGTTCAAAGAGTGCAATGCTTGTCAAATTAGAAGAGATTCCTGCTTTGGACCCCAGGAGGACCTGCATAACATCAAGGCACAGGTTGTAAAGGTTTTATTTTATTTGAAGTTAATACAAATATACTCATTTCTCTCATTAAACTGTCTATTCATGGTTTATTTCATAAATTCCTTGATCATTATGATGAGTATGGTTTATAATAATGTCTATACAGGTGCTATGTAATATTTTTGCTTGTTTGTGACTGCAAATTCACGAGGAACGTTCTTTCAAGTTCACAGGAAGGACTTCAACGAGATCAAGCAAGCGCTGGACATAAGGTAGGCCTTACACCTATATAGCATTTTTATGAATCTTGTATGCTTAGAGAGAGATTAGTATAATTGGCTGTTTGTTGCTAGTTACTTTTAGTACTAGAGAGATCGGTCTTGTCCGCAAGACGGATTAATCTACACAAGATTGAGCAGACGATAATCCATGCACATATGCATAGGGCCATCATTCTTCCTTACGAACAGAATCGGTGCTCCCCATGGGGACACACTTGGCTGAATATAACCTTTAGCCATCAATTCCTGCAATTGCATCTTTAATTATGCTAACTTCGGTACACTCATCATGTATGGAGTGTGAGACACAGGTGCTGCCCTAGGTATTAATTCAATAGTAAAATCTATGCCTCTTTTTGGTGGCAACCCTGGAATATCCTCTGGAAACACATTTTGGAATTCTTATACAATATGAATATTTTCCAACATAGTAGTTTTATATTTTGTGTTGGTAAATCCAACTTGAATTGTATAAAGCTGGAAATATTTCCTTTTACATTTACTTATTTTTTATGCTGTAATAGGTCGCAACTTCAAAGGCTTTTTGATGCCCTGCAGTTCCTATATTGTTCCATCATTGGAATTAAAATGTATAATCTTATTCTTACAGTCCACTAAGGACCAATGGATTTCTAGCCAATCCATCCCCATTAATATATCATAATATCCCAATGGTAAAAAATTGAGTTCCACAGTTATATGCTGGTCCCCAATACTCAATTCGCAATAGGGTACATTAGTGTCAACCCACCTTCTAGTTCCTGTAGCTAGCTAAACCAGCCATGGATTTTTAAATTTCTGATCCTACAAATTACTGCTTTCTACAACTTGAGGGTGTATGTAACTTAAGCTAGCACCAAGATTAACTAAAATAGAAACAGATCGGTTTTTAATCTTACCTTCTAATTCTATCATGGTTAACTGGTAATCTGCTTGTCAATCCTCCAGCGTTGCATTGATTCTAGGGATGTTTTGAGCTACATCCCCCACCGTAGATGCTTCTTGTAGATTTTCTGCCACCTCATTCCTTCCTCGATGTAGGCAGTTCTTGAGGTAATCGACCTCCCCACATCCCTAGCATTGCAACGGAGGTTTCTAGGGGTGCCCAATATCAGGTCTACGAGAAGCTTCATTAGGCCTTTCCTCGCTAGTCCACTTGGTTCTGGTTTGGCCTTTTCCATTATCTTTGCTGAGTGGATGTCTTGCAACATCCTTGAAATTGCTCGATCTACTATTTTTGTTATTAGTAAAAAATTTCTGCCCCTTTCGAGGTGGCCAGCTTTTCCCAGCTTCTCCCTTAGTCTTGGAGTGCTAGTAGCATATTCACGCCTTCCTAATCACTTCATCCATGGTTTTCGGATTCACAAAATCAATTCTTTCTTTCATATGAATTGGAAAACTACTCAAAAAACGCTGCACCTTAGCTTTTTCATCACGCAAGTACGGTACACATCTTAACAGAGAAGTCAATTTTGTAATAAATTCATCTATATTCATTTGACCGAGTTTTAGATCATGGAACTCTCGGGATTTCTCATCGTAGAATCGTTCAGTCAGGTAATTATCTTTAAAAGGTTGTCTAAATTCATCCTAACTTACATTTTGATCTTCCACGCCTCGTACATTCTTCACTTCCTCCCACCAATTGATAGATGGCTAGGTGGGCTTTGAGCTTGCTGTTATACTCATACACTTGGAAGTACTTATTCATATTTATTATCCAAGCTTCCACCATTTCCTCTACCTCTCCATCAAAAGTAGGAGGCTTGATCTTTCGAAATTCTCCCTGCAATTCCACTTTCTTCTTTTTCAGCTCTTTCTCGTCCATGACATTTCTAGATTCTGCTTCATTATATGTACGACTTTTATGGCTTCATGGCATTCGAATGCCTTCAACATGATCATGTACTGCTTGACGTTACTCTATGTTTTCCTAAGTGTTTCTCTAGGACTAGTTTGTCCACTAGGAGGATTCTACCTATCAGACAGATTCTTCAATATCCTCTCTTTCTCTCTCATCAACCTTTCATTATCGTCGCGAACTTTAAGCATTTCTATTTGTAACTATTGTACATTGTCCAAAAACTTGTTTGTCTGTCATTGTTGTTCTTCTAGCATTCTTCTTGTCTATTGGTGCTAGTCCACACTTAACTGCACCCACATTTCAGGACTGACCTCAGGATTGGTCAGAGGATGGGTCTCTCCCATGTTTCTGGGTGGGTGTTGACTTGATCCTCTTCTCATGGCTGATTACAGAAACTTGCTCCTGTACTTTTCACAATATCAAGTCATTAATTTTAATAAAATTCATAACATGAGAATATAATTCGGTTCTAGCCCATCTAGCCCTAGTTTGTGACTTATGCTATGATACCGCTTGTTACATCTATGCCATAAAAAAACAATTTAAATAAGTAATAAACAATTTATTTAAGTCACATATGTAATTACGTCATATCTTAACACATTTCTCCAAGTTATAAACCATAGGTGTAGAGTAAAGACACATGGTTATGTTATTTGACATTGCGTGTTGTAACGTACCCACCCTCATAACCATGGATGAAAATTTTCAAGCGATTAAATGCAATATTAAATTCTTCACTGCCATGGATGACAACTTTACGTGAGTTCCACGTTGGCTCACAATGCTAGCCAGATCTGGGGCGTCCGATCCTTCCTACTACCGATTGACGGTGGAGGTTGGGCAAGGGTAGGGTTAGGGTAACTACCCACCCCCATCCCTCTTCCTACAGGTCATTCTATTCATTGTAGCTCCGATATTCTTTCTCTGCAAGACCGAATTTTCCTCACGAGTGTTCCTCCTTGAAACTTAGTGTGCCGCCAACACATAATATTCAATCCTTCCTATTACAAAAGAGGTAAACCACCCATTTCATTTTGATTTAAAAGTTTTCAAACAAATTTTTAGAGCTTGAACCTCTAATTACAGGATTTATTGGTTTAATATCTGGATTCTATCCCTTTGTTTTTCAAGCTTTCCCCTTGTGAGTTTTGATTTTCCGGAACCGCTTTCTTAACTTCACACCGAGAATAATTGACAACAATGCTTGGAACAACAGAACTTGGTAGTAGTAAGCTCCCATTGCTTGCCTCAGTTAACTGTCGACCTTCTCTGCAGCAAGGTAACAATCATGACTTGTTTCTATTCTATTTTCCTAGTTATTCTTTTCTGTAGTAGTTTTTCTTTGTTTCCAGAGATCGACTCCCCATTTTTTTTTACTGTGCTTGCAAGTTTGCAGATTCGAACCATAGGAATTCGGCCCTTTTGAAAGTCTATTCCAACTAGTCACTCGTACGAAAATTCCAAATCCAACTCAATTCATTGCAAAACAATGGTATTTACCCTTACAATTTTTCTTAGTAGTTTTCTCCTTGCTATTTTACTGCAGGTAGGGTTTTTGATTTCTCAGAGATTGTTCCATGTCAACCAAGATATTTAATCTTTTTGTAAAACCCACAGTTAGGGTTGAAAGTCTCAAATGGGCTCAACCCTTCAAGTTTTATGTTTTACTTTCATCCAATATGTAACGTTAATTTGTTAACTATGAATTTTGGATTCACTACTATTTCTAGCCGAGGCCTTTTTTATGTTATCGATAATTTCTGAACTGTTTAATTTGAAATTTATGTGCTACGAAAAAACTAGTCGGGACAATTTTAACCCCAAGTAAATAAGATTTGCATGCTTTTCATTCTAAACTACAAAATTTCTTGCGGCAATTTCTTCTCTGAGATCGTTCTATGATGGAAGGTTAAATTGTCATTAGTTGTTTTGATTCTTGTGTAGTTTAATTTGTACTTCTATATTGCGCTACCACTCTCCTTCCACCATTCCTGGGTGGCTAAGTGATAGAGGGACCGCAATTCAGACCCTTCCCATGGGTCAGAACCATAAACCCTCGACCCATAACAATAAAAATCACTAAGTGTAGAAGTTAGCATTTATCTCTGACGTCTTTCGGATACTTCAGATAATTATTAATTTTCTTCATTGTTTTGCCGGAAGTCGGTTTAATCCACAGTGGTGATTCTTTCAAAGTTAAAATGTTGGGTTTACGAGATTGTACAATCCAGTTTAGTTTTCGACTCTTTACTCTCTCTTTTATTTTTTTGTATGGACTGCTACAACTAATTGAAGCGTTTTCTTTAGCTTTACCTGTAGATATTCCAACTCTCTAAATTGAAGCACAATCAACAAGAGATTTTTATGAAGTTCTAGCAACTTTTCGTTTTTCTTTCATTGCATATAAATTTATGTATATAAATTTATGTGTTTTCTCTCTTCTTAGAGTAAAAAATACACGGTTGTATTTTTATTTGGTGCATAAAATAGACTGTAGATTATTTTCTACTTTTCTTTACTTTTCTAAATATGAGCAATGAAATATTACTGTAATTAGAATAATAGTGCATAAAATAGACTATAGACTATTTCTACTTATCTTTACTTTTCTAAAAATGAGCAATGTAGTATTCACTGTAACTAGAATAACAGTGCATAAAATAGACTGTAGAGTATTTCTACTTTTCTTTACTTTTTTTAAAATGAGCAATGCAGTATTCATTGTAACTAGAACAATAGTGCATAAAATATATTGTAGAGTATTTATAATTTTATTTACTTTTCTGAAAATAAGCAATGCAATATTCACTATAAATAGAATAACATTGCACATAGACTGTAGAGTATTTATACTTTTATTTAATTTTATAAAAATGAGTAATGCAGTATTCACCATAATTAGAAAAAAATAACGAAGCTCCTAACTTTTCGAGTAACCATAATTAAGGTTGCATAATTCAATCTTTAGGATAAATATTTCATAAAGAGTATACAACAATAAGTCAACATAACGTGAAAGTACCTAATCCGTGACCTGGTATTAAGTAACTGTTGGTCCACCCAACCTTGAGCAAGGCTATTACGTCCTCGGCTCCCCCTTAGCTTCATGCCACGCTGAGGAAATCTTCTTGAGACAGAAGTTATACCTGAGGACCAAGTCCATTCTGATACTTCTCCAAGTGAATACCGAGTTCCACTGGTTCTCCCACCAGCTCAAGACATCTCAGTGCAACAATTTGTTGCTTAATTCCACCCCCTTTCTACACAGGACCCCATTCCCTCGTAGGTTTTTTCATTAATCCTTTTGGAAGGTAATTTTTAGAAGTGTCTCAACCTCTTCCTAGATTTCTTCGAATATTTTACCACACAGTTACTTTCACCTTTTTACTCAAACAAAATTATCATTTAATTAAATCCTTAAATAAGAGTCATGTGTTAATTTCATTAATTAATTCCTCATTCGTTAATGATTCTGAATGTCTCATAACACTCATGTAATCATAAGTAAAAATAAATAAAAGATTCTAAACTAGAAGTTACACTTAACTACAATATTTGCACTAACAACAAATCTGTGCACACACGATCAACTAGATGTACAAGTACATGTTTGTATTGGTTTAGATTGGATTTCAATCTCATAGAGGGAGTATATACAATTTTTTCAAGAGAGAAAGAAAGTATTGTAGCTCCAAGGAAGGTCTCTTTCTCAGTGAAAATTTTTACTCAAATATTTGCACACAATAGATTTAATCCCTCTAGAAACCAAATCGATTTGTAATACACACACACACACACACACACACACACACCGTGTATGTGATTTTTCATTGTTTAAACTATATTTTTGAATGTAAAAAATGGATTCAATGTCATCAAAATTTACTTGAGAACTTGGATTTTGTAAACTACATAGCTTAAACTTGCAATTTCAACACAATTGCTTGATTTGAAACAAAATTGACCAAAACATTTTCTTAAAAAAAGGTCACAATGAGACTACTTAAAATGATTTAGCCATAAACAATACATACATACATACATACATACATACATACATACATACATACAAACATACATACATACATACACATACATATACATACATACATACATACATGTATGTATGTATGTATGTATGTATGTGTGTGTGTATATATATATATATGCACATTTAAATGTCTTTTCTCGAAATATTTTATCTGTGGATTATATTTTCCACATTAAAATTATTTTTCTCTTATTAATATATTTTTAATACATTTCAACATTAATTAACCCTCTAAATTAAAATATTTTATTTATGAGTCATGTTGAATATTTTATTATTAATTATATATTATTAAATGTTGCATTTTAATTTGATATTAAAAATTAAATAAATTACATATCTCCTTGAACATCTTTACTTTTAATTACTCCTCTTACAACATTTTATTATGATCATCGTTAAAATGATTTGTCATTTACACCCTCTCCATATACATATGCATGAAGTGAATATTGAAATAAATTATTGGACATGCATATTAAAAAACATTATTTGAGTCATTACTAAAATATTTTTAAAAATTTATTTAGGTCATGTACTCAAATATTTTTAGAAATAAAATCCTTGTACTCAAAAGTATACCATTTTTTTATTACTTTTAGTTACTTTAATTGTCTATGAAATTGGTATATGATTATTATAGTTTATATGGACATTGAAATATTTTATTTATTGAAATCCTTCTAGAAACCTTATATATATATATATATATATACTAAGTGTAAATTTTCATTGTTTAAGTTATATTTTTGAATGTATAAAATGGATTCAATGTCTTCAAAATTTATAGTGAAAAGATTGACTAAAAAATTTGCACATAAGAGATTTAATCTCTATGGAAACCTAATAAATCTGATATATATATATATATATATATATATATATATATATATATATATATATATATATATATATATATATATATATATATATATATATATATACCACGTGTAATTTTTTAATGTCTTCAATTTTTTTTTAATGTCTTCAAAATGTTAAATCTCTCTTCTCTTTATGGCTACCATATATATGAATAGGATGTTGATAATCATTGATGTCTATGAGAAACCAGTAAATAAAATTGCACTGCATATATAATGATGTGGATTGCATATAGAATTTCTCAAAGTATCTCCTTCATCTTCATCTTGCTAATGAAATTTATTTGAAGTAAATAGTTTCAAGTTTATTATTCATTTTCCTAAATTCTAATTTTAATATAACCACTTCAGTTTCAAATTTATTATTCATTTTCCTAAATTCTAATTTTAATATAACCACTTCAGTTTCAGTCTTAAAATTTTGGATGATAGATTTTATTTCACTAATACATCCGTTTTGAATATAGTTGGTTAGAATTTTTTTAATAAAATGTCTTCAGGAATCCATTCAATTGTATTCCAACTGATTTTTTTGAACAACCAACACCTTACTATTCCAAGAATAACAACAACAAATTTATCAATTCCTCGTAGAAACGTAATGGTGAAATTTGTTTTTTAATAGGGTGTCTTCCAGAAAACGGTCTTCTCATAGAGTTTTTCAAAATACCAACACCTTTGTATTCAAATAGCAACAACTAATTTATCATTTCTTTGTAGAAACGTAATTTGCATAAAGTGTACATTGAAAATAAAGCGTAAGTAACAAAATAGATGATGGAACGCTAGTGATTATGTTTTTCGAATCAATTTTTTTAATTTTTTCATAGATTTTGACTTAATGATGAGTTGAAGTTAAAAAACAAGAATTGGGCATCAATTATTTTAACGAGAATGAAAAATAAAAAAACTATTATCTAAATAATATTTGAAAATGTGAGATGCATAATAAAGTAATTTAACAATGTGAGATGCATAATAAAGTAATTGTTTTGATGGTTATTATGAATTGATTCATATTGGCATTTATTAGCTATTTAATTTATATGGTTTCCCTAGTTACTCTTCACAGTAAACCATTCCATGTCACTTGAAATGACTCGGTGATGATGGGGTAGGCTTTCAATATTGTAGGATGTTTCTAAATCATGGATTGTTAACATGTTTTCTTACATCAAAGGAAAATAAACTCTTAACTAAGTAAAATCATTTTTAAATCATACTCCAAGACCTAATAAAGTATCTTAACTAAATAAAATAAATTTTAAATTATACTCCAAGGCCTAATAAAATATCTTTCTATCCACACTTACATTGAAAATGCTTCTTAAAATACTCCATAAGTAAAGAAGAATTCTTGAGTGTAGCAAAATGTAGTTAAACATATATATTAAAAAAAAAATGTAACAAGATTCTTAATCAATATCATGATTTACATGTCTAAAAAAAATATAACTTGTATTCATTTTAAAATAATTTAATTATTAACAAATACTATGATTTACTAATATTACATATCTAAAAAAACCATAACTCTTATTCATATGATTTTTAAACTAATCAATTAATAATAACTTTTGAAATAAATCTCTAAATAATATTTAAAATATTTTATATAAATTAAATCTTTATCGTCTAATCTAGTAATAATTAATAAATTAATTAAAATTTTAATAAACACAATTATTGACTACATAATAAAAATTAAATAGTAATTAAATATAATTAAATTTCTTTTTATTACCTTCAAATACCTTGTAATAATAATTAAATATTTCATTCAAAATAACTGGTAATAATTAAATGTTACTTGATTTGCTGTTAAATGTCTCAAATCACAATATTAGGGCATGAATGGCCAATGCCATAGTTTTGATGATCTACTCTAACTATAATTTGAAGGCTTTTATTCTGACAAAACATATATACGACACATACCCCCGTCATCTTAACCAAAGAATTTTTATGTTAACCCAAACTTTTATTTGACCATCTGGAAATTTGTTTTAGCATTTGTAAACTCTACCAACATCAGTCGCTCGAATTCTCAGGCGGTCATAACTGCGCGAATTAGAATTATAGCGACACAAATACTGAAAGATGACTGGAAAATAGAACGAAATTACATATTGTTTTTAAAATGAAAACTAATAATTAAGCCTCCTTTATTTTCAGTGAAAGCCAAGACTTTTAGTGCTATTGTCTTCACTCCCACGCTATGGCTACTGAACTATGAACCACCTGTGTTCCACCCTTCAGGCATATCCACCAAATTTGGCTGAATTCTTGGAGACCACTAGATTTGTTGTGAGAGGCTATTTTTCTTTCAAATCTCACTGTAAAACTCGCCTTCTCCTTTTTCTTGTTGAAAACGAGGGTGGTCGGCTCCACAGTTATATTTATGCTTGGAGGGTTCTCAATTGCAATATCATACACAGACGGGGCTGCCCTGACGTTCATCACTATTATCCTTGTAACACGAACTAAATTAAGCGACTTAAACACCATGGAGAATGATGGGTAGTTCAGATCTCCTGGATTCTGCAAGCCGGGTAATTGGGTGCATGAACTAGCCTTACTTGTGAGAAAATGAATTTGCTTTTTATTATAATTGAGGGTACACAAAAAGTTAGCGTAGTCATCAAATCCGATATCATAGACAAGACCTGGGTCCATGGCAGCAGATGGATTCACATGACCGGAGCCTATTGCAAATGCGTTTGCCGGTAGCCCCCCATTGAGGGAGTTGCGTATAAGGTGTTTAGAATTATCAAATAGCAGTGTAGATGTTATGAGAGTCAATTTTATTGTAGCGGGTGTCCACTCTGAATGCACAACGTGTAGAAGAGCTGCGATGCCCACGACATGAGGGCAGGACATGGATGTCCCAGAGATTAAGTTGTAATCAAATTCGCTGTGGGATGTCCCAGAGATTAAGTTTTAATCTAATTCACTGTGGGATGTCCCAACTGAGATTATTTTTTCTGTTTGCGGCCAGCCCATCCAAGCCGCCAATATGTCGAGACCCAGAGCAATGAGGTCGGGTTTAAGGATCTTGGAAACCACTGAATTCAGTCCTCTGGAAGAGAAGTCAGCTACCACGAGTGCTCACAATATACCAACCACGGTCAGGCCCTCAGCTTTTATAATGTTTGCTGTAGGATTTTTGGCATTATTGATATAAGCTTTCATGCCTTGGCTGGACTTGGAATGGATGAAGGTTGCCGGTAAGGAAGAAGTAATGGTACAGAAATCAATTTCTTTGAATGAAGGATCGTTGGCCAAAATCATTCCTGCACTGCCAGCTTGTTTCACTTCCAGTTGCATCTCATCTGTATTCCCAACTCCAAAATTGCAGAGCACAATTTTTCCAATTACCATATTGGGATCGAGGCTTGCGGCGGCGCAGAGATTTGCGGACTTCTTACTGGACGTGGTTTTCCCAAAGTCAATTGTCCGTTGCCTATCGTCTTACCTTTGTAAAGAGAGGAACCCCCATAGCTTTTGCCGTTCCCAAGCACCACCAGAGCCAGGAACTCTCTATCGATGCTGCTGGCACCTACGGTTGTTATCCATGTTGTCATATTAAAGACTGGGTAATGGTCTGTCCCGCCATTACCCGTGAGCACGACACAAAAACACCCTTCTCAGTAGCTCTGAGAGCTCCAATTGCTACAAGGTCAGAATAATAAGGTGAATTTGGATACCCAAGTGACAGCGATAGCAAGTCCCCCCGTCCGAAATGGCCGCTTCCATACCGGCCAGAAAATCAGACATGGCATAGTTAATATCTATCTTAGTAATCTAGAAAGATTTATAAACAACCAATCTAGCTTTGGTAGCGATGCCTCTAGCTGTTCCGTTAGCGAAGCCAAAATAACTAGCCTCGGGCACCTCTAACCCCGCCGCAGTAGAGGAAGTATGTGTACCATGGCTGAAATAATCTCGAGGAGATCTGTAATCTACATTATCATCGAGGTGACCATGCTTGGCCTCATATCCTTTGATAAAGTAATGGGCTCCAATGAGTTTGTTGTTGCAGTAGGAAGCATTGAACTCGGTACCCACTTCACATTCTCCCTTCCATTTGGCAGGCACTGAATTTAGCCCATGATCATTGAAGCTCTTTCTCTCTGGCCATATTCCTGAATCCACCACCCCTACGATAGTATCATCACAGAAATGTGACTGTGGCCATAGCCCATGACTAGGACTCAACACCAGAAATTCCGGTGATCGAGTAGTGTGGAGTTGACCGACGGTATCTGGATACAAAATAAAGCATCCATCCATATTCTCCAGATCTTGAGCTTCCGTGGTTGTCAGCAAGGCCACAAATCCATCCATTGTTGGAATTTCTGAGAATTCCAGAACAATATGGAGAGAATAATACTCTCCTTCTTAACATAGAGAAATTAAAAACAATTGCTTGCTAGAGGGATATAGTTTCACACT
The DNA here is from genome assembly GCA_034641835.2 of Pinus albicaulis. NCBI lineage: Eukaryota > Viridiplantae > Streptophyta > Pinopsida > Pinales > Pinaceae > Pinus > Pinus albicaulis. Next base: position 424,954,021 of record CM076582.1, read on the forward strand.
TGAAAAACACTTCTATTTATTAAAAAAAAAAAAACTGTTACAAAATCTTCTTCTTCTTCTCACAGAGGGATTACAATAAAACAGTGACTGCAGCTATGACACAGTGCACACAAAAACTTCTCTGTCTCACACAGAAAAATATACTCTATCTCTCTGTTCTAAAATAACACACTATTGTGTATTTTCTTTTTCGCACTGCTGTGCATTACAAACAAAAACATAAAAATTACATAAAGCCTTTTCGGGCTTTTATAATTTGTGGTGCAACACAGGTTTAATAAACAAACACTATATAAGTAAAAACTAAAACTAAACCTTTCGTAAAAGACCTCTCGGGCCCACATACAAAATGCGCACATGCATAATGTTAAAACATATAAATCAAAGGTTAAAAACCTTTTTTTGTGGGATAACAAATGTTATAACAAAAAAATTAATAAAACATGAAACATTAAACATAAAACCATAACACATCTTCGCTCGCAGGACTTCAACCATTTATCAACCAAAATGAACTGGAGCTTTTGCGTTACAAATTGGGGTTGCTGACATCAGCAAATTTGCGCGCGATGAAAACTCCAATCGAGTTTATAAACTCATATTGCGTCCACCAGAGATTTTCGCGTCCGGGCCTTTTGAACCCGCGATAAACAAATTAAATCCGCTTTAGAAAATTTAGCGGGTCCGAACATAAATTTTCAAATTGACCATTACAAAACTTTCCGATTCCGATTTTGACGGACGCGCGATGAGATTTAAATGTGATTCATAAACTCTCATCGAGTCCGGACTTCACATATTACAATTGGTCCAAAACAAAAAAAATTGTGATTCAAACTTGCGATTGAATATAATAATGTCGCGTGGTCTTGTGGGGCCACACCACCCGTAGACCTTGGCTTAAGGCAGAAGGTGATTGTTATATTTGTGATTGTAACATAATATAACATGCAATTGCGATTGCGATCACATCGCAACCTCCAACATCAACAAGACACTTTTAATCTTCAAACTTATTTTTCCGATTGCGATTAAAAAAAGGAATTGTGGGGACCACTTATGACTTGTCCCACTCATAACTTGAAAATAGACTTGTCTGTGTATTTAAACAAAGAAAACTCTATTTTTCTTTTAAAGCTCTATTTCCAACTAAAGAAGGATGAAAGCTCTGTTTCTTCTAAATATAACAGACCATGCCAAAAAACAAAACTGATATTTGACTGTTCACCATTTTATAAAGTGGCTCTGTGTGCAGGGTTTTTCAAACATATTTGGAAAGCGGCTTACTGTACAGAGCTTCAGTTGAAAGTAACATTTCAACACTCCCCCTTAATTTCAACTGCTGGGTTATTAGTCATACCCAGACATTTTCTTAAAAATTCAAAACTCTTCTGCCCCAATGGCTTGGTCAAAATGTCTACAAACTGCTCCTGAGTTCTATAGTGTTCTAAAACAATTTCGCCATTGTTCACTAGCTCCCTGATGTAGTGAAACTTTGTGTCAATGTGTTTTGTTCTCTTGTGAAACACAAAATTCTTGGATAATGCAATAGCTGAGCTATTGTCATAAAAAATTACTGTACCTTTTGCCTGCCCTTGGCATAAACTCCTTAGCATCCTTCTCATCCAAATTGCTTGACACGCTGCTGCTGTAGCTGCCACATATTCTGCCTCTATTGTAGACAACTCTACAATAGGCTGTTTTTTAGAAGCCCATGAAATGGCTCCTGAACCCATGTGAAAAACATAACCGGATTTGCTTTTCCGATCATCTACACTTCCAACCCAATCACTGTCAGTGTATCCAATTAAATCTGAACATTCTGAAGTAGTATATAAAATACCAAACCTTTTAGTACCTTTAACATACCTCAGAATTCTCTTCACTGCCTGCCAATGTGCTTCTTTTGGCCTCTCCATGAATTTGGAAATAAAACTAACATCATGCATTATATCCGGCCTAGTTGCAGTCAAATACACGAGGCTTCCAACTATGCTCTTGTACAAACTAGGATCAAAATCCTTGTTGTTTTCCTCTCTGCTGAGTTTTAATCCCATCACTGTGGGAGTGATTGCTGCTTTGCTCTCTTGCATACTAAATCTTTCAAAAAATTCATTAACATATTTTTCTTGTGAGATAAAAATCCCATTTTCATTTTGTTCTACTTATATTCCTAAGAATTATCTCAACAAACCCATGCCAGTCATTTCAAATTCTTCTTTCATGATTGTTTCAAAATTTTCAATAAGGTAATCATCATCTCTTGTGAAAATAATCATCAACATATAACACAACAATTAGAATTTTACCATCTTTTTCTTTGATGTAGAGGGTGAGTTCTCCCTCACACTTTTCAAATCCATTTTCAAGTAGATAGGAATATATTCTATTGTACCACGCTCTTGGCACTTGCTTCAACCCATAAAGAGCTTTCTTCAATTTGCACACTTTGTGCTCTTGGCCTTTCTTTTCATAGCCTAGAGGTTGTTCAATGTAAAACTCTTCCATTAACACTCCATTTAGGAATGTTGACTTCACATCCATTTGTTAAACTTTCCACTTTTTTTGTGCTGCTATGGACAACACTGCTCTCACATTTTCCATTCTAGCAACCGGTGCGAAATTTTCCTCATAGTCTATCCCATGCTTTTGCTTATACCCTTTGATAACAAGTCTGGCCTTGTGTCTCTCTATTTTTCCTTCAGCATTACTCTTGGTCTTGTTAACCCATTTAACTCCAATAACATCTTTACCTTTTGGGAGTTCAACTAAATCCCATGTTTTTTTTCTTTCTATGGCATTAATCTCCTCATCCATAGCTTCTATCCATTTCCTATCCTTAATAGCTTCTTCAAAATGAATAGGGTCATCAACATGACAATATAAAGAAAACAAAGAGCTCATACCTTCATTTGCTGCCTCTTGTTCATAAATGTCATTTAAATTTCTGAACTTTGTTCCTCTTTCATTAGGTGTACAAGTGCTTGAAGTAGCACTCAAATTTCCTCCTTGTGGTGTGCTTGGAGAAACACTTTCATTTCTTCTCAAGGGTGTGCTTTCCTGCCCTTGTGTTGGTGCTGCTGTTGGGGGATGTATTTCAGCCAAATCATCCTCATTTTCATCATGAGATAAACAATGTTTAACATTCACTGTTTTCTCTATGCTTCCATCCCAAGCTTCCTCTTCAATAAATTGAACATCTCTGCTCACAATAAACTTCTTGGTGGATGAGTTGTACAACCTGTAAGCTTTGGATTCCTCACTGTATCCAATGAAAATAAATTTCTCCCCCTTTTTGTCCAACTTCTTCCTTAGCTGATTTGGAATGTGTGCATAAGCCACACATCCAAAAACTTTCATGTGTGTGACACCTTGCTTTGTGCCACTCCATGCCTCTTCTGGAACTTTGTTCATAACTGTTTTTTTAGGGCATCTATTTAAAATTTACGCTGCACAATGTACAGGTTCAGCCCAATAATCATTAGGAAAATGCTTTGCCTTTAACATACTCCTCACCATTTCCATGATTGTCCTATTCTTCCTTTCAGCAACTCCATTTTGCTGCGGAGTGTACCTAGTTGTAAACTACTTATGAATTCCATTTTCTCTACAAAAACGTAGAAAATCATTGGAGATATACTCACCTCCTCTATCAGTCCTTAGGACTTTGATATGCAGCCCACTTTGGTTCTCAACAAGTGCTTTGAAATTGCAGAATCTTTCAAACACTTCACTTTTGTTTTCCAAAAATTAAACCTAAGTTTTTCTTGTAAAATCATCTATGAATGTTAACATATAGTGGCTGCTAGCAAGTGATGGAGTTTGCATCGGTCCACATAAATCTGAGTGGACAATCTCTAAGGGTGATTTTTCCTTATGCTTTTCCTGGATGGAAAACTTTCTTTGTGTTGTTTCCCCAAGATACAACCTTCACAAAGGTTGTTTGGTTTCTCAATCAATGGTAAACCTCTTACCATTCCTTTTCTATTCAACAAGTTAAGACCTCCAAAGTTGAGATGTCCAAATCTCAAGTGCCACAACAAATTGTCATCTTTTGGTTCGCTTTGGAAAGCCTCTTGTGTCACTGCTGCCATTTATTCTCCATTCTTCAAATATGCTCTATCCTAAGAGGGAACATTCTATTCCTTATCATCTTCACTTTCAACAATACATTGTTTGCTAGGTGGTTTATCCATGAGGGTGCAGACATCATCTTCAAAGAAAACATTGTACCCCTTTTTAACAAGCTATCTAATACTTAAGAGGTTACATTTCATTCTAGGAACATAATAAACATCTTCTATGGATTTATTTTCACCTTTCCTTGTTAGAAAATTTACATCTCCTTTTCCCATAACAGAAACTTTACTATGAGTTCCTAATGTGACTTGTGACTTAACATTCTCATCTAACATAGAAAAAATGGCTATGTTTCTTGTCATATGGTTACTGCAACCGGAGTCTAGAAACCATAAATCTTCACTATTTTCCTCAGCCATATTACAAGCTAAAAACAATTTATCTTGGCTGATATTTTCTCTAGTAAAATTTTCACTAGTTCTATTACTCATATCATGCTGCTTCTTCCTACATTCATTTTCATAATGCCCATATTTTTTACAATAGTGACATTGGACATTGGATTTATTATACCTTTGTCCTTGGGCATGTTGTTGTCCACCTTGTTGGCTGCTGCTTTGGCCTTGGTGCTGATTTGGATTGCTGCCCCTTCCTTGAGAATTTGCTGGACTCTTTCTTCCACCTTTGTTTTGGCTTCTACCTCTTCCTCTTCCAAAGGAAATATAGGTCTTAAAGGCATGCTCTAGAGATGATTTTTCATTTCTACCCAGTCTCTGCTCATGTGTCATCAGTGATGCATGTAGCTCATCAATTGAAAAGTTTGTGAGATCCTTGTTCTCTTCTCTAGTGGTGACAATCACATCAAACCTTGAGGGTAGACTCAACAGTTTCTCCACAATCATTATTTCTTCAAGAGTCTCTCCATGAGAGCTTATCTGTGTGACCATTCCGATCACATGTGTGAAGAATGAGTCAATGTTATCTAACTCCTTCATGTAGAGAGTCTCAAAATCTCTCCTCAGCAATTGTAGTTTTGTTGTCTTCACTTTCTCCATGCCTTGATAGGCTGTCTTGAGAGTTTTCCATGCTTCTTTGGATCTCTTAGCGTGCTATCCTTGGAAAAAAACTCTCATGCACTACTTGATACAAAAAGTAGAGGGCTCTAGAATCCTTCTTATTATTGCTCTTCAAAAGTTCCTTCTCTGCTTGAGTTAAATCATCAAACTCATTTTCATCTGTTGGCTCTTCAAAGCCATCCTCAACAAGCTCCCATAAGTCTTGGGAAGAAAATAGGGCTCTCATGGTTATTGCCCAGTAGTCATAGTTTTTCCCATTAAATTGTGGGAGCTGAGTATTACCTATACCCATGCTAGTGCTGGCTCCAGCCATTCTTGCACTCTAAACTATGCTTCAAACACTTGACTGTGTTTTTAATTTAAACTGACTGTCTTGCAAACAGTAACACAAAAACCGGTATTGAGAAATACCTTGGATTCTTTTAACTGAGTCTTCACTCTGCTGGAGAAGCTTCTGCAACAAGAAATCCTTCCTTCAGCTTCTTTGACACCTTCAAAGAGCCTAGACTAGCTCCCATACCATGTTGGAATTTTTGACAATTCCATAACAGAATAAAGAGAATAGTACTCTCCTCTTTAACACAGAGAATAAAAAAATTGCTCACAGGAGACAAAGTTTGAACACAATAACACTTCTATTCATTTACAAAACAAATTGTTACAAAATCTTCTTCGTCCTCTCACAGAGGGATTACAGTAAAACAGTGACTGCTGCTATGACACAGTGCACACAAAAACTTCTCTGTCTCACACAGAAAAATATACTCTTGTCTCTCTGTTCTAAAATAACACACTGCTGTGTATTTTCTTTTTCACACTGCTATGCTTTACAAACAAAAACATAAACATTACACAAAGCCTTTTCAGGCTTTTATACTTTATTGCGCAACATAGGTTTAATAAACAAACACTATATAAGTAAAAACTAAAACTAAACCTTTCGTAAAAGACCTCTCGGGCCCACATACAAAATGCGCACATGCATAATGTTAAAACATATAAATCAAATGTTAAAAACCTTTTGCTACATGATAACAAATGTTATAACAAAAATGTTAATAAAACATGAAACATGAAACATAAAACCATAACACATCTCCGCCTGCCAGACTTCAACCATTTATCAACCAAAATGAACTGGAGCTTTTCACGTTACGAATTGGGGTTGCTGACATTAGCAAATGTGCACTCAATGAGAACTCCAATCGAGTTTATAAACTCATATCGTGTCCGCCAGCGCTTTTTTGCTTCCGAGTCTTTTGAACACGCGATAAGAAAATTAAATCCGCTTTATAAAACATATCGGGTCCGAAACATAACTTTGCAAATGGGCCATTACAAAACATTCTAATTCCGATTTTGATCGATGCACGATGAGATTTAAATGTGATTCATAAACTCTCATCAGGTCCGGACTTCACATATTACAATCCGGCCAAAACAAAAAACATTTGTGATTCAAACTTGCGATTGAATATAATAATGTCGTGTGGTCTTGTGGGACCACACCACCCACGGACCTTGGCTTAAGGCAGAGGGCGATTGTTATATTTGTGATTGTAACATAATATAACATGCGATTACGATTGCGATTGCATCGCAACCTCCACCATAATATAACTTATTTTGCTGATTGCGATTAAAAAAAGGAATTGTAGGGACCACTTATGACTTGTCCCGCTCATAACTTGAAAATAGAATTTTCGTGTATTTAAACAAAGAAAATTTTGTTTTTCTTTTAAATCTCTTTTTTCAACTAAAGAAGGAAGAAAGCTCAGTTTCTTTTAAATACAGTGGACCGTGGCAAAACACAAAATTGATATTTGACTGTTCACCATTTTAGAAAGTGGCTCTATGTGCAGGGTTTTTCAAACATATTTGGAAAGCGTCTTACTGTATAGAGCTGCAGTTGAAAGTAACATTTCAATATCCATTACTATGGCATACGTATATAGCAAAGCAGCAGTGGGATCCGATTTGGATGTTGAAACCTCGTCTATTAATGAAGTGTACCAATGTTGGTGGAGACTCCAATTCCGGGGTTTCATGGATGCATCCATGTGAACGATGTACGATTTTTTTGTAGTCTCCCTATTAAATTTCATCGCCTCATCATTAGACAACGAAGTTGGACGTTGTAACGCTAAAACAACAATCAAGAAAAAGAGTATTGCCATACCGTTAGGATGCAGCTAGTGCCAACAAATTAACATTTGTTAATTATGAAAATAAGTACGGATTTATCGGGAATAGTGTGTTTACTAATGTTTCCAATCGTACCAAAATTTTGATCTAGATGAAACATGGTGTTGTTGTTGCCGGATAATGCCAAATTTTTGATCTGCATGACTCTTATCCTAATTGCAGGTTCTTGGCAACCGCTTAGGTGGCCTGCTCAAGCCCACCTCTCATGGACATTGTGGTGGTGTGGATTACTAAATCTATTTGTCCTCTGAAAAATTTCGCAGCCGGAAATGCAGCGGTAACTTTTGCGCAGTAGGAAAACGAGGAGAAGTTAACAGTGGAATTAGATGATTGCAATTCCCTGTAAATTTTTGTGATCATTATAAAATTTTGAATTAAGTCTTGTTGGACTAGATAGTCTTGAAAATTAAATTATGCAAGTCTTTGTTCTAACCAAAACCGAATGTGACGCTGACATGGGGACACAATGAATGACAGTCTCATTGGTAGGGAGGAGCATGTTTTTCTTTATGACTTGGTGTTATACTAGGATAATGATTGTTCTCATTCTCATTGATAGGGAGGAGCATCCTTTTCCATGTGACTTGTTGTTATATTATAAATTAACGAGACCAACAAAAAAATAAATAAGTGCTGTTAACTTGTTCTCCTTTGTTGTAATTATGAAAAATTGATTGTAGTAATCTAGTTGTCAATATGAAAAATAAAACACTAGGGATTATGAATTAAGAATGACATTACAAGAAGACTTGAAGGAAATTTACAATAGTTGAGTTTATTCAATTGGTGCCAAATAATCTTGATAGCCTTCGAGCTATTCTTAGACCCTTCTAAATGTACAGAGATAACAAAAAATAATGCATTTGTGTGAACAACCAACACTTACATAAGGGGGGGAATGTAGGAAAAAAAATTAAACAAAATAACTTAATTTATATTACTAAATGTACAAATAAACATTTGTTACATGTGTTAAATCTAACTCAATGAAACAATGTTAGATCTAACATTTTTCTGACCTATAATTTAGAAAAATGTCTTTAGGATTAATTTGGTCGAAGTTTCAAACCATTTAATATGGTTCATCCTCAGGACTAAGGAAAATATGAAAAAAGTGTGGATGCATCATTGTTTGGATATAGCCGTTGAAAACTAGCATTTATTAGATAGTTAATTTTTAGGGAATAATATTGAAATACTATCTGTTACGACAACTAACTAATAAAAAGTCTTAACAAATGATAATATTTTAATATTATTCCCTAACAACTAACTAACTAATAACGTCTAGTTTTAAACTGCTATATTTAGGCAAACACATCCACACTATTTATTCATTAAGATGGATTATCTTTTTCACCTTGTCCTTAAGATGAACCACATTAGATGATTCCACCGTCAACCAAATCCTAATGATGTGATTAAACCAAAAGACATTTACTAAATATGAAAAAATTTCATTCATAAACATGAAAATTAGGACAACCACATTTACTAATGTGATTGATATACCCCATAGGCTTATATCAACCACATTAATAATTATTAAATGTATAATGTAAAAATTGCTATTAAAAATTAACTGTTTCGAATTTTTAATAATGATACAAATAATATATATATATATATATATATATATATATATATATATAGTAAAGTAATAATAATAATAAATATATATATATAGTAAAGTAATAATAATAATAATATATATATGGTGGTGATGGTGGTTAACATCCACTTAGACCAATTTCTTTGATATATAATATAAATATTAATATATGAAAATAACATATTAATAAATTTAAAATATTATTAATATTAAAAAATTAACGAATTATTAAACCTAAAATTTATATATTTATCAACATATTTTATGTAAAATATATTTATTTAGAATATATTAATAATATTAATTATATATAGATTATTTATTAAACTAAAATATACAAATAATATATTTATCCTGGTCCCTCTGTTGTATTCCCTGGCCTCAGTGCTACTCCAAACCCCGCTTCTGCAGAAAATGCCAAGGCCTCCTTGGCTCAGTTGAACATTGCCTGTGATGTCTCAATGCAGGATCAGACGAAGGATGACGAGGACAAAGACAAGGCGATTCCCTCTACTGATGAAGGTGGAAGCAATGATGAGTACAAATGCATAATCGTGGAGGAACCGCCTTCTCCAGTCAATGATCAGTAGCCCGGAAGACCCTCAGACGTTTTTGTTTCTTATGCACAACATTCCTAGGTTAATTTTGGCTTTTTTGTTTAATCACCCTCTGCTTGTAGAGTGGTTAGTCTTATTACTTGTATTTTTGTTAAACTTTATGTTTCAAGGGACGGTTTCCCCTATGAGGGTAGCAAATCTTAACTTTCAGGGATTGGTTTCCCCTCTGTGGGCAGTCCAACTCTTGATTTTCATGGTAGTCAAGCCCTGCGCTCAAGCTTTCTCAGCTGAGGCAAAGGCATTTTTGTACTTATATGTTATATATTAACAGATTTAGCATTACTTAGAAAAAATAAAATCATACAAATAATATATATATATATATATATATATATATATATATTATAATAATAATTGCAATTGTTTATATATTATAATTATTATATTATTAATATCTTTGATGTATAATATAAATATAAATATATAAATTTATAAACTTAAAATATTATTAATATTAAAAACTTAAGGAATTACTAAACTTAAAATTTATATATTTATCAATATATTTTATGTACTTATTTGAAATATATTAATAATATTAAATATATATAAATTATTTACTAAATCAAAATATACAAATATATGTATTAATATATTAATTATATATAAATTATTTACTAAACTAAAATATACAAATAATATATATTGTAATTGTTAATAATATATATATGTATATAGTTATATTTCAAATATAACATAATTAACATTATATATATATATATATATATATATGATGAAGATGATGATGATGATGGTGGTGGTGGTGGTGGTGCTGGTGCTGGTGCTGGTGGTTAACGTCTATGAGACCAATCTTTGGTCTTTCGGACTTAAAGAAAAGAGTTATTTAGTTTTATTTAAGATTTTGTTCGTATGCTCGAAAGTTTGGAGAGAAGTCTCCGAGCTCACTCTAATTTTGACATCTTAAAAGGCTAGGAAGGTCAGTATTGCAAAAAAGATTATGAAATTGAGCTCTAATGTGGTTATATGTAGGGCACTCTAAGAGGAAGTGATTTTCATCCTCGATGTTCATATTCTCACAGAGATGGTAGATCCTTTCCATCCATGGCGTTTTAGGAATTGTCCAATGACCTGTTTCACTATGGAGTCCATGAGAGTTCATTCTAATCTTGGCTATATCAATTTTCTTCTTTAAGCTAGTTAAAATAGAGAGATACTTTTGATCTTGTAGGGTTGGGTTGATGACCTACTTATAATATCTTAATTTTCTTTTAGCTGCTAGATCTTTCTCACGCCACATTTTTTCTTTGAACTTAGAAGTAACAATTTTTTTAATGTTATTAATGTTTCGCAATGCATGATTCTCGTCAATCTCCCAATGGTTTAACCAAGCCCTAGTGTCTTTATAAAAACCTCTTTTAAGCCTTAGGTGGTTTTGGTTGGAATTTAAAGCTATTTTAGGAAGTCTATGGTCTCCTATGTTATTGAGCTTGTTCTTGTACAAAAAAAGCCTAGTCATAACTAGGCTCTCGATAGGGGAAAGACCCACTTCTATAAGGAGAATAGGATAGGGTGTATTGCTTTTAATTTTAAGGTTATACATGATAAAACGCTTCTGGATTTGCTCAATATTTCTCCAGGATTCTCTAGAGATGGTGCAACCCCAAGCCTCACATCTATATAAGATAACAGGAGTGACTAAAGTTTCAAGAGGAACTTCTTTCTATCCCACATTATGAGGTTTGTCATTTTACAATTATTTTCAAGACCAAAATAAGTTTTCCACCCCCCATTAATCCTTTTCTGAATGCTATAGTTCCACTTGAGCTTGTGATGAATATTAATTCCCAAGTACTTGTAAGAAGACACTTCAAGTTACTAATGTCATACATAAAATTAGTGTAAGTGTCCTTCTTGGATTTGATAATCATAACTTTTGTTTTGTCAGTGTTAACAGACATACCCATGGTAGAGAATAAATCCCTAAGAAGTCTAAATTGCTTATCAAGATCAGATGGGCACCTTTCAAGAAGAACAATATCATCAGCATAGAGAAGAAGGATGATGACTATCCCAGCTAATATTGTGCCAGCACATCTTGCTTCCTCTAAACAACCTTCTAGCTTGTCAATGTAAATGCCAAATAGGGTAGGGGAGAGGGGGAAACCTTGCTTAACTCTGATATTACACTTAATATCTTTCGATCACCCCTCATTGCTCTTTAACTTGGCAGTTACATTCCCGTATAACCTTATAGTGGCCGCTTTTAACTCAAAAGGAACATTTATCTCTTCTAATCTATTCCATAGGTTGTTCCTAGGAACCGTATCGAAAGGCTTTCTAAAGTCCACCAATCAACAGAAGATATTGGATTTATCATTGCGGCATTCCTCCACAATGATCCTAAGCGTAACGAGGTGGTCCATTGTTGAGTGCTACCTTCTAAAACCCGCTTGGCTTTTAGCTTGCTTACCTTCACTTTCAAGCCAAATGTTGATGCAGGGCTAGGCCTGCAAACCCAGAATCTTTCTTCTCTGTGCATATCAGCGTGCATCTCAGCTTCTTACCCAAATCAAAAACCTCAATAGCTGGCAATTTCACAACTGTACAATTTACATGCGGAAGCTTTTCCAAACATATGGTTTAAAACCATTGTATAAAATCATTTCATTGGGATAAATAACAATTTCATAAGCCCCAATCATGAGAAACCCCAAATGCAAAATTCAAATGCAAAAGCTTCATTAAAATTTAACCAATGATTATGGAACAAGTGAATTCCATATTATCAACTCAATTCATCCCCTTTTTAATCTTGTTCTTGTAATGCATCCATTTCATATTGGTTCATTCATATATGGCCAGATTCAATTAAAAGACTGCGCCCCTTCTTCTAATATTCAATTTGACATTATCTTAATTGACTCATCCTGACACGGCAACATTACTATGCATTTTTTTATCCTTTCATTTCAATCAAACCAAATATAACTGCGCCTTTCCCATTCTTCTTACCATCTCTTAAAATTGAATGCCAGAACTTCATACTTACCCAATGCTGCCTTCAACGAATTTGCCAGACTTATATTTCTGCGTTCTCCATCATCTTACTATTCTTCCACGCAACCTCAATCAAATTCTGAAAATATTTCAACAAAATCCTCTGCACCCACACTTGAAACTACTTGTTTTTTTAATTCCAACACTCCCAAACTTACAATTTACCAGAATTCAAATGGGAAAATTAACTTACTTACCGCAGATCTTTCACTGTTTGTTCACTTCTGGTTTCCACTCAATGATGCATCGAAATTTACTTCTGCTTCAAAGGTAATTCGCACCTCTGCAATTCTAATTCACTAAACACGATTTTTCAAGCGCTTATCAAAATCGATTTCTTTTTGATTCATTATAAAAGATATGAGAACACATCTACGACATTACCATCACCTGCGTTCCTGGGCTTGACTTTATTTAATTCCATTCCTTTTCGGTTTTTGGGTTTCCATCGATTTGTTTCATCATACAAATCCAACTTATAAAAACGATCTCAGCAAACAATGTTCTGCAAATTGATACCACTGTTAGAACCCACATTCATTTACACTGTACTTATATTCAATTTTCCATTATTCACCTTTTATGAAGCTTCTATAGGTTAATGTTCACTGTGCGTTCCAATTTTTCCAACGTTGTTCATCCAAAACCCAATTTGACATTTTGTCTGCGCTTTTATTCAATTAACAATTTCAATTTAGTGATACCGATCCATGCAATTATATACAGAACCAGACAGACTTTTAAAATACTGCCCCTCTAATTCCCGTTCAGTTCTTCTGCTATGCCCATTTCATAAATTCAGATCTTATTCAAAAGTCAATAACGATACACATTTTCAAAAGGCCTCCATATTTTGATCTTCGACTTGCCAATTCGGTTCTTGGCAACTACCAATTGGCATTTTCATTACAAAACATGATGTTAATTAAATCGAATCTGTCCTCAATAATAAATCAACTGTATTCAATTTAATTATTCCAGCAGCAGAGATTAACTTCTATTCAGATCGATTTCCCATTACATTGCAAAATGGCATTAACAACGACTTCACTACCAGATTATATAAAATGGACTTTCTCCATTTAAAAACCAATTACAGAAAATATACTCCACTCCATAAATCGAACCACACAATTATGAAAACATTTTTTACATCAACAATAAAAACACTTGCAGACTTTGTCTTTGCCGGATATTCAATAGTAATGGCCTTACAATTGCCGGAGGCTTACAAGCCTTGGCTGTCCCAGCTTTACTTCTCACACTCACTCACCCTCTCCCATGCCTTTGAGGCTTGATGAATTTATACAATTTTTAAAAATGAACTAATTAAATGCTCAATCCCCTTAATATCTCAACACCACTAGAATATCTCAACAAACCCTATTATCTAGAATCTTATCCCTAAAACTTAGAAACTAATTCCAACTTAGGTTCCCTCATTAATTCTAAATAATCTAGAAACTAATTTCTCTCACATTTACAATTTCTCATAAATAAATAATTAAAAACATAATTAATCACTCAAAACTAATATTAATATTTACATGGAATTAAGAAATTCTCAAAAATATGAGACCCCTATTTCTACTAAAATACAATGATAATATTGAGCTAGATGCTCCTGCATCAGACTCCCCATGTAAGAAAATTTATGACCACCTGGTCATAAGTCTGGATAATTGTTTCCTCCTGGATCCCAAACTTTATTTTGTAATATTTCTTTGCTTGTCAATTGCTTTATTGTTGTTGCTATCTGTTGTTGTCCTCCAGGTTTCCATATTTTGTGTTGTAATGCTCCACTTGCTGTGCTCTCCAAGTCTGCTACGGTCTTTCTTTTGTTGCTTTTCTTTTGTCTTACTGCTGCTGGTCTCTTCCGGGATTCTTTCGTCATCAGTATTCTGATACTTTCAATCTCTCGGTCCAATAAATCTCCCGGTTGCTGATTTCTTGCTGCCTGCTGAGCTAAGACGGCTTGCTCAGTTTTTACTTTCTCTATCTGTACTGTCACTTGCTGACTTCTTGTTTCTTTGCTTGTTTCTATTCTGACTGCCACCCGATCATCCATGCCCTCTTGTCTTCTAGAACAGAAAACTTCTTCTCCCTTCATTTGACTGCTCGACTGAGTCAAATATTCTCCAGTACCTGCAACAATACCTGCATTCACAAAACACTTGTTAGAATAAAAATCATAAGGCCTCAGTGCCTTATTTCCCATTGCCAGCACTTCAGTATGCTGATCCCAATCATTCTTGAGACTATCAGTTAGTCTCTTCTCGACGTCATCTTCTTCGAGAATACCTCTGTATTCTGGAACCTCTTTATTTCTATTCATCTCTGTCTTTATACTCTGAACACTTATCCTCTGTGCTTCTAGTCTTTGCTCTAGGACACTTAACTCATGCCATAAACCTGTCATCTCCTTTGAGAAACTTTCTGTGCAATATTCAATACTTTCATAAGCCAAGCTTTCTGTTGTCACCATCTCTTCATCTGTCATCAGAACATAATTCTAATCCTCAACTTCTGCAATAAACTCAGTTATCTGCCCACCACTTTTCAAAAACAATTTGTCATGTATCATCCATGCATTCATACACAACTCTTCAGTTTGAAAATTACGAGTTTCAACAGTCTCAACTGTTGGTTCATATACCAACTCTTCAAGCTGAATCTCCTTTTCATTCACATGAACATCCTGTGTTGTAACAACAAAAGCATCATTGCTTTCTTCTTCAGAGTACTTATCTCCTGATAGACTCCTTTCCACTCTTGCGACAACTTCACAAGATTTCGCATCCTCCTCAACACCTGTAACCACATCAAAATTATCAGCTACAAAAATACAAGAGTTCACATTATCCAGCTGATCTGGATCTACCCAATAAATCAAGAAATCATCAATGATCTCCTCCTCTGTTTCATCAATAGAAACCTCCTCTTCTAACTCAGCTGCTCTGAGTTGCATACATCTCAACTGTACATCCATCATCTGCTCTTGCTTCCTCTGGAAATACTTCATACCTTCACCAGCTCTTGACCAATCATCAGCTGGTCTTCCTCTCTTTGCACCAACATTCTGAGTAGACTTCTTTGTCTTCATTTCCTCCTGAGATCTTGCTATCTCAGCATCGATCTGAACCGCCTTCAGATTCAATTCTCTCTCCTGAACAAACTCTAAAGCTTTCTCATCTCCCTATACTTTACCTGCAAACATACACAACTTATCAGTTTTAAAATCACAAGACTTTTCAGTCTCGACTGCTTCCTCCAACACATCTTTCTGAACAAATCTGCATGTGGAATCTTCAAATTCCAATTCTAACTCAAGAACTCTAAGTTCCTTTTTCAATAAGGCAATCACAATTTGCCTCAACCTCCTCTGCAATTGTCGCCAAATCACTCTCTTTCCCTTCAGTGGAAAGATCCATCCTCTATTCTGGTTTTCCTGCTCTTGCAGCCATTCTTCTAGGACCTGCAATTGTACCTTCATTACTGCAATTTCTCTTTCTCGGACTTCATCAGTCATCTCACCTCTCTGGCATTCCTCTGAACCTCTTCTCTGATCCTCCATGATCATCTTCTCCATGAGTTTCTCACTCATCACAAGTTGTACTAGCCTCTGCAACAGCAATCTCTTCTGCTGCCACTTACCTCACCAAGCTCTCCTCACTCAGTCTTTTGGTAAGTACTTGGTTCACTACCTCTGGAACCTCTTTGAGCACTCTCCTCTGCTCTCTCTCTGGGCTATCTCTTCAACTCACTTTCTCTTCAGGACACTGCAATTGTCCTCTTTATCTAGCCTTCAGCTGAATATCAGGTTCACTGCCATCATCTTATCTGCAATCATAAACTTCAATCATAAATTTCAAATCAGAAAAACCATCTCACCTTTAAGATCTTGCATGATCTTGTCCCCTTTCACTTCTGCCATCCTGTTCACTGAATTTGTGTAGCTTTCATATCAAATTTAAAACTCTGATCTCTTTTCAATCATTCATCACACATTCAAAGAAAACACACTTTAGTTTTCAACAAAAACTTCCGTCCTCATTCAGAAAAACAAAAAAACATCTTTCATTTCAACAGAGCTAAGCTCTGATACCAAAAATGATGCAGGGCTAGGCCTGCAAACCCAGAATCTTTCTTCTCTGTGCATATCAGCGTGCATCTCAGCTTCTTACCCAAATCAAAAACCTCAATAGCTGGCAATTTCACAACTGTACAATTTACATGCGGAAGCTTTTCCAAACATATGGTTTAAAACCATTGTATAAAATCATTTCATTAGGATAAATAACAATTTCATAAGCCCCAATCATGAGAAACCCCAAATGCCAAATTCAAATGCAAAAGCTTCATTAAAATTTAACCAATGATTATGGAGCAAGTGAATTCCATATTATCAACTCAATTCATCCCCTTTTTAATCTTGTTCTTGTAATGCATCCATTTCATATTGGTTCATTAATATATGGCCAGATTCAATTAAAAGACTGCGCCCCTTCTTCTAATATTCAATTTGACATTATCTTAATTGACCCATCCTGACATGACAACATTACTATGCATTTTTTTATCCTTTCATTTCAATCAAACCAAATATAAATTCTCCTTTCCCATTCTTCTTACCAGCTCTTAAAATTGAATGCCATAGCTTCATACTTACCCAATGCTGCCTTCAACGAATTTGCCAGACTTATATTTCTGCGTTCTCCAGCATCTTACTGTTCTTCCACGCAACCTCAATCAAATTCTGAAAAGATTTCAACAAAATCCTCTGCGCCCACACTTGAAACTACTTGTTTTTTTAATGCCAGCACTCCCAAACTTGCAATTTACCAGAATTCAAATGGGCAAATTAACTTACTGGAAAATTAACTTACTTACCGCAGATCTTTCACTGTTTGTTCACTTCTGGTTTCCACTCAATGATGCATCGAAATTTACTTCTGCTTCAAAGGTAATTCGCACCTCTACAATTCTAATTCACTAAACACGATTTTTCCAGCGCTTATCAAAATTGATTTCTTTTTTATTCATTATAAAAGATATGAGAACACATTTACGACATTACCATCACCTGCGTTCCTAGGCTTGACTTTATTTAATTCCATTCCTTTTCGGTTTTTGGGTTTCCATCGATTTTTTTCATCGTACAAATCCAAATTATAAAAACGATCTCAGCAAACAATGTTCTGCAAATCGATACCACTGTTAGAACCCACATTCATTTACACTGTACTTATATTCAATTTGCCATCATTCGCCTTTTATGAAGCTTCTACAGGTTAATGTTCACTGTGCGTTCCAATTTTTCCAACGCTGTTCATCCAAAACCCAGTTTGACATTTTATCTGCGCTTTTATTCAATTAACAATTTCAATTTAGTGATACCGATCCATGCAATGATATACAAAACCAGACAGAATTTTAAAATACTGCCCCTCTAATTCCCATTCAGTTCTTCTGTTATGCCCATTTCATAAATTCAGATCTTATTCAAAAGTCAATAACGACACACAATTTCAAAAGGCCTCCAGATTTTGATCTTCGACTTGCCAATTCGGTTCTTGGCAACTACCAATTGGCATTTTCATTACAAAACATGATGTTAATTAAATCAAATCTATCCTCAATAATAAATCAACTGTATTCAATTTAATTATTCCAGCAGCAGAGATTAACTTCTATTCAGATCGATTTCCCATTACATTGCAAAATGGCATTAACAACGATTTCACTACCAGATTATATAAAATGGGCTTTCTCCATTTAAAAACCAATTACAGAAAATATACTCCACTCCAGAAATCGAACCACACAATTATGAATTTTTTTTTTACATTAACAATAAAAACACTTACAGACTTTGTCTTTGCCGGATATTCAATAGTAATGGCCTTACAATTGCCGGAGGCTTACAAGCCTTGGCTGTCCCAGCTTTACTTCTCACACTCACTCACCCTCTCCCATGCCTTTGAGGCTTGATGAATTTATACAATTTTTAAAAATGAACTAATTAAATTCTCAATCCCCTTAATATCTAAACACCACTAGAATATCTCAACAAACCCTATTATCTAGAATCTTATCCCTAAAACTTAGAAACTAATTCCAACTTAGGCTCCCTCATTAATTCTAAATAATCTAGAAACTAATTTCTCTCACATTTACAATTTCTCATAAATAATTAATTAAAAACATAATTAATCACTCAAAACTAATATTAATATTTACATGGAATTAAGAAATTCTCAAAAATATGAGACCCCTATTTCTACTAAAATATAATGATAATATTGAGCTGGATGCTCCTGCATCAAATGCTCAACTTCTTTTCCAAAATAATACCATATAAATTGGCTAAGAGAGGGCTGATCATAATTGTCCTATAATTATAGGGGTTATTTGTATCCCAAATTTTAAAAATAGGGATAAGTAGGCTCTGAGTCCAAGGTTTAGGGAACCCTTGCTTGACCGCTTGGTTGAAAAGCTTGTGGATGTGGGGGATGATGACAGGACCTCCAATTTTTAAGATTTCTGCCTGGTAACCTTCAATGTCTTTAGCTTTCCCATTTTCTAGGTGTTTAACCCCAAAATAAATGTCTTCTAATAAGAAAACTTCTTTTGTTGTCAGCAGGGTTTCAAAGTTATCCCTGGCATTCGGAGATTCATAAAGCTTTTTAAGATAGGAATTCCAGTCGTGTAAAGAAATTTTATTATTATCTTTAGTTTTCCTAGTTAGAATCTGCCTCCGGAATTTCTTAGGAGCCACCTTAGAGAGGTGTAAGAGATTCTCTTGTCTTTTGCGAATATATTTCCTTTTTTTTCCTTTTAGTTAGGGCTTTGTAGATTTTTATCTTGTCAATTTTGAGAGATTCATCAACAACTTCCTTAATTTCTCTCCTCGTACTTTTACAATATTTGTCATACCATGGGTTGGTTTTGCTGTTTTTTTATTACTTGAGACTTCAATTGAGAACTTGTTAATAGAATATGAGAGGGTTGTAGTAAAATTATGATAGAGGTCATCTATGTTGTCTACACTAGATAAATGAAGCAAATTAATTTTTAATTCATTTATAAATAGACTGTTTTTATTTCTATCAAAGATTAAGTTCTTTTAACTATAAGGATTATCTTCAATGGGATCTCTATGCATGACAAAATTGAGAGTTATGAGTAAAGGCCTATGATCAGAATCAGGCTCGTGGTCATCTAAGATGTCAAAATTTATTATTTCATTGTATAAAGGGAGATCGTAAATAACATAGTCTACCATGCTGCTGCCAAGCCCATGGATGCAGGTCATCTAGCTAGAATTGGGCCACTTCTTTAGACCATTTAAAATTATAAGATCCTGAGCACTAAAGAGCTTGACTAGCTCCGACCCAAACAAATTATCACCGAGGTCTTCAAAGCTCCTTTTGTACCAGCTAGCTAGAGTGAGGTCTTTTTCTAACCAAAGAGGATTTGGCTTGGAATTATTGCTTAAAAGAATAGCTTGGTTGCTTGAAGTTCGAGCATTGAAGTCACCCATTAAAAGGATATTACCTTCATTCCTTAGGCTAGAAATATCATTCTCTAAACCATTGTAACAACTATTTTTATCTAGATTCTTTTTCTTATAGAAGTTGGAATTAATGGGGGGGAAATAATAGATTGCTATGTAGGTATTTTTATCATTAATGTCAGTAATCTCAATCCAACTATATTGGTTGTAAGGGTCGTTTTTATAAATATTAGCATGGGGGGAGATGTTCTTCTTATTGTAGTAAGCTATGCCCCCATTGCCTCTACAGGAGGATCACTTGTTCCAGGTAGACCATAGTGCAAAGACATCTATGTTAGGGACCTTAGATTCTTCGTGCTCCCAATTTTCAACAAGAAATATAATATCAACATCATTTGAGACCCAACTTAGCTTGGTGCCTTTTTTCCATGGAAAGCCCCGACAGTTCCAAGAAAGAATTTGGAGCATGTTGAATTGCTATTTATTACTAAATTTTTGCTTTCTATCTTGAATAACGGTTTTTTTATTTATGATTATTGCCCATTTTCCTTCCTTCCTAGCTTATTTTACCTTGTGAACCTCCTTTCTTAATTCTGCTTGATCTTATGGAATGAGATCTTCATTTATAAATATTCCCATTCCTTTTAGACTTGAGGTTTTACTAAGTATGTCATAATTATCGTTAGTAGAGCTCACCTTTATTCGAATTAGCCCTCCTTTATTCTTAATTAATTTCCCTAACCTTGTTGCTTCTATGAGACATGTGGTTTCAATTTGTAATCTATTATGTAATTCTGTCTGGGCTATGGCTAAAGTATCCTCATCTACCTCCTCTTTTAAATCGAAGATTATAAGGTTCAAGGCCCTTTTATTACACTCATCGTCTAATTTGATCAATTTTTTCATTTCATACTTAATTGGTTTGATATCTAATTTATCTGCCCCACTATTTGGGGTGAGACCATCGTTAACTTTTTCTTCTAGTTCTTTAATCATGTCCTTCATTTTAAGACTCTCTATATTATCAGCATCTCCTTGCTAGGATGTTTGGTTCGTATCTTGGTTTTGTTTTTCTATAATCTCCAATCTAGTCTCTATTGCCTCCATTTTATTCTCCAATAGTTCTATTTGTTTTTGGATCTTGTCTTCAAGAGATGTGAATTTTTTTTCCACCATGGCTTCTAACTGGGTTTGTAGCTTGACTTCTCTTTCTTCTCTACGTTTCTCTAAAGACTCTATATACTCATAAAGGCTATGTAGAGTAATTGTGCTAGGTCTACTTTTGGCAATCTTTGGTAGCTGTGGTGAATTATTCATACTTGAGAATATATGAGCAGATATGTATTAGAAAAAGATAAGGAATGTGTGCACCTGAATATCAGCGAATCGGACAACAGACCTCAAGTGCCTAGGTCCAAAAATTTATCAAGAAAAAAATCACCGCAAACTTAACTATTCATTGAGAAGATTTACCGGAAAATTTTCACTGTAGAATTTCATTGGAGACACAAGTATTAATCGAGAAAATTCACCGTAGGCCCAAGTATTAATCGAGAAAATTCATCGCAGAATTTTCACCGTAGACCCAATTATTAATTGAGAAAATTTTCACTGTAGAGTTTTATAGTTAAAATTATATTATAGTAATAGAATAATAATAATAATAGGAATTTGGCTTCTGTAATCTATAAATGTTTATAAAAAATTTCGGTGAAAATCATAGGTAAGAAAATTTTGTCACGTGTTTCAAACGAGACAGTGTGGTTTATCGTCAAAACAAAACAAAATAAGAAATCTGATCAAAAATCCTCTTTAAATAGATAAGAACAACTCCAACTAACCCTTGATTATAATGTTATTATAATAATATTATAGTATATAAAATATATATATATATATATTATTAATAATATATTTCAAATAAATATATAAAATATATTGAAAACTATATAAATTTTAGGTTTAGTAATTCCTTATTTTTTAATATTAATAATATTTTAAGCTTATTAATATGTTAGATTCATATATTAATATTTATATTATAAATCAAAGAGATTAATATTATAATAATTATAATATATAATTATATTATATAAATATTATATAATTATATAATATTTATATAATATAATTATATATTATAATTATTATAATATTAATCTCTTTGATTTATAATATAAATATTAATATATGAATCTAACATATTAATAAGCTTAAAATATTATTAATATTAAAAAATTAAGGAATTACTAAACCTAAAATTTATATATTTCTCTATGTATTTATTTGAAATATATTAATACTATTAATTATATATAAATTATTTATTAAATTAAAATATACAAATAATATATTGTAATTAATAATGATAGAAACAATACATATGTGTTTGTTTTTATTTAATATTATATTAATAGTTATATTTCAAATATAATCTATTTAGCATAGTATAATAATAATATATATATATATATATATATATATATAATTAAAATAATAATAAATATATTATATTAATATAATAATAATATATATTATTATAATATGTGTGTGTGTGTGTGTGTGTGTGAAATATAATATAATTATATATTATAATTATTATGATATTAATCTCTTTGATGTATAATATAAATATTAATATATGAATCTAACGTATCAATAAACTTAAAATATTTTAAATATTAAAAAATTAAAAAATTACTAAACCTAAAATTTATATATTTATCAATATATTTTATGTATTTATTTGGAATATATTAATAATATTAATTATATATAAATTATTTATTAAATTAAAATATTGAAAATAATATAGTATAATATAATAATATATAATAATATATTATTTAATAATATAATATGTAATAATAACATATTATAAAATTTAAACCTTGGTTTTAAATCTTTATATATTAAATGTTATGGTTTATTAATCTCTTATGTTTTAAATAATGATTTTAAGATGCTAATAATTATTAGGAATAAATATTTTAAACCAAACATATTAATAAACTAAAGAGACTAATAAACCCTAGAGCTTAATATTATAAAGATAATGAATTAGTAAAGCTAATGGATAAATATTATAAACTTAAAGGATCAACAAATCCAAAGAATCAATATTAAAAGCACATGAGATTAATCAAGAGTGACAATTAACATTTTAAACCCAAGGAATTAGTAATATTACAAACTCAAGGGTTTAACATTATAAACCCAAGGAGTTAACGAATCCAAGGGATAAATATTATAAACCTAAACGATAAACAAATCCAAGAGATCAATATTAAAAATACAACGGATTTATAAACCCAGGAATTAATATTTTAAACCCCAAGGATTAATAAACCCTAGGAATTGTTAATATTATCAACCAAACCATATTAGTAAATGTAGTTAAAAAATGTGACATTATTAGTATAAATCTAATATTAATTATAAAATTAAAATTCTTGGTGAGCACTCTCCAGATTTATGTAGCCGCGCGGTCTATATAGTGGCCTTCTCTAACTACATACGTTAGGGCAGATTTTATCATATATGTTGTTGTCGCACCTCTTCCCATTTTGTTGCACTATGGTCATCACATCGTAACCACACCTTCTCTAGACGTTGTCGTGATTTCTCTATTACCTCTGCTGCCTTCTACCCTAACCACTGCCATGGAAGAAGATCTCATTGATTACAACACAGATCCTTTGGAGGGGCTGTCGATTTGGACCACATCCTCATCGCACATTCCTCCATCTACTGTTTCACTGGCATAGAAATCCCTATCTCCCCCGACAAGTGGACCTAGGGTCTCCACATGGCCACACCTCCTAGTTTTTGGTTCTATGGGTCTGGAATACCCTCTACCCTTGGAATCCCCTCCTTTTGCATTGTTCGAGCACATTCTGCCCTTCTCCGAGACCTCTCTGGCTCCCCAGCAGCCTCTATCTCTAGAATCTATCCATTTCATCACCACTTGTCTTCAATCGTCTACATCCTCCCCCTTGGGTGAAGGTACCTCTAACCATGCTCCCCCTATTACACTTCCTATGGGAATCCAAGAAATCCCTTCGGAGGGTTTCTTTCCCCACGAGCTGCCATAGTCGGCCTCGTACCCACCCTCGTTGGGGTTTTTTGCCATAACTGGTTCCGCGACTCCAGCATTGCATGAACTAGGGCCCTTTTAGGATTCAGTTACTGAGCCTGAACTTGACCCTCTGTCTCAAGGTACACACTGAAGAGGCGTCAGGAAGAACAGGTGCGTAAAAGCCGACAATAAGGGCATCGATCTATCTTTTGGAGACAATCTAAGAATGGGTGAGGTACTGGACACCAAAGATCGTATTTTGATTGGATATGCAAGGGGTCTCAAATAAAATTTGACGAGGATCTGTCTATGGACTATGGAGATATGGGGACAATTTATTAAGCCTCTTCCCTCTATCATCATCCTTCCTCACGACTGGTTTGCTCTTAGCTTCCAGTGCCCGGATCACCTTCATTGGTTACTCTATCGATACTGGAATATTGAATAAACCTTCGTGCTTCTGAAGCGATAGAGTCCATTATTTGATTAGGAATGGGAACACTTGGGAACTGGCCACATATTGGTTTGCCTTCCTTGACTCCCTCTGCATTTTTGGTCAGAGGACACTTTCGTGCACATAGGGAACACACTTGGAACCTTCCTGGATTATGATAAATTTTCATTGCTACTGGGGTTATGACAATGGCATGCACATTGATTCACTTGGACAAGAGGGAGGGCCTGGAAGAATCCATCGTCCTCAGATGGAAGCAGTTTTCTAGGATGCAACCACTGGATTATGAGGGCGTACCTTTTTGAAGTCGTAGATTTCATGCAGTGGGACATCTTTACAAGGAATGCCCACTACTTTACAAGTGGGATGCACCTGTTATTTCATATGAGCCTATCTCTAAGGCGATCCCCTCTGCTTTTCCTTCTTCTCGGAAGCTACCTCCTTGCGGACAGGCACATCAGTCGAAAGAGAAAGCTACTGGACCTGCGATAAGCACTCCTTGGCCTCCATCTTTGTGCATTACCTGATCTAAGGTAGCCATGACACTTCACACATCGGATATTTATCTATCTCTTCCCTTTGCATCATCATTTCCTTTGGCATCATCTCTTCAGATTTCCACTCCGCACATATCATTTGTTGATACAAATATTCCCTCTGTTATCTACCTCCCCCACCCTCCCCCCCTGCTCCTCCTTCATCCCCTTATGTGAGACCCCTCCGACCCTCCCAACCCTTTCCATCCCATCCTCTATTGTGGAGTCATCATCTGAATCCAGGAGTAGTCACTCCTATTTCCTCAGGTCCTTATCCAGGATATCAACTACATCAACCGGAGGTCTATCTATCATCCCATCCCCCAGACCCTCAAAATCATCTTAGGGACGCCACTCATACATCTCGAAAGCCATCATTCGAGCTGGATAGGAAGTGTCAGATTGACACCAAATTAGTCTTGATAAGGTTAGTAGAGCACAGAGAACCCTCCTTAAGGTTTCTCAATGAAGATCTTGTCCTTAAATTATTGTGGCATGGAAAGCTTTGCCAAAACACGCGCCCTTAGGAGATTATTTGATTCTACCCCGGTCGATGTGGTTTTTTTATAAGAGACACTTAGCTCAGTGGAGATGGTTATTTAGACTCTCCATGCTATTCGGATCGATTGGATTTTCCATGTCATGGATGCACAGGGCCAATGTGGAGGCATAACGATGGGTCTCAACCCTAGACGATCATGCTCCATAATCTCTGGGGAGGTGAGGGATTTATCGGTGCAGATATCATATCAACCTATTTTGGTAGTGAATTTTGTATCATTAACATATACGGCCCCTGTACAGACCGTATCAAATTTTGGGAAGACCTACTCAGTTTTTCCCTCCTAGATGCAGAGAACCTCATTCTGGGAGGTGATTTTAACTTCTCACTCAGACAGGTAGAATCCTGGGTATACTATGCTAATATTGACTCCATATTCGATCCCATTTGGGATCTCATGAAGATCATCACCTGGTTGATATCCCTACTCCTCGGATTCAACCAACATGGCATAATCGAAGAGTTGGATTGGCCTCATTAGCTAGGTGTCTAGATCGGTTCCTAATTCATGAGACTATTGCATAACACACCCCTGTTTATAGAAAATGGGTTGGATTGGGTGGGATTTCTGATCACTCCCCCATTTATTTGGAACTTGCTGGTGCTTCACACAAGCCCCATTCCCCCTTAAAATTCAATGTGACATGACTCAGTAATTCTTCCTATAATGAACTTATCACTCAGTACTAGACATCCCATCCAGATCCTCCTGATCTCGACCCTTCCACTGCTTTTGCATTAAATATGAAGGAAGTTAAGAGGCTCACTACTACACGGGAAAAGGAAAAATGCACCAGGGATAAACATCTATTGAGAGCCATTGAATCTGAGTTAGCATCTGTTAATGACATGGCGGATTAAGGGTACACATCTGAAGAGTCCAAAACCCACATCATTAATTTAGAGTCTGAGCGTACCAATATTCTGAAAGAACATTAAGAGACATGGAGGCTATGGAGTAGGGCTATTTGGTTGCAAGATGGTGATGATAATACCAAGTTTTTCCACCAATTTGCAAATGGAGGAAGGGCGATCAATACGATTTGGCAGTTGGAAGATGATGTTGGGAATCAAGCCCAAACCTTTCAACAATTGGCTAACATGGGGGTCTCACAGTTCAAGAATCTTTATAGAGCTCCCCAAATTTCTACACTCCCAGAGATAATCAAGGTGGCAGGTCTATTTCCTAGATTTGTGGGGAAATATGGGGAAGCATCCTTGACAAACCCTGTCATGATGTCAAAACTTTAGGACACCCTCAAATGGTTTCAAAAGGATAATAACTCAGGGCCCGATGGTTGTCCCATTGAATTCTACTTATCATTTTTCGATACTCTGGGTCAAGAAATTCTCAAGGTGGTGGAGCACTGTAGACATACATGCATATTATAAGATTCTTTCAACTCCACCTTCATTTCTCTTATTGAAAAATCTGACTCCCCCCACACTTTTTCTGACTATCACCCCATATCATTATGTAATTTCATATATAATATCATTTCTAAGATCATAGCCAATCGAATCAAGAATATATTCTCTGCCAATATTTCTCCGGAACAATTTTCTTTCCTTCACCACCGTCAGATTCATGAAGCCATTGGCACGACCCAAAAAGCCCTGCACTTCATTAGGATAAATCACCTCAAAGGCATCATCCTCAATATTTACTTGGCAAAGGAATTTGACCACTTCAACTGTATTTATATCTGAATGCTTATAACTCATCTGGGTTTCCCCATACTATTTATCAACTAGATTATGTGTTGCATCACTAATGTATCCTTTAGTGTACTTATCAACAGGATTGCATCACCTTTTTTTCACTCTGAGAGAGGGCATAGACAGGGGTTCCCACTCTCACCTCTCCTTTTTCTGATCATTATGGAAGCACTGAGTAAGTTGATATCCTATGAGTGTTGATCTTGAAGACTTATGGGTATCCGCATTGCAGAGGGATGTTCTCTCACTCACCTTCTCTTTGTTGATTATGTGCTTATTTTTCTCAATGGATCGGTGGGGGATATCACTGCTTTCTCTTAAATTTTAACATCCTTCAGCCTTGCTATAGGCATGGCATGCAATAATCAGAAATCAACTATGTCCATCATTGGTTGCACCCAACAGGAATAGGTACATTCCTCTCATCATTTTCCTTTCACTATCTTGGATATATCAGAAGGTCTCAAGTACCTGTTTTCGATTAAAGCCACTTGCCTATAATAATGTTGATTGGTCTTGGCTCATATCCAAGCTAGAAAAGAGGATATCCATATGGCACCACCGTTGTCTCTCTCGGGCCAGTAGACTAACTCTCATGAATTTGGTCTTGGCTGCCACTCCTTTGTACTGGATGTCTTTAGCTTGGATTTTGAAAGGAATTCTCAATAAGATCAAGAAGATATGTCATATATTCCTGTGGATGAGGAATAAATAGGGCCACACATTTGCATGGATCAAATGGGACAACATTGCACTACCCAAGAAATGGGGAGGATGGGGCATCAAAGACTTGGATACATTTTCAAAATCCCTTGGAGCTAACATGGGTTGGAAGATCATGACATCCAATAACTTATGTACAAATGTGGTCACCCATAAATATATCATAACACAATCGATCATGTATTGGATTCGTAGACCCACATGGAACACTTGCCACATTTCCATGGTATGGAAGGTAGTCATCAACACTCTTTCCTGTATTAGGGATGGCCTCTCATGGTATATCAACTCGAGAACTTTAGCCCGTAGTGGACTGGATCTATGGGCTGGTTGTGGCGGAGCTCATCAACTTCCACCAAAGCTCATTGATCACATCTCGAGTTCTAGGATCACCTCCATTGATGATATTGCACACTTGACATCCACTTCTCTATTTACCCAAGGTTGGAAGGCTTCTATACAGCTTGGGCTACTTAAGAAATGGCATGAGGATTGGCACAATTATACTCTCACTCTTTCTGAATCACATGACTATGTCACTTAGGGGGAGGATAAACTGATTTGGCAACATGAATCTCATAGAAAATACAACCCCAAGCAGGAATACCTGCATATAAATTCAAACGCCTAGCCCCCGGACACCATTTGGTGGTGGCATTGTCTATGGAAATTAAAATCACCACCCTGTTCCATTATGCTGATGTGGTGTCTCCTTCGTAACATAGCTCCCACTGAAGAAAACCTGCAAAATCATACATATCACAACCGCTCATGGTCTATCCTCTGCAAGGTAGCATCTGAATCCATCGATCATCTATTTTTTCACTACCCTGTTGCTCGAGCTCTATGGAATCAGACTGCGACTGCCCTCCACATTTTGACTCAGTGGCACGAGACTAATATTGCAGAGGCATGGAAGCGATGGTGGAATAATTCCCCTTCCCACAAGGACCATAACATCCCCCTTCTTATCTGTTGGATTCTCTGGATCTCTCATAAAAATTTCATTTTCCACAATGTTGCACCCAATTGGCCAAGTGCATCTACCAATCTTATATCCATTTATCATTGCCTACCTCAGGACAAGCCAACCGACCCTCCCTGTAATCTGCTACCAGAAGTCATTAATCGTGATAAACCCTGGGCATACTTTGATGGATTTTCCAAACATCATGGATGTTGTGAGGGTGTTGTTTTATTTATGAATGATAATCTACATTATATGATCAAAATGGGCCCAGGGCTCGACACCAACAACTTTGCAGAACTCCTCACTTTGAGACACCTTTTACAATTTGCTATTGAACATGGATGTCACTACATACAAATATTTGGAGATTCAAAAATTGTTATCAGTTGGTTCATTCAGTCTTCTACATGTCACGTTCACACACTTTGTCACATTTTGGAGGAATCATGGCATTTAAAATTGCATTTTGATTCTATCAAATGCTGCCATATTTTCAGGGAGTGCAACCATCTTTCTGACTCCTAATCCAAGGAGGCCACACTCCATCCTAGGGGGACATGGATGATTGAAGAACACAATGGACAGGAACATTTTAGCTATTATCAAAGACCGTATATAGATCTTCATCAGGCAGGTGAAACTAGCCAAATTATCTTGATTATTTGCAGACATATATAACTGTACATATTTATCTTGTATTTATCGTTCTATATCAGCATACTATTTATAACTGTAATATCATGTACAACCCAACAGGGGAAGCTTCTGAACTCATATTTTGTCACTGAATAAGTCACAATTTTGATGAATATGCCATGGGCATCTACATCATGTAATTTTCCTTACTATTAATGAAAATTACGTTTTTTCCACAGGGAAAAAAAAATAATATTCTTATTGATAAATATACAATGATAATGATGATAATAATAATAATAATAAAATATTATAATAAAAATTATTATTATTATAATTAATAAATATTATTAGTTTATATTAATAATTAATTATAATGTTAATAAATTACTAGTATAATAATTTTGAAATAATTATTATTATTACTCATTATTTATTATTATTATTAATTAACATTAATACTAAAGTTAATTTAATGATGATGATGATGGTTACCATCCATTGAGACCAATGCGGTCTATCAGACCTTAAGAAAGGAGAAATAATTTATGTTTGATTCTTCAAAATCTTGTTTCTATGGTCAAAGAGAAGGGAAATAAGTGCTCCAAGATCACTATAGGTGGGTTCGTTTAATAGGTCAAGAATATTGGAAGTGTGCAGGAATATGGTAGGGAATTGAGAGCAAATCTGAGTAAGAGTAGGGCAATCTAAAAGGAAGTTCTTTTCATCTTCCACCTACTTAGAATCGTAAATCTAACAGAATATATTGTCCCAAGGGGTCTTGGGAATAGACCACCTCCCAATCTCACTCCAAAGCTCATGGGAATTAGTTCCTATCTTAGCGATGTTCATTTTTTTCTTATTTTTGGAAAGCACAGAGAGATAATTCCAATTATCAAGGGTGGGGTTGATCAATTCCTTATAGTATATTAGCTTCCTTTTACCCTCCATCTCCTTATCCTCCCACAACTCGTCTTTAAAATTGGATGTAAAATTACTTTTTATATTATATTTTCTTTCCATACTAAGCTCCTCCTAATTCCCTAATGGTTGAGCCAATACTAGGCATCCTTATGCCACCCGCGCTTGAGGCGAAGGTGAGGGTTTTGACTAAAGTTAGAAGCAATTTTAGGGAGCCTTTTTTATTCAATTTTTTCAAGCATATTCTTATACATCAAATATCTAAACATCACTCTACTTTCAATGGGGGACCAGATTCGATCAAGTGGATAGGATAGGGAGTATTTCCCTTGATCTTAAGGTTGTAGATTATGAATTGATTTTAAATCATCTTAAATTTCCTCCATGACTCTCTGGATATACTGCAACCCCAAAATTCACATCCATATAAGACAACATGGGTGACAAGGGTCTCAAAGAGTAACCTCCTTTTACTCCAAATGTAAAGATCTACCGACTTACAATTGTTTTCAATCTCATAATAAGCTTTCCAATCCCCACTAATCCTTTTTTCAATGTTATAATTCTAATTGAGATGATGAGGGAAGTCAATGCCCAAATACTTATAAGAATAAACCTACTCTAAGCACTAGCTATTAGACACGAAACTACCATGGGCAATATTTTTAGATTTAATAATCATGACTTTAGTCTTGTCGGTATTAACTGTCATACCCATATTAGAGTAGTAGTCATGAAGAATCTGGAGTTTCTTGTCAAGGTCATCCTAGATTTTTGCGAGAATAACGATATCATCCTCATAGGGGAGAAGAGTAATGAGAACACCAACAAGCTCGATGCCCTTTCACCCCGTAGATTCCAGACACTCCTCTAGCTTATCGATGCATATGAAAAAAAGGGTAGGGGATAGGGGACACCCTTTCTTAACTCCAATATTGCATTTAATATCTTTATACCAGCCCTCATTTTTCTTAAGCTTGGCAGTGACAGGCTTGTAGAGACGCATCACAACAATCCTCAGCTCAGGAGGGACCATGATCTCTTTAAGTCCCTCCCAAAGTTTATCCAGAGGAATAGTGTCGAAAAATTTTCTAATGTCCACAAAGAAACATAAGATATCGGATTTAATATTGCGACATTCCTTTGTAATTATTCTAAGAGTGACCAGATGGTAAATAGTCGAGTGATGTCTCCTAAAACCAGCTTGTCCTTCAGCTCTTTTTCCATGGATTTCAAGCCATAGGCTAAGCTTCTTCTCCAAAATGAGCCCACAAATCTTGTCTAGGATATGGCTAACCATAATGGTCCTATAGTTAGATGGAACACTATTGTCCCCATTTTTAAATATAGGTACAATAAGGCTTTGCATCCAAAGCCAAATAATACATCCTCATTACTTGGAGTGATTAAGGTGGTTCCCATAGTTTTCGAAGATTCATACATCTTCTTAATATAGTTGTCCCAATTTTCTAAGGGGATAGAATTGTTATATTTGGTTTTAAAGAAAAGAAAATTCCGCCAAAAGATTTTGGGTACGACTTTAGAAAGGTGGACAAGGTAATCCTGTATTTTATTAATATATGATCTTTTCTTCCCCTTGATGATATTTTTGTATATATTGATATTATGAAACTTAATGATTTCATTAGGAGTATCTTTGATCACTTTCCTGGCAATTTTTCAATCTTTCTCATACCATGGATTGGAAGTTCTATTAGATTGGTTAAACGAAATATCATTAGAAAACTTGCTAATGGTGTTGGAAAGGATAATAGTGAAATAGTAATAATTTTGATCAATGTTATTATTATAATCCATGGGTCCTAAATCCCTCTCTAAACCTTTAAGAAGAGGTTGGTTTTACTTGTATCGAAGTGAATGTGTCTTTCTCTTTCATTGGTATCCTGCATGTTGGTGGTACCCATAGAAATATTAAGGAATAGAGATAGAGGTATGTGGTCAGAGTCGGGCTCAAATCCATTAAGAAGCTAAATTTTTTTAATATGGTTGAGAACAAGGATGTTAGAAATTTCATAATCCATGAAATTAATACCCAGCGCATGGAAACATATCATATGACCGGAGAGGGGACAATTCTTAATACCATTGAAAATAATTAGGTCCTATTAATTGCAAAGTTTGAGGAGCTTGGTGCCGAATAATTTCTCAATAATGTCTTCATATTTTCTCTTGAATTTATTCTAGCTAAGTTACTATATTCATCAAGCCACAAGGGGTTAGGGTTAGAGTTGTTTCTTAATGGAATGGCTTGGTTATTAGCAGTTCTATAATTGAAATCTCATAGTAAAAGGATATTGCAATCATTTCTCAGGTTGGAGATATATTTTTATAAAGAATTGAAAGGACAATTATTATCCATGTTGTTATTCTTATATGATGTAGAGTTGATAGGAGCAAAATATCAGATTGCAAGAAAGATCATATTGGTGGTAGAATCAGAGATTTCCATCCAAATGTATTGATTGAAGGGGTCAATTTTATGAAGTCGTATATGAGAGGAGAAAGTGTTCCTTATATATCAAGATATACCACCAAAACCCATCTGAGAGGATTTCTTATTCAAACTAGACGAAAGAGTGAAACCGTCATGGTGAGGGACCCTAGATTCATCATGCTCCCATGTTTCAACTACGAGAATAAGGTCAATTTCATTCAAGATGCAAATTAACATAGGACCTTTACACCATGGAAAGCCACAGTTGTTCCAGAAGAGGATTTGGAGTGATGAAAATCCCTATTTGTCACTTGTGCTTGAGACTCTATCTCTAATAATAGCTTTCCTATTCCTAATGATTTCCAATTTCCCGACCTTTCTTGCATCCTTGAGCTTTTGGACTTATTTCCTAAGTTAATATTGGTCTTCTGGAATGAAATCTTCATTTATAAATATTCTTGTTCCTTTTAGGCTTTGGGATTTCCTGAGTATATCTAGTTTAGGTTCATGAAAACTGACCTTGACACGGATGAGTCTTTTTTTATGCTCAAGTATCTTTTTGAAACTTATTTCTTCTGTGAGATAGGTTGTTTCAATTTTATATTTTGTTTTTAATTTTTATTTAACCATTTCTAATGTGTTTTCATTGTTTTGTTCTTCTATAACCATAACTATAAGGTTTAAGTCTCATTTGTGGTGCTCATGGTCAAGAAAAATTAATTTATTAATTTCTTATTTGATGGGTTTAAATATTCAAGTTATTTTCTTTGTTATTTATGGTTGAGTTACTATGTAGTTTTTCTTTTAGATTTTTAATCTCGATTTCCAAGGTGTCATTTTCTTTGACCATTGTTTTTTTACTATGTTCTATTTATTGAACTTTACCCTTCATTTCTTTGAGTTCAATTTCGAGTGTGTTTATGTTATTTTTGAATGATTTGTGGTTGTTATCAAGCATATCCATTAGTTCTAGTTTAAAATGATTTTCTCTTTCTTCTCTTGGTCTTTCTAAAGAGTCAATGTACTCATAGATACTATATAATGTAATTTAACTTGGTCTGTCTATGCTAGAGGGGGGCTTATAAATATGATGGAAGTATTCATAGTGTAATAAAACAAAACTTAACATGAGGAGGATAAGTTAGAAAGTGTGCACCTGTAAAGGATAACCAATGTGAGGTTGTCACCGCAGCTTGGAGGCTTAGTCATTGACAGAAATAGATCTTGCTCCCGCTATCCCAAAATTGAAGTTCAGAAGAACTTGCTGACACCCAAAATCAGCAAGATATGGGTACCCCTAGCTATCCCAGAAATTATTCGTTGTCTCAGAATTACCCTAGTTCCATAGCTATCTCAAAATATGGGTACACTGCCTAGAATTCTTCAATGTCGTTGTACGCTGTCTGTACAATCAGTTTCATGCCTTTTGCAGTCTCATCCTTCTATTCTGAGATACTAATTAAACTTAAAAACTTGCTCAAGGTTCCAAAACTTCGGCCTCTCATCGAGCAGGAGGCTTCAAATGATAAAAAGTGGCACTGACCCAACTCTAAATCCACACACAGAACTCTCATTCAACAACCAAGAATTTGGCTCCCTTACAAGATTTTCTTCATTACTTAAGCATCCCCATTTAATGGATGATTCAAACCTTCGAATTGCTCCTCAGAATGCCTCTGCTTCATATTGACCTATTTTTTGTCACATAATTAATTATAGAATACATTCCTTCAGAAATATGTCCTCCGAGGTAAACTATTTCAAAACGATTTCCTTCTTCTACTATCTGTTATACAAATGTGGCTACGAATGTATACAAATGTGGATATTATTATTATTAAATAATAATAGAAATTAATTATATAATAATAGAAAATAAATCATTCATTCCATAATAATTGATCAATTAACCATAATTAATTTTTTATTCTTATTATTTATTAAAAGATAATATATATATTGTTACTTCTAAGTTTAAAGAGAAAATGTGGTGTGAGAAAGATTTAGAGGCTAAAAGAAAATTAAGATATTATAAGGAGGTCATCAACCCTACTCTAGAATATCAAAAGTATCTCTCTATTTTAAGTGGCTCAAAGAAAAAAATTAATATAGCCAAGATAATAATGAACTCTCATGAGATAAATAGTGAAACATGTCGTTGGGTAGATCCTAAAACACCATGGGTGAAAAAGATATACTATCTTTGTGAGAATATGAACATTGAGGATGAAAATTAATTCCTCTTAGAGTGCCTTGCATACACCCACATTAGATCTCAGTTTCATAATATTTGTTGCAATACTGTCCTTCCTAGCCTTTTAACATGTCAAAATTATAGTGAGATCAGGACGCTTCTCTCCAAGCTCTTTGAGCATAGGAGTACAATTTTAGAACAAACTAAATAATCCATTTCTTGAGGTTTGATATACCAAAGTTTGGTCTCAGTGGATGTTAACCATCATCATCATCAGCATCTTCATCATATATATATATATATATATATATATATACACACATACATATATTAATTATATTTATTATTATTAATTAATTAAATGTCTTAACTTGTCTCACTGATGAGATTCAATGGATGAGATTCATGCATCACTGATGTCTCACGAGCATAGACTTAATAGAACAACGAAATCCTGTTTGGAGCATGCATTTAAGACACAAATGTCTTTTGGTCGAGGTAGAGGTTGAGGAAGATCAAACTACTGAGGAAGAGGAAGAGGCCCACAAAAAGGTGGAAGAAGCAGCCCTGCAAGCACAAGTGGAAGGGGCAGCAACCAGAATCAAAGTGAAGGCTCAAGCCACAATCAATCATAAGGAAAAAGGTATGATAAATCCCAAGTCCAATGTCATTATTGTAAAAAGCATGGGAATTATGCCAATAAATGTAGAAAGAAACAAAATGATATGGGTAATAGGCCTAATGTAAATTTTACAAGATAAAATCAGAACCAAGGGAATGTGCTTTTGACTTGTAATGTAGCACAATAAAAGATGAAGATGTATGGTTTTTAGATTTAGGATGTAGTAACCATATGACTGGAAACATAGCAATGTTTTCCAATCTAGATGAGAGTGTGAAATCTGAAGTGACAATGGGGACTGATGGCAAGGTCTCTGACATGAGGAAAGGAAGAGTAAGAATATTGACAAGGAAGGTTAAAATAATTTTGTGCTAGATTTCTATTATGTACTTGGTCTGAAATGTAACCTTCTGAGCATTGGAAAGTTCGTGAATAAGGGCTACAATGTGTTTTTTAAGAATGATGTGTGTACAAACATGGACATACCTCCAAGTAAAAATGTCATTGCAGAAGTGCATATGACAAGCAATAGGATTTTTCCTCTCAAGATCAGAATAGATTTGAAGGAAGGAGGTGTTGTAGCAACAGTTACACAAGAGGTCTTTCAAGAAGAAGTGAAAGACGAAAACTAGTTATGGCATTTGATATTTGGACATCTCAATTTTGGAGGTTTGAACCACTTTCACAGAAAAGGGATGGTAAAGGGATTACCGCTCATAGAGAAACCAGATAGCCTATGTGAAGGCTTCATCTTGGGAAAACAACATAAAGAATCATTTCCAATAGGAAAGAGTATAAGGGCAAAGGCACCCTTAGATATTGTCTACTTAGATTTGTGTGGACCAATGCAAATGTAATCTTTAGCTGGAAGTCATTATGTTTTGACATTTATAAATGATTATACAAGAAATACATGAGTGTATTTTATAAAATAGAAAAGTGAAGTGTTTTAATAGTTCTACCACTTCAAAGATCTTGTTGAGAAGGAAAGTGGACACTACATAAAAGTGTTAAGAACTAAAAAAGGTGGAGAATACATTTCAAAATACTTCTTGCATTTCTGCAGAGAGCATGAAATACATAAAAAATTTACCACAAGGTATACACCACATCGAAATGGTGTAGAGGAAAGAAAGAATAGAACCATCATGGACATGGTAAGAAGTATGTTGAAGGAAAAACATTTTCCAAATGCGTATTGGGCAGAAGCTGTAAATTGTGCAACTTCTATTTTAAACAGATGTCCAACCAAAGTTGTTATGAACACAGTTTCGGAAGAAGCATGGAGTGGAAAAAAGAAGTTTGTCACTCACATGAGAGTATTTGGATGTATGGCATATGCACATGTTCCAAATCAGCTAAGAAAGAAGTTGGAAAATAAGGGGGAGAAGTGTATATTTGTTGGATACAGTGATGAATCCAAGGCTTACAAGCTCTATAATCCATCAACCAAGAAGGTCATAATCAACATAGATGTGCATTTCATTGAATAAGAAGATTGGGATGGAATTTTAGAGAAAAATATAAATGTGAAGACATTTATTTCAAATGAAGACAAAGAGGAACTGATTGCATAAAATAATCCCTCAACGGTGGCTCCTCCTCCACCTACATAAGCTCAACATAGCACACCACAATCAAGCAATAGAGTAATAGTGAAAAATCAATGAAGTTCTTCTCTAAGAACTCCACGGGGATCAGAAAATCCCTCGAGTTGAAGTGGAACTCCAAGCACACCAAGAAGACAACGATTTAGAAATTTCAGTGAAATTTATGAGAAATAAGAAGTAAATAATAATACTAGTCTGAATTCTTTATTTTCTTTGTTTTTTCATGTTGATGACCCAATCCATTTTGAAGATGCAGTAAAAGAAGAAAAATGGATTGAATCAAGGAATGAAGATATTGGAGCAATATAAAAGAATGATACATGGGAGTTAGTAGACCTCCCACAAGGCAAAGAAGTCATTGGAGTAAAATGGGTCTATAAGACCAAAAGCAATAGTGAAGGAAAAATAGAAAGACACAAAGAAAAAATTGTTGTCAAAGGCTACAAGCAACAACATGAAAGAGATTATGAAGAAACCTTTGCACCAGTTGCAAGGATGGAGACAATGAGGACAATGTTGTCCATAGTAGCACAACCAAAGTGGAAAGTCTATCAAATGGATGTAAAGTCAGCATTCTTGAATGGAGTGTTGAAAGAGGAGGTATATGTTGAACAAACTCCTAGCTATGAGATAAAGGCCAAGAGCACAAAGTATGTAAGTTGAAGAAATCTCTTTAAGGGTTGAAGCAAGAACCAAGAGCATGGTACATCAGGATTGATGCTTACCTGATGGATAATGGGTTCGAAAAATGTGATGGTGAACCCACACTGTACATTAAAGAAAATGACGGTAAAATCCTTATTGTTTTTTTATATGTAGATGATTTAATTTTCACAGGAAATGAAGTTTCTCTCATTGTTGATTTTACAACAGTCATGAAGAGTGAATTTGAAATGAATGACTTGGGTTTATTGAGATATTTTTTGGGAATAGAAGTACTGAAAAATGAAAAGGGAATTTTTATTTCCCAATCAAAATATGTTACAGAAGTATTAAAGGGGTTTAACATGCAGAACAAAAAAGCAACAACAACTCCAACTGTCATGGGGTTGAGGTTAAGCAAAGAATATTGCAGCAAGAATGTTGATCCGACATTGTATAAGAGCATAGTTGGTAGTGTAATGTATTTGACTGCACATAGGCCTGATATTATGTATGTTGTAATTTTAATTTCCAGATTCATGGAGACACCATAGGAGACACTTTGGCAAGCAACCAAGAGAATATTGAGGTATGTAAATGGAACAAAGGAGTATGGTGTTCTATACTCCTCAACTGATAATTTTAAATTGATTGGTTACACTGATAGTGATTGGGCTAGAAGTGTAGATGATAGAAAGAGCACATCTGGGTATGTGTTTCATTTTGGATTGGGAGCCATTTCATGGGCTTCCAAGAAGCAACGAATAGTTGCATTATCAACTGCAGAAGCTGAATATGTGGTAGAAATAGAAGCAACATGCCAAGAAGTATGGATGAGAAGGATGCTAAGAGATTTGTGTCATGAGCAAGACAAAGGAACCAAAATTTATTGTGATAATAGCTCAGCAAATTCGTTATCAAAGAATTATGTTTTCCATAAGAGAACAAAGCACATAGATTCCAAATATCATTTTATAGGAGAATTGGTTAACAATAGTGGGATTGTTTTGCAGCATTGCAGGACAGAGGATAAATTTGTTGATATCCTCACAAAGACATTGGGATAGAGAAATTTTGTTTATCTCAGACAGTGTATAGGAATGACTAATGGCAGAATTTGTGATTAAGGGGGAGTGTTGGAATTATACTCCCAACCACCACCATGAATAAGCAGTGGCAGCAGCCCACAATTCATCAATTTTTTATTGCAGAAAGGAAAAGAAGCAGATTTTAAATTCGGAAGCGTTTTCACGCAATAATAGCAAACAGAGTACTCGCGTCCATCCTCTATGTTTATTTCTTAAACCATCACATTAAATTACCTTTCCCGCAGCATGCAATCACAAGATTCAAGTGTTACCCTTAAGCCTTTTGCCACAATCTTATTTCCCCATCGATGCGATATTCACAGGACCCACATATACCTCCACCGCATTGCAAAACCCATAAATCCTTTGTATTTCCACAAAACCTTTTTTTCATGCATTTTGCACTTACCGCGTCTTACCACATCGTCACCCACATTTCGCAAGTCTTAATTCTTAAACTTAATCTCTCACCGTATGTTATATTAAATCCCCACCGATGCGATTTGGTGGGACCTGCAAACCATACGCCAATCCACCGCGAACCGTGGATTTCATTTGTATTTCCCTTACTGCACTTACCACACCTTACTGCTCGCAATAATGCACATCACAATGTTTAACTCTTACCTTTTAAGCCCTGAAATGAACCATGCGATGTTGTGATGTGATATCACATTGCACATTTCAATCAAAACCGTTTTAAGTTTCCCGTGAATTTCCCACAGTCTACGTTATTTGATATGCGATGCGATGTGCCACATCACATCACAATAAAAAAAAAATTTGGTTTTCCGTTTAAGTTTCTCAAGGTATGATATTTTTTATGTGATGGATATGTGCCATGTCACAATCACACATCGCAGTTGGCAATGTTTAACGGATAGCGCCATAGTTAAAAGTTAAGATCGCCAGTATGGGATTTGGGATAAAGCATTAGATGCGATGTGGACTCAAAACCACAATATATAATATTTATAGTCTTCCATTTTGTGTTTTGGACTCGTTTTGTACGTGTTTCATGTATAAACTGAATTACGGTCTGTGCACTGTTTTAAATGAAGAAATGAGCTTCGGATTTGGGATAAAGCGTTAGATGCGATGTGGAATCAAAACCACAATATATAATATTTGTAGTCTGCCATTTTGTGTTTTGAACTCGTTTTGTACGTGTTTCGTGTATAAACTGAATTACGGTCTATGCGTTGTTTTAAATGAAGAAATGATAGTAGAAAGGACGTTTGGTTGTTGAACATCTGCTTCAGCAATGACTTGCATTGAATTTTTCAGGCTATGACCATTTTGATATAAGAATATGTAATTTCATTATGTTTTAAGAGTAGAATGAATTAAAACTCAAAGAAGAGTTGAATAAATTGAAAATAAAGAGTTATTCTCCTGTTTTATGATGTTTGTCTGTATGTTTGATTGTTAATTTTGCAGCAATTGTGCATTCTCTATGTTGTGGGGGAAGCATCCCTCTGTTATTGTTTCGTTCAATATTTCCAACAGCCTATTGTAAATGCATTTTCTTGTAGCCCATTGGGGGATTCACGTATAGGGTGTTTAGATTTATCAACCAACACAACAGATGTCATGAGAGTCGATTTTATTGCAGCGGGTGTCCACTCCAGATTCACAGCTCGTAGGAGCATTGTGATTTTGGTGACATGATTTTCGTTCATAGGAGCGCTGTGATTTTGGTGACATGAGGGCCCCCATGGATGTCCCAGAGACTATGTTGTAATATTGAGGGGCCACACCATTCCAAGCTACCAATATTTTGATACCTAGAGAAATGAGGTCAGGTTTAAAAATCTCTGAAACCATTGGATTTGGTCCTCTGCAAGAGAAGAAAAATACCACTGGTGCTGGCACTCTACCAACCACAGTGAGGTACTCGATTTTAATGTTTACTGTATGATTTCTGGTGCTATTGATAGAATATTTAATGTCTTCATTGGACTTGTAATGGACATAGGTTACTGGTAAAGAAGAATCAAGGGTCCACAAATCATCTTTGTCTAAAGGATCGTTGGCCAAAATCATTCCCAAACCGCCAACTTGTTGCACTTCTTGTTGCATCTCTTTTGTTAACACTCCTGGGAAATCAAAGTCACAGAAAATATTTTCAGACTTGTCAGTGGACATGGTTTTCCCTTATACCAAAGGCAATTTTTCATTGCCTAACGTCTTAGAATCCCTGTAGCTTTTGTCATTTCCAAGCACCACTTGAGTCGGGAACTCTTTGTCGATGTTGTCGGTGCCTATAGTTGTTATCCATGGTGTCATATTCTAAAATTTCTGAATTGAAAGGCCTAAAATGATATTACCCATC
Source organism: Pinus albicaulis (assembly GCA_034641835.2). Classification (NCBI taxonomy): domain Eukaryota; kingdom Viridiplantae; phylum Streptophyta; class Pinopsida; order Pinales; family Pinaceae; genus Pinus; species Pinus albicaulis. The sequence goes on from CM076582.1 coordinate 424,995,690, forward strand.
TAGCACGATACAAAAACACCTTTATCAATGGCTCTGAGAGCTCCAATAGCTACAAGGTCAGAATAATAAGGTGAATTTGGATACCCAAGAGACAGCAATAGCAAGTCGACCCCGTCCAAAATGGTCACTTCCATACCAGAAAACACATCATAAATGGCATAGTAACAATTTAAAGGCAGCTGCTAGCAAGCTTTATATACATCCACTCTAGCTTTGGTAGCGATGCCTCTTGTTGTTCCATTAGCGAAGCCAAAACAACTAGCCCTAGGCACCTCTGACCCCGCCTCAGTAGACAAAGTATGTGTAACATGGCCGTTGGAATCTCGAGGAGATTTGTATTCCTCATTTTCATTGATCATACCATTAGTGGCTTCATATCCTTTAACAAAGTAGCATTCTCCAATGAGTTTGGAGTTGCAGTAGGAAGCATTGAACTCGGTACCCACTTCACATTCTCCCTTCCATCTAGCGGGAATGGGCTTAAGTTCGTGATCGTCGAAGCTCTCTCTCTCTAGCCATACTTCTGTATCCACGATCTCGATGATAATATCATCACCAAAATGTGACAATGGCCATAGCCCACGACTAGGGCTCAACCCTAGAAATTTCGGGGTCGAGTAGTGTGGAGTCGATCGAGGGTATCTTGATACATAGCCAAGCATCCATCCATATTCTCCATGGCTTGAGCCTCAGTGCAAGTCAGATTGGTAGTAAAGTTATCCATTGTTGTGGCATACCTATATAGTAAAGCAACAATGGGATCTGAATTAGATCTTGAAACCTAGTCTATCAATGAGGTGTAGCGATGTTGGTGGAAACTCCAATGGTGGGGTTTCATGGATCTATCCATGTGACCAATGTATGACTATTTTTCAGTCTCCCTATTAAATTTGATCGATTCATCATTAGACGAAAAAGCTAATGCGTCTAAAGTTGGACGCTATAATGCTAAAACAAAAATCAAGAAAAGGAGTATTACCATACAAAAGGCCTAAAATTAAGAATTATATGGTACTGTCAAACAAATTAAGACTTACCTGTGGCACTTCAATGATAAGAGTTTGTGTGGATTTATAGGGAAATCTGTGTTTACTAGTGTTGCTGATACCAAATTTGATTCTTCTTGATACTAAAGACGTCTCCTTCTCCAATATTCGTTTGTTTTTTTTATTTTCAAATTTACTCCTAAGAAGTAATTTACAATTTAGCTCACTAGTAACAGACTCACCCTTCACTTCTCCTATCCTAGCCAAGGTATTAGGAATTTGGAAACTAGCATATTTCTCTGTCTCAATCAAAGCTTGAGACTCTTCTTCATCATGGTCCACAATCATATCTACAATCACATCTTCGTACTCATATTCCTCCAACAAATATTCAAGCAACTCCTCTTCTGCTTGATAATCTTCAAGTACTATATCACAATGCTACTCATCATCTTCAATAGGTCTTTCTTCTTCCTTGACAACCTTCAATATTTTCCCTTCATTTCCTTGACTAAGTCTAGTAATAAAATCAAATTTATTCAAGTCTAAAACTGATTTTTCTTCAGTATGAGTCATATTTGTTCCATCTTCCTCTTCATTATTATTCTTCCCTTTCTCACTATTACGTGAAGATTCCATCTTTCCTTCCATATGTCCTTCTAGGCTAACTAAATCTTCCTCATTCAAATCTATACCTATGCATTCTTCAAGAAGCCTCATTTCTTCATCAAAATTACTAAAAATTAAATCATTTATCTGAGGTCTCAATCCATGGCTTGACTCAAACTCCCTTAATAGATTTTCTAACAATAAAATCTCTATGTTTGTTTCCTTAAGTGTTATGTTTGTATGCTTGACATATTCCCTCTCTTTTTCTTGCTTTTGGCAACCCATATAAGCCAAAATCTCTCTTCTTACAACTCTAGTAGTATGTTGAAAAGTAATATCTTCCTTCAACAGTGTATGATCTTCCTCATGAGGCCTAACTCTCTCATCTTTCTTATTTAAAATAGAATTCAGATTCTATCTATCTTCTTCCTCTTCTTTGACAATACCCAAAGATTTTCCATCGTCATGTATTACACCTGCAAACATACACAAATTTTTAGTTTCAAAGTCATAAGGTTCAATAGCCTCAACTAATGTTTTAGACATCATTGCTCCATATTCAAGTTCACAAGGAACTTGTTCTTATCCAACAACTTTATTTTGATGTTGCTCAACTCCTTTAATCTTCTCTTACCCTAATTGAACATCTATTGTCTGCTCAAGCTTCCTAAGATCCTATATTAGCTATTCATATTATGCTCTCTCTTCTCTTTTAGCATACGCTATTTCACCTTATTTATTATTATATAACCATACCTCCGGTATTCTTTAATCCTTTAGAATAGCTCCATCAACAAACTAATATGCATTATTACCTGAGCATTTTCTCTATCATACTCTTCATCACTCATCTTCCTTCACATGCCATTTTCTTTGGCATCTTCCTTCTCTCTAATTCTGTTGTGGATTCTCTCTGAACCTATAGTATGACTATCATTAGTCATATTCTTCTTTATCTCCAAGCATTTCCTCACACTTACTATTCAGAGTTGCACTAAGCCTCTACAATAACAGTTCTCTTTCACCCTGTTACAACTACCTCACCCAGATTTTATTTTGTACTTGATCTTTTGGAAATATTGATTCTCTATCTAGAACCTTCTGAGATTTCTTCTTTTCTCCTTCTAGGCTTCTACAGTCAACTCGTCTTCTCTTGAGAACACTAAACCGTTCTCTTATATTTCAATCCTCAGCTAGAACAATCAGGTTCTGCCACTCAATTCTTTCTCAAGAAGTCTTTGCCGGTTTCTTTCATCACTGCTTCAAAGTTGTGATCTACTTGCTAAGATACTATTCATCTGTTGCTACCTACTCTTCAAACAATGTTAGAAACAAATACCACTAGCATATCAAATCTTTAAAGACATGCTTTTGGCTATCAGGCTTTCAAAAGCTTGCAACTGTCAAAATTTCATGGCCACTGTAAATACTTCTTCTCAGCTTCTAGATATGGCTGATTTAACATCTTTCCCTTGCATGTAACTACTTCTCCTAAAGTAACTTTCCTTCTTATCAAGAACTTCCTTGTCCTCCTCAAGCTCTAAGCTTCTTCTTATCCTACATATAAAGTCTTTTAATTCACAAAACCTCCTCTAAAAATCTCCTGTCTATCTTCTCTCTTCAAAAGAGCATTCAAGCTCTGATACCAAATGATGGCCTTTCTAAGGCCTAATTCCTTCTTCTAGGATGAGGGTGTTCTTATAGTCCCTCTTTCATGAATTTAATTGTCACAGGATCGTCAGGTTCTATATTTCGAACGTTGTTTGCAAGTTGTAATCATACTAGCTTTTACATCCACTATGTTTTTCTATTGTGAATCTCTGATCTTCACCTCAAAATGCTTCACCACTTAAAAATTTCGAAACGGTTTCACTGGAATCTAACTAGCATAGTCCTGCAGTTGAACAATATACCTACAAGCTTTTAACCATGCATACAAATTGCTATGCATCCTTTAACTTAGTTGTAAATTTGATTACAAATTATACATTGTATTCACAATATACCAAGCATATCATTATGCAGATCATACCACACACTTACCATACTTTGTTTCTCCATGCATTCTGAGAAACCATAGAACCATTACCAATCCTGTCATTAAGGTTCAAAGATAAATACTTCTACTCTATAGATCTGGCCACACAATGTTTCAAACTAGATACATTTCTTTATTCCCGTGCAATATTCCTCTGCAATAATTGGGTATATTTTCAAAATCATTCCTCAGGCATCTTGGTACATTTCCAAGAGCGATCACATCACTAATTCCATTGTTGCGCACTAGATATTTAACACATGCACGAACTGTGTCAAAATACGTTTTCAATTTGGCATCCAATCCTTTGTTGTTGTGTTTTTTTATCAATACTCAACATTATCTCCCTTACAAAGCATCCTTGCTGATATAACATCACTCTTTTGATATTTTTCAGAGGCCTTCACAACATAATTCACACCAGGTTTATGCGTACACATAGATCAACTCTTCATGCATGTTAAAAACCAACGAAATTGTTGTCGCTAATAGTGCCCTTCCCATTAGATCCATATATATATCTACTCTCTTCACACGAAAAATTTCTTGCTATTCATCATTTGTTACATATACAGAGGTTGCCATGCACACTAATTCCAGATTTCACCCACAAAAGGGTCCTCAATTCAATATTACAGACAGACACTATGAAACAAAATGGAATTCTATTCATTCCACAATCTAATCAGGCAGAATTCCATAAATGCATTCTATACTCTATCTTCTTCATGCATTGATTTTAAAATCTTAGAAATAAGAAATCCTTGCAACCCTATCTTAAAACACTAAAAGCGTTCAATCCAATATCAACATAATCATATATAACCTGTAAAACTACAGAAACATATTTCGATTTCACAAGCAGGGATAATTTCCAGAGATGAAAATAGATTGTATCTATAAATAATTTTCAAATCTAAATTTCCTACTATACAACCTATACTAATACTCAAAATCTTTGAGTAATTCTTCCTCTCTTGCCATGGCCTGATTTATTTGGCCATCTCATGCCTATCTCTCTCTCTCTCTCTCCACCCGTAGGCTTACAATCCAATCTCTCTCTATGCACGTAGGCTTAAAATCCAATCTCTTTTTGAAGCCTAAATATTACTAATAAAACCCTATAGAATTTCAATCAATCTCTAAATAAGAGCAACTATTTCTAAAATAAGAATACTAACCTATCTTATCTACACTCTTCAAATTAATATACATTGGATCTGTTTCTTCACTCCTTCGAGTCATTCCTCAAACTTAGGAATTAGTTACATGAATCATCCTTGCTTATGAAATCTTCTCCTATCTAGAAGATCTGGGCGTAATCAAGGGAACACATCAGCATGTTGACCCTTTGTTCCAAGGAAATTTTTAAGAAACCCCCCAAATTTATATGTATAATAAATGGGCGAATTCCCATGGTATATAGAAAAATTTATAAGCTATTTTTTCATTAATATAATATACATATATAATTTTTTAGTGAAAATTTCACTAAATTATAAAATTTTCTTAAATATTGGCGAACTTTTACTAGGTTATCAAGTATTGAAAATTCTTGGTTAATCTTCTAAAAAATTAGAAAACATTGTAAAATATTAGTGATTCATTACCAGTGTATAGAAACATATGTAATAATTAGAAAAATATTTAGTTAAAAATTACGATATAAAATTTTCCATGTTTTGGAAAAGAAAAATCACGGGTAATGTTGCTCTAGTTTCTTGTTATACACTATTGCAAATATTTTTGCATGTTTTTATTATGTTTTATCACAATAATATTATCACATACCAAGGGGAAATTAATTGGAAAGGCACCCCCAAAGGCATGTGATGTTGAACCAAATAAATTCTTTTGCTCAAAATTGGTCTTTACGCATCTAGATAACCCTGCCATATTCTATGTAATTCATATTATATAGGGTTCACATGAAAATAATGTATATGAATAGCTATATCAAAAGCATGAATATTTACATAAAATTATTTTGTTTTCTTATACATCACTTTTCTAAAAGGTAGATACTTCTCCGATTCCTCAATTTCAAATAAACCAACAACTTTAAAATATGGTGTTTCATCATAATATGTAGGTTTTTCACCTACTTTTGGATCATAACTATTGTATTCGTTGTTGCAATTTATTCTACAGTTAACAAATCTAATAATGTTGACTTGGTAAAAAATTATGTGAAGTCACACAAAATAAAAAAAATGAGAATGAGTGGAAGATGAATATGCATTGAAACTTAATTTCCTACATAATGAAAAAAAGGTAATAACACAAACATATTAAAAATCTACAATGGGTGAGTTAAAAAATCTAAGACAAATAGAAAAAATAGTCTATGCATGTTCATTACTTGGAATAATATGTCACAAAACAATGATCATCAAGGGGTTTTTCACTTCAAGAATAGTACTACACTAAACAAAATGTCATTCTCAACTAATTAAAAGTGATGTTTTTTTGTATTGATATCAAAGTATAGTTGCATTAGATGAATGTCCTCAATATAATATGACTTCTATGATGAACACATAGGATCATAGTGCATAGAGAAATTTTTTCTTCACTTAACTTAGTAGAGTTCATTTTCCTCTCTTAACAAACCATAAGTATTTTTAAAGAAAATATAAAATAAAATAGTATATTCTAAAAGGTGAATATTGTTTTGTGACACCACAACATTAGAGGAAATAAAAATAAAAATAAAATAAAACATATCCTTCAATAATAAAATATATAAATAAAATTATAATAATTATGGAAAACACATTGAATGCCTAGATAATAAGTGAAGTAATATATTAATCCTAATACCATACCTTTCTCAAATGAACATGACAAAAAAACAAAAAAAGTATATTTATACTCAACAAAGCTCTTTAACTTTAACTGAACCCCTTAAATTAATAAAATAAGATGAAACAAATCATGCCTTAACAAAAGGATCAATTAAACATCAAATAAAAACTATAAGAATTTAAGAGATCATAATATTTAACCAAAATAAACCCAAAATTTTCAAACTTGGAAAATTCCAAAAGCAACAAACAAAAAAATAATTAAGAGTGGCCAAGATATTAGAGCTACAAAAAAACAAAAAAAACTCATCTATTTGAAATGAACTCATTCTTGCTAAGTAAAAGCCTTGTTAAAGTACTTATTTATCCTTTAATACAAGGACACTACCTAAGTCAAAATATATATCCTTGCCTCATAAAATTATTGCTTCATTTTCTATCACATACAAGAAAGGGATAAAGTAATAGTTAATTATCAAGACATCAATCTTAAAAAACATTGTAGTAAGGAAATATGGCTTCAATGTTACAATAAAGAATAGAAAGTATAGATCATGTTCTTATCTCAATGTAATTTCAAATTGGTATATAGTATTAGTAATGTTGTTGTGATAAATAATTTAGAACCTGCACCAAAAATAGAGGAACAACAAATTTAATCAAACAAAAGGAATCAGGTCATTTGTACTATTCCATTCAATTTTTTCTTACACAACCTATGGAACGTGTATACCAAAATAAGTGTCCTTTGGGACTTCATAGATATTGGAATAGATAAAATATTGTGGTATATCAATTTTCCACTTATTTGGTTGTAATATCCCAAAAGGGAGAATGCAGTAATACTAAAATGCAATAGATGAACTGCAACTAAGTAAAAAATTAATCCAAAGGAAACATCAGAATGTACAGAGAAGCTGAGCCATTTTATTATATGGGAGATGAATATAAAGTAAAACAGTGCTCAAAATATGAGACACTCAAGCCAAATAAGTGGCCTACAATGACCCAGAAATTATCCCAAAAGAGGGACTGCATAACTGCTGAACTGCTGGAAAGTAAACTGTGTTGTCCCTGCTGCAACTATTGGGACTGTAACTGCCAGAAAGATATAAAGTCATATCTAGGTAGTATGGGAGCTCCGATGATGCTAAAAATATAGATCTAGGTTCTATGATGGATACCCAAGATAACCCAGAAAGGATTTCTTAGATCTATGAATCTAAGAAAATCACCCTCTTAGGGCTTGCACTATGTAGCTGTTGGGTATGCAGATCTGCTGCATGAACTAAAGATATGATGGATTCAATGATGTGCAATCTCATGTATGCAATAAGGGTTGATCCCTTCACTATATCCTTGGGCTAAAAGCTCAATATCTAGCTCCTCCATTGAAAGAGTTGTTGGGTAAACAACAGCTTCAGAAAATTGCGTTGTAAGAGAGGGAGGTTGAATAAACTTCTGCTAGATGTGTCAAATCAGCTTTTGAACGATAGTAATAATGAATACAATGTGACGAGATGATCCCTCACAGGATTTCTAGCTGATATGTTGAAAACTTCCTTCCTCTAGTAGATCTACAAGACTGTACTACGCAATCCTTGAGCGGACTGCTTCTGCATGGTGGTAAGATACAATGGCCTAAATGTCAGATATAGATTTGCTGCTCCTGAAAGGATGAATGTTAAGAACAAAGTGAAGGATGAATCCTCCATCGGTTTCCTAGCCGGAATGCTAGAAACAACCTCCTGAAGATGGCGCCAATGCTTGATGAGGAATAAAGCCCAATAGAAAACCATCCCAGAGTAGCAATAGAAGTCCCCCGTGGGTAAGGGTGGGATTTCCACTTGGAAACACCCTGTGCTAAAAAAAACTGTAGACCTAGCTAAAAAACTCAAGCATTCATAAAAATTTCCAAAGGCAAATCCAGATTTAAACAGATCAAAGAATAATCCAACTATCCAAAAATTCCCTTATATTGTGCCTTCACCTTCATTATATAGATCATGAGCCTTCCATAGCATAGGTCCACTCCATAACTGCATTTTACATGTGGAAATAAGTCTCCATGTTTGACTGTGTTGTTTCTCCATGTCCTCCATCATGTTCATATGGGATGATCACCCTCTCCATCTTGTGTGCATTAAATGCATCACTTCCTCCACTAACTTATCATAAGTACTTTATGATCTTGCTTTGAATGCACTATTGTCTCAGCTGACCTCTTTAAATATCCTCATGATTTTACATTTAATATCAATGATCTTATTTGACTGTTTCGTCCTCCATGATCTATCGCATAAATGAGACATGATCCCGATTAATATAGCTGCTCCACTACTCCATGATATAGATCTGGATCTAGAATATCCACATACACACATAAAAAGTGGATTTTATTCATCTTTCAGGATTATGGGTCCTTCCACCCTTTTATTTACTTAATTTATTAAGTTTATTAACAACTCTAATATTCCAAATATCATGTGAAAATTTTGGAATATCACGATCCTCCCCGGAAAAATGTTGCTTGTCCTCAGGAAACTGCAAAAGTAGATGCTAGATAAATATGCCCCCCTCCAATTGGCATCCACACAAGGAAGGTCTCCCCATTTTTTGCAATGATTTATGTATGCCCAGCACCAAAGTTGTCTCTCTATAATTTCTAGAATGACCTCTAACTGTGTAGCTAGATGTCCGTCATCAATCATGAAGCTCCAAGTGACAACCATAAGCTGTCCAATATCCTCCACAATACATGAGATACATAAATATAGATGGTTCCTTTCAAAAAGGAGAGCTCCAATTCATAAATTATACCTTCATCCCCTGCTACAAGAAGTAAAGGGAGGCTTTTTATGCCTCCATCCTTAGCCCTTTTGGTCTTGTTGGATCCAAGCATTATCCCAACATTGTGCAAAAGAATTAGTAGAGACATATGGGTAGACAAAGATGTCAAACGATATTCTCCCAATAGTAACCAATGAAGCAATGCTCCCTGCTGCCACACCAGACCATCAAAATACCAAGTATGGTGTCCATACTCTCCAAGTAAGAGCCATCGGAGGAATGCCTCTTGCTTCCATCCTCCAACACTATCATGCAAAGTAGGGGAGTATGTAGGACCAAAGTCCCCCAATAAAATCCAAAGCAACAAGATATCTTGTTGCCTCTTCACATCATCATGTGAATCATGGAGCAACAACAACATATTAAATGAAATATGGAATTTCATTTCAGCCCAATACAAAAAAACTCCATTATCGCACATCATAAGAGTATTATGCCATATTACAAACAATACAAAACACATCAACATGGAATATGCCATGTGATGGCCAAAATCCCTCAACCAAAGTGAACATGCCTTCCTCTACTTCATTCTGTCATTTATACCCAATGCACGAGTCAAAGAAATATGAGCTATTGGGTGGTAACCATACTCACCCAAGAGCAACCAGCGCAACCATGCCTCTTTCTTCATTACATGAGTGTTGTACAAGGCATGGATCTTGAAAATATCTGATGTTGGGTAGCAACCATACTCACGCAAGAGAAACCAGCACAACCATGCTTCTTGCTGGCCTATCTCATAGTTATGCAAGTGGTTTGGCAACCCATTGCTCCACATCATCAACCATTCATCCCAATGTGGATGATGGATTTCATTCTAAAAAATATTTGTATCCTCCCATTGTAGGAGCTCTAATGAGATCTCTCCATGAGATTCTCTTTTCACCAATGGCCCTCCAAAAGTAGTGAGGTTTTGGATCTGTTGCAGGTAGAAGTTCCTCTTTGATCTATGAAATGCTCACTGAGAAAGTGTCATCTAGAAAGGAGAACATTTTCCTCATCTCAGGATGTCTACCATATATCATCTTTACCTCCATTTCTTCCAAAGTGAATCTACCTTCAGAATGATCCAAGAATAATGGGGCCCTCTCATCATCACTGCTACTAAGTGACAACATTGTAGATCTGCATGATGATACATATGTTGTCTCATGGTAAGGCACAATGTTGAACTCATAGCCAGCCATTGTACATAGGATCATGCTCATCCCATCTTCTGAAACTCTACACTTCAACTCAAAGGGTTGAATGTAGCTCAAAAATGATGAACTGGGATATATCTTCATATCCTCCTTGAATATATCAAGGGTCCTCTACGTTGTGATATGTTGTTGCTTCAAATTAGAATGTTGTTCTAACCCTTGGTTATGCATTGGCCCCGATGGAATGTCCCCATAAGTTTCAATAAGAGGTACTGAAACAGTATGAGATGGAAGTGGATGCATACCTTAGATCAACTGATATGTGGGAACCTCTTGAAAGACCACAAGAGTTCCTCCAATCGAGACAATGGTGTCTCCAACTACTGGTAAGAGTGATGGATGATATTATATCAATGTACCAGTGTTGGAATCTACCTCCTTTTCCTCATGCATGGGACTCTATATGTCAAGAGCTCAAGACTATCTTGCAAAGATGCAAGTGTCTCTCCTCCGGATACAAACACTTTTGTAGTTGGTGGTGAATGTAGTGACTCTTTGTCTAGAGTGACAAGAATGACATCCTCCTTTGATTCCTTAGGAAATGTCTCTTTGTGACATATTTCTGGTTTTCTCATATCAAACTTCTTTCTCAACTTGTGAAAGAAATATGAATATTTAGTCACCTTTGCATGCTCCATGTGACCAAGGCACCAATCATTCTCTTCACCATGAAGATGAAGTGCTACAATCTAAACAACCTCTTTCTCAACTACTGGATGTAGCCTAAAGAATGCATATAACTCTTTCCTCCAAGCCTTAACAATGCTTGAGGAAGATCCATCAAATGTAGGAAAATATAATCTATTATGCCTCTTTCTTCTATTGTTGCTATAGGATCTCCTTTCTTCTTTGAGTTTGAAGAATTGTTGGAGATTTAGATTCTCCTTTAATGCTCTATACTGTGATTCGTACTCTTCAATATATAGACTGAGAGTCTCATGAATCTTAGGCTCTCTTCTTTCTTTCTTTCAATACCATTAACCTTCTTCAAAGAAAGTGGGCATAGTAGATCTATGAGGAGATATAAGATTCTCTGATCTTCTTTGTTACCACTAGGAAGTGCTTGGACCTTCCTCATCCAATATTCTTCTTGGATCCTTCCTTTTCCTTTCCCTTTTCATTTGATTGACCTCCTTCAAGAGATCTTGCAGGGATATAAAGAGAAGAGTGGTAAAACTATAATCCTCCTTCATGATATATCATTTCTACTTGCTTCTTATTTTTATGCAAAATATGAAGTGTCCATAAGCTAAGCCAAATATCATGCTCTGATTCCACTGTAATATCCCAAAAGGGAGAATGTAGTAATACTAAAACACAATATATGAACTCCAACTAAGTAAAAAATTAATACAAAGACAACATCATAATGTACAGAGAAGCTGAGCCATTTTTTATATGGGAAGTGAATAGAAAGTACAACAGTGCTCAAAATATGAGACACTCAAGCCAAACAAGTGGCCTAGAATGACCCAAAAGTGATCCCACAAGAGGGACTGTGTAACCAATGAAATACTTGAAGTTAAACTGCGTTGTACCTACTGCAACTGTTGGGACTACAACCACCAGAAAGATATAAATTCAGATCTAGGCAGTATGGGAGCTTCGATGATGCTTAAAATAGAGATTTGGGCTCTATGATGGATACCCAAGATAACCCAGAAAGGATTTCTTAGGTATATGAATCTAAGAAAATCACCCTCTTAGGGCTTGCACTATGTAGCTGCTGGGTATGCAGATCTACTGCATGAAATGAAGATATGATGGCTGCAATTATGTGCAATTAGCTCTATGCAAGAAGGGTTGATCCCTTCACTAGATCCTTGGGCTAAAAGATCAAGATCTAGCTCCTCCAATATCCTCCACCGAAAATAGTTGTTGGGTGAACAATAGCTTCAGAAAACTGCATTGTAAGAGAGGGAGGCTCAATAGGCTGCTGCTAGATGTGTCAAATCAGCTCCTGAATGATGGGAACACTGAATACAAATTGAGGAGATGACCCCTCACAAGCTTTCTAGCTGATATGTTGAAAAATTCTTTCCTCCAATAGATCTACAAGATTGCACTGCGCAATCCTTGAGCAAACTGTTTCTCCATGGAGGTAAAATACAATGGCCTGAATGTCGGATATAGATCTTATACTCCTGAAAGGATGAATTTGAGGAATAAAGTGAAGGATGAATCCTCCACCGGTTTCCTAGCTGGAATGCTAGAAACAACCTCTTTAAGATGGCACCAATTCTTGATGAGGAATAAAGCCCAATAGAAAACCTTCCCAGAGTAGGCACACAAGTCCCCCATGGGTAAGGGTGGGGTTTCCGCTTAGAAACACCCTGTGATAAACAACACTGCAGACTTAGCTAAATATCTCAAGCATGCATAGAAATGTCCTAAGACAAATCCATATCTAAACAGATCAAAGAATAATCCAAATATCCAAAAATTCCCTCCTATTGTGCCTTCACCTTCATTATATAGATCATGAGCCTTCCATAGCCTTGGCCCACTCCATAAATGTGCTATACATGTGGACATAAGTCTCCATGGTTGACTGTGTTGTTTCTCCATGTCCTCCATCATGTTCATATGGGGTGATCACCCTCTCCATCATGTGTGCATTAAATGCATCACTTCCTCTAGTAACTTATCATAAGTGATTTATGATCTTACTTTGAATGCACTACGATCTCAGTTGACCTCTTCAAAGATCCTCATGATTTTACATTTAAGATCCATGATCTTATTTGACTGTTTCATCCTCCATGATCTATCTCATAAATGAGACATGATCCCCATTAATAGAGTTGCTCCACTACTCCATGATTTAGATCTAGATCTAGACTATTCACATACACACATCAAAAGTGGATTTTATTCATCTTTGAGTATTATGGGTCCCTCCACCCTTTTATTTAATTAATTATTTAACTTTATTAAGAACTCTAATATTACAAATATCATGTGAAAATTTAGGAATATTACATTGGTCTTCATTTGCATAATTCTAAACAAAATATTTTCCACATGAACTGTAATTTTGATACTCCAAAATATCATGTTCCATATTAATTTTATTAGAGAAGTTTGTTGTATTGACTTCACCGCTTCTATCACAATATGATCTCCAAAGAGCTAGTGCTCTTTCATATGGAAAAGTGTTATTGTCATACTTTGTTACATATAATTTTAGACATATATCCATATTTTTATCAATCCTGTTCCTCAAATTTGACTTCAAAAAGAAAGTGCACTTGGAGGAAAATTTTGGGAAACAGTTGGAGGAGCGTTGTCAAAGGATGAGTTGAGCTAGGTCATGGAAACCTAGGGTTTCCTCTGCCCCTGCTGTGGGCACTAACAAAGCTCCTAAACCTTCTCCTATGTTTTGCAGGTTCTACACTCACCTACACATAGAAGACCCAATGGAGTGACGGTACCCTGGGGGGGTGGAACTGCCCCCATCCCCCCAATTGGCGGATCTACTGTAGACAGTGACATCGGGCGTCCTGATCTGTCCGTTAATGATTTGATAGGAAATGATAAACCTGTTGTAATCCCTGAAGCACAAACAGAAGAAGAAAAAGACAGCCAAGTACAGACCAAAGCGGCTTCTTCGATCTGCTCCCTATAGAGACCAAAAGGCCCGAGAACCATTTTCCTATTGAGTAGATCAATGGCAGAATCCAGTTCATGTAATATCACGCCCTCATTGGGAATTTTATTGGCTTCTGGCCAACTAAGAAAGCCCTCTACAGATGGATAAACTCCAAGTGGAAGCCCAAAGGTCTAGTCACGCTCCAGCTAGGTTCCAAAGGCTTCTTGAACATCATCTTCACCTGCATAGAGGTCAAAAACTAGGTTATGGATAGAGGCCCCTACTTCTTTAATGTGTCTGGCCTCTTCTTAAGAAACTAGATCGAATGTTTCAACCCCGATAAAGAAGACTTCAACTAGCGTCAGTGTGGATCAAACTCTACTCCCTTCCCTAAGAATACTGGGATGAGTTATCCCACAAAAGAAATCCTGAACCACCTCGAATCCTTCATCAAGATCGCAGAGGAAACCAAGCATAATCGATACATCGCCTATGTCAAGATCTGCATCTACATGCATCTAGGTAAATCTCTTCCATATTCAGTAAGTCTCTATCACCATGATTTTGAATGGATCTAATCTATGGATTATGAGCATGTTCCCTTCCGTTGCCGCAAATGCCATAAGCATGGTCATCTCTTTAGAGATTTCCCCCTCCTACCGCCAAAATCTGCCCCTACCCCAGAGAATATTAATCCTGATGGCTTCACCAAAGTCTCCAACTTGAAGGGACATGCCAAAAAACTTACCTCTACCCCCAAACCCTCTCAACCCTCCACCAGCAATAGTTTCGACCTCCTAGCTAGTCAAACTCCATTGGATGGAGACCCCTCTTCCACCCCGAAAGAATCCCAGCCCCTCAACACCCCTCACCCCAACCCATCCTCTACCTTCAAACCCTCTACCTCAGCCTTGAAACCTAATGAGGGATCAAGAGTACTAGAGAACAACATGAAATACAAACAACATGAGATCAAGCAGAAATATAGGCAAAAGGAAATCACGAAATCTACAACCATATAGATCCAAGAACCTCCAATCAAGAAACCCACTAACATGGAGGAGGACACCCATAGAAACCCATCACACAAGTTGTTCAAGATAAAGGAAAGGAGCTCAGCCATATAACCTACATGGAAGAGGAACCAGAGACTGTAGAATTTGGAGAGCTCGACATCACTAGATTAGAAATAGACTACAGCAGTAAAGAGTATCATACCATTCGAGTCCATCAAATAGACAGCTTAGTGGAAGATCTAATAAAAAATCAATAGCTTAAAGGAAGCACTCAGTTAGGAATTCGAGGAGGTAAATTCCCAAAAGAAACTATAAAATTTATGAGAGAATCCATAAAAATGGGCAGACGCTCAGATTTTCAGCACCTAATGATTTTGGGTGTTCAACTATTTGAATCAGGACACTATCCCAAGTTGACCAATTTCTACAAGGTCCTCCTCCACTAGTCTCAAGGATGAAGCTCACATCATGGAATACTCGAGGGATTAGTAGCTCCTCAAAGCACCGAAGGATAAAGAACAAAATATGGAAAAACAACCCATCTATTTTCTTCATGTAGGAAACTAAATTTACTAGTACCACCTTTCACTCAATCTTATCCAAGTTGTGGCCTGGTTGCAACACCATTGTATTTGAAGCCATGGGAGCCTCTGGAGGCTTGGTCATTGCTTGGAACCCTCGCATCCTCTCCCTAACAGATATTCATGTCACTCACAACTTCATTCAAGCCTCCTTCCATTTAATCAGTTTTGACATCCGTGGCCATCTCACCAATGTCTATTTCCCCCAATCTACTGCCCTGAAAATTGACCTCTTCGATGCCATTGAGTGCCTCGATTCCTAGAGAGCCCATCCCTTGTGGATCCTTGGAGGCAATTTCAATATGATCACCAATCTCAATGAAAAAAGAGGAGGTCATCTCCACTTAGACGCTGACAGCTACAAATTAAAATATTTTATCCTCTAGAATCAAATGATTGGCATGCCAACCTCCAATGGGCTCCACACCTGGAACAACAGGAGAGGCAGATCAAAATAGATTGCTTCTTGATTGGACCACTTCCAGATCTCGGACACCTCTATTCATATAGGGGTGACATTTTTTCCACAATTCTTCTTGCTATAGGCTTAGATCACTATCGCATTAAATTGCAATGGATGCGACTAGGAACCACTAGCAACAATCCTTTCCACTTCGAGCAATTCTGGCTCTCTCACCCTGGCTTCAAATAAATTGTCAATAATTGGTGGTGCATCATCACTCCTTTGAAAGGCTCGAAAATGTACCAATTCTAGTAAAAGTTGAAGATTTTGAATACTCGTCTAAAGAACTGGAACCAAACTTCTTTTGGTAATATTTTCTCAAGTCAACGGGACTTGGAAACTCAAATGGTAATCCTTCAGCAAACAATCATCAAAGAAGGGTGAACGAAGGAACTAGCTCACCAAGAACAATATCTCATGAGCCATCTAGAAGAAAGAAGATTGCATGAAGAGATTCTCTGGAAGCAAAAATCCAAAATTTGCTGACTCAAAGAGGGGGATAAAAACACCAAGTTCTTCCACTGCTCCACCATTCAAAGAATAATTATTAATCGCATCTCAATCCACAAAAAAGATTAGGGAGTCAACCTTGAAGCCCTTGCTGACATAGAGCAAGAACTCCTAAACTAATTCAAGGATACCCTCATGGAGCCTTCAACAGATCAACAACCCGCTATTGCAAACATCACTCAGCACATCCCCACTCTCATCATGGAAGAACATAATCAAATTCTCTTGAGACCTGTGCAGATGCAGGAGGTGGACCAAGCTATGGCACAACTAAAGGCTTGGAAGGCACCTGGTCCAGATGGCTTCACTACCAATTTATTC
Source organism: Pinus albicaulis (assembly GCA_034641835.2). Lineage (NCBI taxonomy): Eukaryota > Viridiplantae > Streptophyta > Pinopsida > Pinales > Pinaceae > Pinus > Pinus albicaulis. Next base: position 425,012,668 of record CM076582.1, read on the forward strand.
CATTTTTTTGGGAGGACATTAAGATGGAAGACTAGGAAATGGTGGAGGAATCTCGGAGTATGCATTGGAATCTTCCTGCAATCAACACCACCTTTCTCACTCTCATTCTCAAGGAATAGCATGCTACCACTCCCAACAAGTATAGACCAATTGCATTATGCAATGTCATACACAATCTCATCTCCAAAGTGATTGCCAACAGGCTCAAACCCTTGCTCCTGCTGCTGGAAGGATGAAAAATCATGGATGGCATTATTATCATGCATGAGGTCACTCACTCATTGAAGATTGAGAAAATTCCAAGTATGCTTCACAAAATTGATATCTCAAAAGGCTTTGACAAACTCAGTTGGAATTAAATCCATCAAATGTTACTAGCATTTGGTTTCATCCACACCTGGGTTCAATGGATCATGAGTTTGATCTCCTCCCCCCTCTTCTCTATTCTTCTTAATGGATCCCCCTCCACACCTTTCTTGCCTTCTAGAGGTATCCACGAACGTGATCCCCTTTCCCCCTTCACGTTTATTCTTATGGCTGAAGGTCTGGGCAGGCTCATCTACCACACTATTAACTTCAACTCTCTCAAATGTCTGAGAATTCATCGTTTTCCTCCCATTTCCCACAAGCAATTTGTTGATGAAAACATGCTCTTTAGTCACCCCTCTATCCAAGAAGCACGATCCTTCAAAGCCATCCTCGATTGCTTCTCCACTGCCGCTGGAACTACCATCAATAGCAAGAAGTCCTAGATCTTCTTATTCAACACTCTTGTCATTACCCAATGCAACATAGCTAGAATCTTGGGCTTCCCCATATCTACCCTCCCTTCAAAATATCTTGGGCCCCCCCTCATCGACTCAGCCATTAAACATTCTTCTTGGCATGAACTCTTAGATAAACTTGATGCCAAACTCTCCCTCTGGACCCATCAAGTTCTCAACATTTTTTGTCGCCTTGTCCTGATCAGGTCAGTTCTCCATTCAATTCCCTTATATCTCTTCATAGTCCTGGTTTCGACCAAATGGGTTCTCAAATCAATCCGCAATATGCAAAGAAATTTCCTTTGGGGAGGTAAAAAAGACAATAGAAAATGGGCACTGGTCAACTGGAATGAGGTCTACCCTCCCAAAATCTCTGGGGGTATAGGGCTCAGAGACCCACACCACAGAAATGTAGTTATGGGAGCGAGAATATGGTGTACATAGGTCTCCAACATAGGGGTACCTTGGGCTCAACTTTGGCTCTCAAAGTATGTAAACAACAACCCTGCCTAGGAGCGGATTCACCTCAACACAGAGGTGAATGGCTCCCTCATCTGGAAAAAAGAAAAACAACACAGAGCCATCATATAGGAACACAGGTTTTGGAAATTTCGATCAGGCTCGCAGGCTAAGTTTTGGGAGGATTCATGGCAACAAATTCCCAAATTAGCCTCCCTATTCCACAATTCTCGATGGCAGGAGATCCTCAACAACTAGGAGAACACCCAAATCAAACACTTTTGGACTCCCCTTCTCAGCTTTGGCTACCGAAAATGGCTCCCAGTAGATCATTGGTAGACCAATTAGCATCTCAAACTCACATAAGATATTAGCAGGTAACTTCTCACGAGGAAAAATAGTTTCATAGGGGGAGAGGACATCTTAATATGGGGCTATTCCTCCCATGGTACCTTCACCACCAAAGAAGCATATCGCCTTCTCCTCCCCAATAATGAAGATCCTCAAGATGCCATTTGGGTACAGATCTGGAAACCCAAAATTTGGCCGAAAATTTCCACCTTCTTATGGCAGCTCAGAAAGCGACGCATCCTAACATGGGACAACCTACTAAAAAAAGGCTTCACTAGTCCTTCTCGATGTCTGAATTTCGGACATTATGAGGAAACCATAGAGCACCTCCTCAACTCCTGTCCTCTGGTAAACTTTCTTTGGGACAACGTTCCCTTTCTTAGTGAAATATCTGTAGACAGAGAGGGGATATTCTCAATACTATTCGCCATTGGCACTCCACTCCCTTCAACAATGATTTGCTCAATTCCCTATGGGTCATCCTTCCTCGGCATATCCTCTGGATGATCTGGAAGGAACGTAATAGGCTCATTTTTAGAGATCAATCAACCCCTCCTGATATCCTCTAGACCAATTTGTGAAATAATCTTCAGGAATCCCTTACGTCGCACAACTAGAAAGAGTCCAACTTCCCCTCCCTCCCCCAAAAAAGCATCATCTGGGCCAACTGGAATCTTTCCTTTCACTCTCATCCGAACAACAAGCCCCCTTCAAACCATTCTCTCACTTCACCCTGATCTTGGTCTCCTCCTCCTTACAGCTTATTTAAACTCAACTTTGATGGAGCCTCAAAGGGAAATCCAAGGGATGCTGATTTTGGTGGTATTTTCAAAAATTCAGATGGAGAAGACCTCATGATTTATTTTGGCTCCATAGAATGGGGCACCAACAACTCTACAGAGTTAGAAAGACTATTTCAAGGTCTCCTACTACCACAGGTAAAAAAATATTTTCCTTTAGAAATAAAAGGCGACTCTCAAATTTTCATTGACATTTCCCATCATCTCCCTCTGGGTTCTTCGGCCTCCAAATTCTCCATGAGTTGGAGACTAGCGGCTCGATTCGATCTCCTTGAGCAATGGATACTTCGTCACAATTATGTTTCCTTCAAACACATTCGATGGAAAACCAATGAAGTTGCGGATATTCTGGCCAAGAATGGATTCATTCACAATACTTCCCTCGTGACTGGTAAGCTCCAAAATTTTGATGATGAAGCTCTATGCACAGAATGCACTCTTCTGGTGCTCAAATATATCCAACCCCTAGATGTGGGAGTTAGCATGGATTAAACATTGTCGCCACAAGGGCGCAAGGATGTAGGACACCTGTCATCATCACATGGACACACATCACCATCCTACTCGGCTTAAATTTTTGTGTGTGGGAAATTTACTCGCCACCCTTGAACGTCCCCCATCGACGTCCTTGCAGCTCTCCGCCATTAACTCTGCCTTCTGCTCATTTACTCTGACTGTCATGCCCTCGTCACCCCCCCTGGCCCATAAATATGCTATCCTTGCTCCAAGCTCTGACATTCGACTCTCCCTTTTGCTTCATGCAGATGCTCCTTCTGCCTCTGCCAAGCCTTTGTTCCATTTCTCAATTCCCTTATCCTCACCTCGCTTCACTCTAGCCTTAGGCTCCCCCTTTTCTCCCTTAGTCATCTCTGCACTTCCCCAGTCATCTCAGCCCCACTCCTATTCCTTTTCCATCCCTAGACACCCCCGCATGTGGTTATTCATAGGCAATGGACGCGGTATTCCCTCTAGGCCTCCCATCTCTACCTCTGCAGGCAGGACGGTGAATCCGTTGGTTGACTAGGTGAAGCCGTAAATCATGGACCCCATTAATATGAATATGTGCATGTCTCTCCACCTTCCTGAATCTCCCTCTGAAGTCTCTGGCTCTAGTCTCCTCTCTAAGAAAATATGTCGCAAGTCCACCATCTCCCCCCCCTTCTTCCCCCACAAGATGATGGCCTTGCTAGTTTAGCAGGCCTCGATCAGTGATCATGGTAGCTCGAAATCAGATGAGGATGGCACCAATGCGAGTGCTGAGGCTCATGCGGCTTCCTCCTATTCGCATGATTCCCACACGGGGCTTCTTCCTCCGTCGACAGCCCACGCATCCAAGTAAGAGGACAATGAGTTTGAATATGCGTGCAGAATTGAGGAGGATTCCTTCCAATCACCAAAGAAGGATGAAAATACTCCATATGCTTAACTCTTGGGTGTTTATCTCTCATTCTAGTAAATTTTCTACTATTTCATTGCTACTAGTTTTCTGGTTTTGTCTTAAACATGTAATGCACAAGGTTGATTTCCCACTATGGGAAGCTTATTCTAGACTCTCTGTACTCTTCTCTGGGCTGGTTTCTCCGTCTGGGGCAGCCCCTTTTTTGTTGATTTGGAAACGAAATTTCCCTCCAAAACTGGTTTTCCAACTTCAGAGGATGAGGATTGTAATCTTTTGGATTGTATGGTAAAGTAGAAGTAGTCTAATTTAGAAAAAAAAAATTGACTTCCAAAATGATAGTGCAATAAACATCCTCTCATCCTCTACTGATCACAAAATCATGGTTTGACACGAATATTCTAATTTGAAATATTATGATACATTTTCTTCTAAGTATTAGCTAACATCTAAAATATTCCATAATCTTGTTATCACACCATATTCTAGAGGATTATCCAAAACATGAAATTGTTTCCACATTGTTTCAGCAAAGCGCATGGCTTGTTGAAACAATTTTGATGAATCCAAATTACCTTGAATTTAAAAAATAATAATTTAATAATTTAATCCATATTTTAATATTTTTTTTAATCCTTTAATTATTTAATAAATATTTGTCTTCATTGGCTTCTTAATAATTTATGCCTCAAATTTCTCCAAAGGTATATTTTATTCTTCATATTATTTAAAGATCTTTTCCCTTAGAGCACATTTTATTATTTCATGGTTAACTCATTTCTGTTACCTTTATATTCTCTTTTCATTACTAAACCCACCTCATATTTTATTTATTTATTTTTTTCCTTCATGATGGGTGGAGTGTCCACTTGAAACATTGGACATTTCAAATATTGACACAGAGTTTATTCCAAAAAAAAATCTCAACGATGGTTGAAAATGTTGATGATGAACTGGCCTATGATATAAAACCTTGTGAAAAGGATAATGATGATAGGATTCTTGTCAAAAGGTTGATTAAGGGATCATGTGAGCTCCCACGAGACATCAAATGATCAAGTAACATCAGGAATGCTGAAGGAAACTATCCAAATATGAAAATTAATCATGCCAATATATATGACTTGTAATGATTGTAGTAATAATTCCTTTATGCATAATTTATATATTCATTTATTTGTTTATGATTGAATTCATGTATGATAATGATACCTAGGTTGGATATGATGAATGAATAATATTTTGGTATGGTAATATTTTTATAATCCTTTTGATTCAACAAAGAATTAGTATCTCGTGATTGGTTTACTTATAATGAGTGAATGGGTAGCATAATCGTGTTATGAATTTTCATAACACATGATAGTGAATTCCAATAGAGCTAATGTGTGAGACCATATTGTTGATGGATATGGAACGATATAGTACTACAGAAATGCCCACTTGTCTCCCTGCTTATATTGCCATTGTAGACTATAACCTTCTAGAAAATAGTGAGGATCACCAATAAAGGAGAGGATTCGTAAGGTACTATATAGTAGAGAAAGGAATTTCCTTGTAGTATGTTCAAGGTACATATGGGGGGTGACTAGATGTGTTGAGGTATTGGTTAGACCTTCCAATTTATGATGGTGGAATACATGATATAGAAATGTAGGATTTTGAAATCAAGCGACAGGGATGGATTGTGTAGATGTGATCCTGAGTATCGGCACATCAGTTTATTGGAATAAATATTTAGTTTCATCTTGTAATGGTAGGTATTCTAAGTAACACATGTACATTGAAACATAGTTCCATTTAATTGAGTATGATTAACAACTAGAAATTATTGCATTACTAGTTTGTTAATATTATTTTGAGAAAACATCATGGATGGTAGTAAATATTGAAATAAAGGATTATAGGCATAGATAATCACTTTTATTCGGTTGATTAACAAATTTAGGTTGTAGGTGGAATGATCTCAAATATGAAAATGAGTGTAATTATGTAAGAAATATTAGGGACTATGCCACACAAGAGCCAAACACCATGAGAAGGAATCTCATACTTATGAAATTTATGAATTAGACTTGGAATTTATAAGTTAAATTATTATGAATATATATATTGTAATTGTATGTGTATGATACATGATAGATGATGGCTATTTAAGATCAAAAGCCTTGAAGGAAGTTCATTGTTTTTTTTTTTTCCTGAATAAGTCTAATTCTAATTATGTAACATAAAAGTACAAAACTGCCATAGTTTCAGCTGAGTGAGCCTGAAAGCTAAGCTTGGCTGTCAAAAAATGCATGGTTCTGGACTACCCACATAAGGGAAACCCGTCCCTTATAAGCTTGTCTTGCCGCCCTCGTAGGGGAAACTGACATTGAGTTCAAATAATTTAACCATATATTCAAAAATTGACCTATGAAAATAACATTTTTCTCTTTCAGCAAAGGAGAAGTAAATAGAAAAACAAAAACCGACCCATGAAACCTGGGCTTCCGAACTGTGTTCCAGCATAAGTTGTCGTGGTTACTTTTCATTAGCAGGAGAGGGAGGTTCCTCCATAATATGACACCTGTACTCATCGCTGCTACCGCCTTCATCTTCCGTGGTTGCACATGTGGCTTGGGTGGCACCCTCCTTTTCCTGTTCCTGATGTTTGTCAGCTCGAGCCATCTCCAGCAGCTCCTTTGTAACCTTAGCAACATATTTTTCTGGAGGGGATTGAGGAGTGGGAGTAGTAGGGGGATTGAAGCCAGCAACTTCCTCTCGAAGGGTGATGGTGATGTAGGCTGTGATGACAGGCCTATCCATGGTGAATTCAAAGTGAAATTTAGCTCTTTTGGAGTTTTGGTGGATGGGAATGTGAGAAGACGGAGTGGAGACAAGGGAAACAAAGGTTTGGGCAACCGGTTGAGAGGGAGAAACCGCATGGTGATCCTGGGGGCCCTGGGTGGACTGTGCTTGCCCAACAAGGTGATCTCTACTCCTTTGGCTTCTGGTATCTGGCGAATGGTCACAAGAGAAAACCTCAGAGGAGGAGTTAGTGCTAGGGGTGGACCGGGAGCATGTAGCTCAGCCCCTGCTACTGCCTCAATGACTTTTCATCCTATGACAGAACTGAGCCATGTTGGCAGTGGAACGCGGGCTATGTCAACTGAGATGCAGATAGGAATGACGTTGAGCAGAAGAAAAGGGTGTGGCGGGCTGAACACAGGGTCGAGACTTCGTGCAGCAAAGTGCACTCTGAAAGAAGTGAAATCCCAACAGAGTTTCAATGCAATAGAGTAGCAATAAGCGTCTCCCGGTGTGTTTTAGAGCACTTGGCTCCGCACAGGCAGGAGGGCAGGAGCTACTCTGCGGAGCAAGGGACCAGCAAACATGGTGGACATGAAACAAATTACTACAATTGAATGCCATTAAAAACCAGAGGGGCTACACAAAATGGCAGTGGAGCTTAATGGAGTTACTAATGGTGAGCAGGTTGGCCACATTTAATGTGGAATAGATGTCTTTGTGGGTGGCCATATGGCCACCCCACGCGATTTCCATCGGGATTCTCCGTGGGATGAACGTCCCATCCTCTTCAATGAGCATCCGCATCTGGAAGAAGGAAGGTCATTATTATGAAAAAGGAACCCTGTGATTTCGACAAGCTATATACTACTAGTGGATGTCTAGTAATAAGTTGGTGCTCTCCTTACAGGAGAAATCCATGACAAGATGGATCACCTAAGGGATTTTTTAGTAGACAAGGGGACATCTAAGCCTAGAGGGTGAGTGTATCAAGGAGGAGGAAACTTATAAGTTCATATGGGATGGTGGCTAGAATCTTGAGGGTGTGTTAGAAAGGATAATGAAATTAAATATTTCCTATGGAATCCATTATATGGGATAGATGCATATCCATATATATAAGTTTTAAATAAAAAATACATACATATCTTTGAATAGATGCTTACATCATGGAATTGAGAAATATTATGCATAAGATAAATGTTTATTGATAATTGTTATAATATGTATGCTTACTTAAATACTAATGCAGGCATATGTTGGAATGTTGAAGCCTGGTGGTACACCAAGGTATTGAATAGGATGGCACTGCAAATACAACTAAAGAGTGAGGAAAATAAGTGTTGTTAATGAGAAGACAACATTGAGTATTGTGTTATTCGAAGGGGGATATGCTAGAAGGTCCTAGTATTGAATCCCATTGATTAACTGTACTTAATTATGAATGAATTTTTTATTTTGTTTGGCATGGATACTTTAATTACCATGCTTTATTTACACCACGAGGAAAAAATTTCATAGTGATATTAATAATATAAATATTATTTTTCTTGAATTTAATAAAATAATTGAGATACGTGAGGTAGGCACACATAAAAGGGGGTTATGATAGCAGAAGATGGTAAAGGTGAGAGGTTACTAGGGGGTTATACATGCCAAATAATCCTTAGTTTTCCTTTTTCCAAACTTTACTTTGTTTCCTTCATCACCATGTTCCTTACTAAAAATCTAGAAACCTTAACTACCAAACATTGAATGCATGTGGTAGTTGTGGATATGTACAACTTACATAATTATGAAATCAAGTGCATAAGTACTTTCATCATGGGAATTGTGAGAGAAGGGGTAAAACCTAGATTTTTTCACATTTTCTTCGAAAAAAATCATGTCCCCACAATAAGGGGGAAAATGAGGTCTTATGGGGTGTTGGGGTTAGGGTGATTCTTTAATTCATTCATTCATCATTATACCTCCCACACATGTGATTGATGGGGAGGAAACAAACCCATGATTGGATGTAGGAAATTGATTTTATAAAGGCAATGATTCATGTAGTCTTAGACACATGTATGTTAATAGTGGTAGGGAATAAGGAATGATTCATTACTGGTCATTCTTGTACTAAGACAAGCAACATAGTCCAATATAAATGTCACTTAAACGACATAAGAAATTTGGTTCTAAGGTGAATAATGGAGCCCATTCTGTATTCACATGAATTTTGTGTGAGCATTATGAACTCATGCAAAGAACATTGAAGAGAGATGCATGGGGCTAGACATAGTAGAGAAGGAAAATCAAATGGAAGAGAAGTAATTTATAAGAGAGAAAGAAATAGAGGGAGAGGCAAATTCATTCTCTCTTGGTTGATGCTAGCATCCATGAAAGTAGTTGTAGAGGTATTGGTTCCTATTAGGAGGGTGATAAAGGAATTATGGAGGAAATTTTGAATTCATGTGATGAGAACTACATAAATATGTATAGATTCTGAAAAAAGATAAGGAAGAAATTCAAATGGTTAAAAGATAATTTCCTTGAAAATAAGTGAATTCTAGAGAGGGAGAGCATACATAGATTCAAAAATAGGGTTGGAAAGGGATCCAAGAAAGATATCAAGCTATGTGATGGAGAATCCATGGATAGAAGCTAAGGACTAAACCATACTGTGGGTTGAACAACCAAACAAGGAAGCCTTTAAAACATGAAAAAGGTCAAGAACTAAGTAAATGTTGTTGGAGTTAATGGTTAATATCTAGACCCTCTATGCACACATAGAGGGAGAGCTTAGAGACTTTTGAGGGGCTATTGAGTAGATGAGGAAGATATTATCCTTATTCTAAGTAAGGAAATAAATTTGTGCCACCAAAATAGTTCTGTTGTTCCAAGAAAAAAAAATAGCGATGAGACAATGGGATAGGTCATTTTTTTTATCCTAAGAATGATTTCCATAAAAATGTTCTAATTTTACTTAGCAGTATCATAGCTTCAATTAGGGTATCCTATTATAAAAATGATTAGTGAAATAGAGTCTATGGTTGGGTGGAACATTGCTCTACATATGTTAACATTGGCCTTCAACTTTCAACTAGATAAGTTATTCCTTTTGTTTGTTTATGCTTGATGCACTTTGTTGGAGTATTTTACTATTTCAATGTTGAATATTTCTACAAGTTTACTATTTCTTCATAATGGTAAATCAATGTCATATGTACCAATGTAATTCTTGTAAATATAATTTTATATGATGCTACAACATTTTTACTAAGTATCATTACCTCTATTTATTTTGGATGTGAGTGTGCCAGTAAACATACATAGTGTTATAGCTTGGGATGAATATGCTACGTGAATATATATTATGGTTATAGGATACCATTAGGGAATAATGAACTGTGGATGGAATATATGATTTCTTTTCTAATGTTATGGAACATATTCTTTCTTTTCTAATGTTATGGAACATATTCTTTCTTTGCTAATGTTATGCACGAAACTAGAGGTATATATTATTCCTCGTCTACTTAATCATACTCATTCACCTTCTAATAATTTTTTGATTAAAATAAGAACTCACTTGTTATATTCCAAATTAGAATTAAAATAAATATAGGATATTTCCAATAATTTTTTTGATTAAAATTAATTTAAAAATAAAATAGATATAAAATATAATTGTATAAGGGAAAAATCCAAAAGACATACTTCCTCTATGCACCATGGTTTTGAAAACTAGGTTATCCATGAATATTTTGTTTTATGGAAGTGATTCTTGAGCATTTTAGATAAAATTACATATGTACAACACCTCAAATTCTTATTGAGAGAAATCAAAATGCCCTTTTTGTTTGCATGTATGTTTTCATCCATGGGATATGAGGATTGATTCTTTAACTAGAAACTTAACTACAATATTTGCACTAACAACAAATCTGTGTAGACATGATCAACTAGATGTACAAGTACATATTTATATTGGTTTACATTGGATTTCAATTTGGTAGAGGGAGTATATACAATGTTTTCAAGAGAGAAAGAAAGTCTTGTGGCTCCAAGGAAAACCTCTTTTTCAGTGAAAATTTTGACTAAAATATTTGCACGCAATAAATTTAATCTCTCTAGAAACCTAATAGATTTGTAATATATATATATGACACACACACACACACACACACACCACATGTGATTTTTCATTGTTTAAACTATATTTTTGAATGTAAAAAATGTATTCAATGTCATCAAAATTTACTTGAGAACTTGGATTTTGTAAACTACATAGCTTAAACTTGCAATTTCAACACATTTGCTTGATTTGAAACAAAATTGACCAAAACGTATGCTTAAAAGAGGGTCACAATGAGACTACTTCAAATGATTTAGCCGTAAACAATATTGCATATATATATATATGCACATTTAAATGCCTTTTCTTGAAATATTTTATCTGTGGATTATATTTTCCACATTAAAATTATTTTATTTTATTTATATATTTTTTAATAAATTTCAATATTAATTAAACCTCTAATTTAAAATATTTTATTTATGAGTCATGTTGAATATTTTATTATTAATTGTATATTATTAAATGTTACACTTTAATTTGATATTAAAAATTAAATAAATTAGATATCTCCTAAAAAAATTTTACTTTTAATTACTCCTCTTACAACATTTTATTATGATCATCCTTAAAATGATTTTTCATTTACACCCTCTCCATATACATATGCATGAAGTTAAGATTGAAATAAATTATTGGACATGCATATTGAAAAACATTATTTGAGTCATTACTAAAATATTTTAAAAAAATTATTTAAGTTATGTACTGAAATATTTTTAGAAAGTATAAGAATTATATAATTTCTTGTACTCAAAAGTGTACCATTTTTTTATTACTTTTAGTTACTTTATTTCTCTCTGAAATTGGTATAAGATTATGATAGTTTATATGGGCGTTGAAATATTTTATTTATGGTTGACAGTAAGAATATAACAATATATTCATTTTTTTTTTTATGTTATAGCTCACATTTTTTTATTTACACTGAAATTTTGAACACAACACATTTAATCTCTCTAGAAACCTAATATACCTATAATTAAAATTGATATGTATATGTATATGTATATGTATATATATATATATATATATATATATATATATATATATATATATATATATATATATATATATATAGATCACGTGTAATTTTTTAATGTCCTTAATTTTTTTTAATGTCTTCAAAATGTCAAATATCTCTCCTCTTAATGGCTACTATATATATGAATAGGATGTTAATAATCATTGATGTCTATGGGTAACCAATAAATAAAATTGCACTACATATCTAATGATGTGGGTTGCAGATAGAATTTCTCAAAATATCTCCTTCATCTTCATGTTGATAATGAAATTTATTTTAAGTAAATAGTTTCAAATTTATTATTCATTTTCCTAAATTCTCATTTTAATATAACCTCTTTAGTTTCAATCTTGAAATTTTGGATGACAGTATTTATTTCACTAATACATCGGTTTTGAATATAGTTGGTTAATTTTTTTTAATAAGATGCCTTGAGGAATCCATTCAATTGTATTCCAGCTGATTTTTTTGAACAACCAACACCTTACTATTCCAAGAATAACAATAAAAAATTTATCAATTCCTGGCATAAATGTAATGGTGAATTTTTTATTTTTAATAGGGCGTCTTCCAGCAAACGGTCTTCTGATCTAGAGTTTTTCAAAATGCCAGCACCTCTGTATTCAAATAAAAACAACTACTTTATTATTTCTTTGTAGAAACGTAATTTGCATAAAGTGTATATTGAAAATAGAGGGTAAGTAACAAAATAGACAATGGAACGCGAGGGATCATGTTTTTCGAATGAATTTTTTTTAAATTTTTCATAGATTTTGACTTAACGATAAATCGAAGTTAAAAAAACAAGAATTGGGCATCAATTATTTTAAGGAGAATGAAAAATAAAATAAAATAAACTATTATCTAAATAATATTTGAAAATGACAATCATATATCAGAAAATTATAATTATATATACTAAAAATTCATTATCTAAGGGAAAAGAGAACGGGGTTCTTAGGTTTTGTAATGGACACATATAATTAATGATACTTATTTTATGAAGATTTTTAATTTTTTCATAGATTTTAAGTTGAATATGAGTCGAAGTTAAAAAGAAAGAATCATACATCAGTTATTTTAACAAAATTGAAAAATTAAAAACTTATTATCTAAATAATATTTGAAAATGACAAGTATGTATCATAAAATTATAATTATATATACCAAAAATTCATTATCTAAGGGAAAATAGAATGAGGTTCTCATGCTCTATAATGGACACATTTATTTAATGGTAGTTATTTTATTAGAAAACCCAATACATTTCTAAAAAAAAATCATTATGGTTCCCAAAACTAAAAAAACTAAAAAAGAAGAAGGTAGAGCATGCAAGAGGAATTGCAACCTAGGCACAGACTTACTTGTATCATTGTATGCTAGTTCCTAACTTCTTCATTCAAATTAAAGTACTTTGCGAACAACCCTATACCACTGTGTGCTCAATTCTTTACTTCTTAATTCAAATTCTACAACTTTGCGAACAAACCTCGTGCATTATATATGATTGTGACTAAACATACACAACAAACTTGGAAGATAAAAAAAACACTATTCAATTCTTTAAATAGACAGGAAAATAAGACACTTGAATTTTTAAATAAAGGTGGATAATTCTTTTACTACCATTTGTTCCAAAAATTAAGGGTCATTTTATCCAAATTAATCCCAATACCATGAAATACGAGCAAATGAAAGAAAGAAACATTTTTTACACCAAATGGGGAGGTTGAAATAACTATCATAAATACATATTCTTGTAAATTGGGGTGAATGGAAGGTTGTAACTACTAATTTCAAGGGATAATTTTTTTTTTACCCTCTCCCTTAAAATAAGGTGGGCTAACCTCTAGACGTAATTTTCCCCTAAATTTTCTATGTTTTGTTCCCTCAAATCCATGTGCTCGTTTTCTATCATGACAAATTGATGTATGAGAATTGTGGAGGTGAAAACTGGAACTGAACTGCGGGAATAGAAACCAAACCACTGGAACAAGAACCACCAAACCCTTGGAACAAGAACTCTCTTCAGTAAAGGTATTTGACCGGCTAAGTCATTTTAGTTTGATGCTCCTGCATTATTAAATATCTCTAAATATTAAAGCATTGATTTATAATTTTATAGAGTGGAAAATAGTAAATATATTTTGATAAAATAATAAAATTATCATAATTTAGTTAAACTAGTAATGGACAAGTATTATTAGGTATTATTTGGGAATGTGAGCTAACTCATTACACCCAAGTATGTATAATAAAATAAATTTTTTTATGGTTATTATGAATTGGTTCATATTGGCATTTATTAGCTATTTAATTTATATGGTTTCCATAGTTACTATTCATAGTAAACCATATACTTGAAATGACTGGGTGATGGTGGGGTAGGCTTTCGATCTTGCTAGATGTTTCTAAATCATGGATTTTTAACATGTTTCTTATTATTTAATAAGAAAAATTAAATAATAATTAAATATAATTAGATATATTTTTTTTATTACCTTCAAGATACCTTGTAATAATAATTAAATATATTAGTTAAGTGGCTTTTAATATATTCAAATAACTCGTAATAATTAAATGTTACTTGATTTGCAGTTAAATGTCTCAAATCACGAGATCTGAAAATAGGGTATGAATGGCCAATGCCATAGTTTCGATGATCTACTGTAACTATAATTTGAAGGCTTTTATTCTGACGAACATATACCCCATCACCGTAACCACAGAATTTTTATGTAAACCCAAACTTTTAACATTTGTAAACTATTCGCTCAAATTCTCGGGCGGTCATAACTGCGGGAATTAGAATTATAGCGACACAAATACAGAAAGATGACTTGGAAACGGAAGCGAATTTACATATTGTTTTTAAAATGAAAAGTAATAACCAGGTCCTTATTTCACAGCGCATTAAAGCCAAGATTTTTACTGTTTTATCATCTTCACTCCCACGCTATGGCTACTGGACTACGAACCACCTGTGTTCCACCTTTCACGCATTTCCATCGAATTTGGCCGAATTGTTGGAGTCCGCTAGATTTGTTGTGACATGCTATTTTGCTTTCAAATCTCACTGTAAAACTCGCCTTCTCCTTTTGCTTGTTGAAGACGAGGGTGGTCGGCTCCACGATTATATTTACGCTTCGTGGGTTCTCAACTGCAATCTCATACACAGACGGGGCTGCCCCGACGTTCGTCACCGTTCTCCTCGTAACACGAACTAAATTAAGCGGCTTAAACACCACGGAGAATGATGGGTAGTTCAGATCTCCCGGATTCTGCGAGCCGGGTAAGTGGGTGCATGATCTCGCGTTGCCTGTAATAATATGAATTTGCTCTTTGGTATAATTGAGGGTACACAGAAAGTTAACGTAGTCATCAAATCCCATATCATAGACTAGACCGGGGTCCATGGCAGCACCGGGATTCACATGACCGGCGCCTATTGCAAATGCGTTTGCTGGTAGCCCATTTGGGGAGTCGCGTATAAGGTGTTTAGAATTATCAAACAGCAGTGCAGATGTCATGAGAGCCGATTTTATTGCAGCGGGTGTCCACTCTGGATGCACCGCGCGTAGGAGCGCTGCGATGCCGGTCACGTGAGGGCAGGACATGGATGTCCCAGAGATTATGTTGTAATCTATGCTGTGCGATGTCCCAGCTGAGATTATGTTGTAATCTTCGCTGTCGGTTTGTGGCCGGCCCGTCCAAGCCGCCAATATGTCGATACCCGGAGCAATGACGTCGGGTTTAAGGATCCCCGAAACCACTGGATTCGGTCCTCTTGAAGAGAAGTAAGCTACCACCGGTGCTCGCAGTCTACCAACCACGGTCAGGCCCTCTGTTTTAATGTTTGCTGTAGGATTTCTGGCGCTATTGATATAAGCTTTAATGCCTTCGCTGGACTTGGAATGGACGCAGGTTGCCGGTAAGGAAGAAGTAAGGGTCCAGAAATCATCTTCTGTGAATGAAGGATCGTTGGCCAGAATCATTCCCGCACCGCCAGCTTGTTTCACTTCCAGTTGCATCTCATCTGTATTCCCATCTCCAAAATCGCATAGCACAATTTTTCCAATTACCATATCGGGATCAAGGCTTCCGGCGGCGCAGAGATTTGCGGACTTGTTACTGGACGCGGTTTTCCCGTATACCAAAGGCAGTTGTTCGTTGCCTAACGTCTTGCCTTTGTAAAGAGAGGAACCCCTGTAGCTTTTGCCGTTCCCAAGCATCACCGGAGCCGGGAACTCTCTGTCGATGCTGCTGGCGCCTACGGTTGTTATCCATGGTGCCGTATTCATAACAGGGGAGACTGTCCCGCCATTACCCGCCGAGCACGACACAAAAACACCCTTCTCAGTGGCTCTGAGAGCTCCAATCGCTACAACGTCGGAATAATAAGGTGAATTTCTCAACCCAAGTGACAGCGATAGCAAGTCCACCCCGTCCGAAACGGCCGCCTCCATAGCGGCAAGCACATCAGACGTGGTGCACACAGGACCTTGCAACACAGGATCTAGCCAGCCAGCTTTATAAACAGCCAATCTAGCTTTGGTAGCGATGCCTCTTGCTGTTCCGTTAGCGAAGCCAAAATAACTGGCCCCGGGCACCTCTGACCCCGCCGCAGTAGAGGAAGTATGTGTACCATGGCCGTCAGCATCTCGAGGAGATTTGTATTCCTTATTTTCGTTGACGGGACCATAAATGGCTTCATATCCTTTGAGAAAGTAACGGGCTCCAATGAGTTTGTTGTTGCAGGAGGAAGCATTGAACTCGGTACCCACTTCACATTCTCCCTTCCATCTGGCGGGCACCGGCTTAAGCCCGTGATCGTTGAAGCTCTTTCTCTCCGGCCATATTCCTGTATCTACCATCCCTACGATAGTATCATCACCGAAATGTGACTGTGGCCATAACCCATGACTAGGACTCAACCCCAGAAATTCCGGCGAACGAGTAGTGTGGAGTTGACCGACGGTATCTGGATACACAGCCAAGCATCCATCCATATTCTCCAGAGCTTGAGCCTCCGTGGTTGTCAGCGAGGCCGCAAAGCCATCCATTACTGTGGCATACGTATATAGCAAAGCAGCAGTGGGATCCGAATTGGATGTTGAAACCACCTCGTCTATCAATGAAGTGTACCAATGTTGGTGGAGAGTCCAATGCCGGGGTTTCATGGATGCATCCATGTGAACAATGTACGACTGTTTTGCAGTCTCCCTATTAACTTTCATCACCTTATCATTAGACGAGGAAGCTAACGCGTCTGAAGTTGGACGCTGTAACGCCAAAACAACAATCAAGAAAAAGAGTATTGCCATACCGTTAGGATGAAGCTAGTGCCAACAAATTAACATTTGTCAATGACGAAAATCAGTATGGATTTATAGGGAATAACGTGTTTACTAATTATGTTGCCGGTGGTACCAAAATTTTGATCTGCATGAAACATGGTGCAACAACAGCGTGTTTTCTACTGTTGCCGGTGATACCAAGCTTTTGGCAACAGCGTGTTTATTACTGTTGTGGATAATGCCAAATTTTTTTATCTGCGTGACTCTTATCCCAATTGCAGGTTCTTGGCAACCGCTTAGGTGGCCTGGTCAGCCCACCTCTCATGGACGTTGCAGTGGCGTGGATTACTAAAACTGTTTGTCCTCTTAAAACTTTCGCGCAGTAGAAGTTAACAGTGGAATTAGACGATTCCAATTCCCTGTAAAGTTGTGTGATCATTATAAAATTTTGAATTAAGTCTAGTTGGGATAAGATAGTCTTGGAAAATTAAATTATGCAAAGTCTTTGTTCTAACCAAAACCGAATGTGAAGCTCGCAAGGGGACACAATGGATGGCAGTCTAATTGGTAGCGAGGAGCATCTTTTTCTGTATGACTTGGTGTTATACTGGAACAATGATTATAAAGAATTTTTCAGTAATAATCAGATTAAAATTATTTATTTATTTTTATATTTATTTATTTTATTTAATTTTATTTAATTTTTTATTATTTATTATTTATTTATTATTATTTATTTAATATATATATATATATATATATATATATATATATATATATATATATATTTTCTTGAGAAAGGAGAATAACATATTATAATATAATAAGTAATAAATAATTAAATAATAAGAGGTTCAGTAAAGAAATAAATAACAAAAATTGTCACACCTCTTAATTTTCTTCCCAATTTTTTTTTTTTTTTTCTTCGGTCAACCTTTCAAGTTTAATTTTAGCAAGGTATTTTACTATTACTTTGCAGATTTGATCAAGTCAACTTGTTTCCCAATTTTACAGTTTATTTCCATGTATCAACTATCTTCAACCACTTGAGAATTAAATATATTTGTAACTCAATTGTAAACATATTTGTAACTCAAATGGGAAATAGATATATTGGTAACAAAACCTAACCATAATTAACATAGCACATTATGGGTTTAATTATCACTAGCTATCCTAGGTTCAACCTTTATTTGTATAACATCAACCTTTGCGCATTCAACATGTTCGTAGCTTGGATGACCCTATGTGAAATCGGTTCGATTTCACACGTTGCCCATATTGTTATATGTCAATGGTCCTCTATGAAATTACTTTGATTTCCCACGATTACTACTCCATGTCTCCACTCGTTGATGATATATAACTCTTCGTGCTATGAAATTCAACCATGTTTATATCTATGCGTACATAGAGCTCATGTCTATTTATTTGCTTTTCATACGCGTTTAAATCAAGATTTGGAATTATCTGTGTTGGCTTCCACGTAATAAAATTTTGGAAATGTGTGCAACATAATTGTGCATTGAGATGGGACGTTGGATCCCACGCAAGCTCCCATATGATTTTTTTCTTTTTCGTCTCAGAGTTTGTAATGGTTTTATGTTCGTTCGTGGCCACGGGAGTTAGCTCCACGTAACTCTGGATTCGTTCCGTCAGCCTATCTTGTTGCCACGACAATTCTTATGGCACGATCCGGATGCTGTAACATTTAATTGTGTTGCTTGTCATATTAAATGTTTGACGTATGATGTACATTGCATATTTAACTCTTCGATCCGTGGCTTCTACCCTGAGATCTTGCCATATGGACGACTCCGATTCATCCTGAGTGTTAGAGTTTTATGTATCGATTCTGGAAACGTTGATATAAATTCACCGCGTTAATTTTCTCATTGGTTCTTTTCCCTTTCTACGCGTTTGGTCTGTCACACGAAAATGAAGTTCGATGCCACCGACAGCTGAATGGGACTCAGTCCAGTCTTTGGCGTATCTCTAAGCTGTATTTGACAATTCAGGTATGAAAATTCCATAGGTTTGAATTTTCACGCTTTAATATCACTGTTTACCAATGGATTCCCTTTTTTGGTTTAGGTTTACTCTTCTTACTTCGCGTCAGCGCTGAGATTTTTGGGTTGAGATGGCTCACTTGCCATCGTTTAGTTCCAGATTTAGTTGCATCTAACAATTGGTCAAGATTGTGGTGCGTTCTCACAACAAGTTCTGTTGTTTTCGTAGAGAATTGGTGGCTTCGTTTTCAAGTGATTCGATTTGCATAGGTTAAATCCCTTACACGTATTCTCCAGAGTTAGGCACGAATGACTGCGCTCAAGTTTCGAAGCTTAACCTCTACTGTACGCTCAACGAAGATTTCTCTGAGGTTCTCCACAGGGCTCTAGAAGGAAGCTATCTCTCTCAACATTCTGGTTCGTTTTTGTTTTTCGACCTGTGTAGAACGCCATACCTCTGGTTCGTTCACCATTTGAATTTGAATGCCCAGGTTGTATGTATTGATGAAAATTTCTATTTATATGTAACAGGGCATGGATGGAGTACGTTTCTCTCTCGCCAGGTAGACATTCTCCTCTTAGTTATCATTTTATCTTTGTTCCACCTATTCTTCCTCGCCATACTGTGCATCGTATTTATTTTGGGTTTTTGTGTCTTACAGGTAACTACGACCTGCGCCTTACTCTCTCTCTGGAGCAATGAGAGTCGTGGCTTCTTCCTACATTTAACATTGACTTCTCTTGCCTCTCGCAGGTCGGTATTCACCGAACACTGGTTAGAGGAAGTCCGTCCTTCTACAGCTTAAAAATTGTACTGATAAAGTTGTAGAATTTATTTTGTCAATTATAAATGTTAATTCCCAATACTGCATGTAGATTTATATCAGCTCTCGGAGCATTATGAACTTTCCCCAGGCCGCAGTGGCGTGTAGACGTTGGATATATATATATATATATATATATATATATATATATATACTGTACCTTACTTTTCATAATACCCATTTTGATTTAATGGATTTCTATGTGTATTTTATTGCCTTGGAGCTTTCAGACCATACAGTCATGAGGCTATATTCATGAACATGGTGATATTTTAGTGAATATGTAGAAATTTGCTGAATAATGATTAATTATCCACCGAGACTATCCTGATCACATACAATTCGAATTTATATGCAACACATAATCTCTTCCACTCAGATCATCAAACATGCAGAATTAAAATCAAGCGATAACACATCAAATCATCATACACATTAACACAGTATGTATGGGGAAAGCTTATAGCTGAAAACCCCGCAGCTATTGTGTATATTATAATTGAGAAATCATGTAACAAACTCAGTACAATACTCCTCACAAGTACTCAGTACTTTCTCATAAAGTTACACACAAATTAGCTCAGTTTTGAACAGGTTACTGGTTCAAAACTCACCGCCAATTTCCTTGCCTCTATTGCGCAATCCAGGCCTGTCTATATAGAGATCCAAGGTTCGAATCTCCTTGGCTTGACAGCGCAATCATCATGGGCAATTCCTCCAAGTGTGGTGCAAATCTCATGCACAACCGATGTCGCCACTGATAGCTAACTCCACCCTTTCATCTACCTCTTTCACTGGTCTCCACTGAACTGATCATGCACTGTAGTGAACTGATGTGTTCTTGAGTTGAATAATGAGTTATTAATTAATGAATTAAATAATATTTAATTCACTCCACTCATAACTAATTGATTAGCTAGTTAAACTAATCTCAACTAGTTCAACTAAAATAAACAGAACACAACTCCACTAGCCGTCTCATTAACTCCACCAAACTTCTGCCACTGAAGTCCTAACTGAAGTCAACCATGCATGATGCCATCAAACCCTTGGGAATAGCGTAATTCCTCTGTCAGATGCATGAGCCACTTCTGTAGCTCGAACTGAAGTGCTCCAAGAGAGTAAACCGCTGTTTAGAGTCCAAATATTATTAAGGGTAAATAATATTTGACTTCCCTATTTTTAGGATAGGCAGTCTAAAAATAGACATCGACCTATCGACCTATAGGTCACAAAAATAGAGGTCCATATATTTTTACCAACATGACCAATACTCCAAGAATAACATACTACAACCCCTGGACCATGCTCCATATGTCTAAAAATAGACATAGTCTAAAAATAGACTTTGCGCCAGAATTTGCCTGCGGGCCCACTTAGTGAAGGCGACTTCATTTCACTAAGCTCCATCATCTTGCTGCATTTTCAACACTCCCTCTCAGCAAGATATGGATTATCCGCAACCCCTATCCTGCCTCTGTGGAATTCGAACTTGCTCCTGGTGAGCGCCTTCGTCAGGATGTCGGCATCCTGATCCTCTGTGGGAACATATGAAAGCATCATGATTCTCCGCTGAACACAATCTCTGATATGATGATACCAATCCGTGAAGCCATGCCGCCTCAACTGATCCTCCTGTCTGTACCATGAACCATATCCCGATGTGCCTCTGATATAGCGCAATACATGCTTGCCTGCCTTCCAAAAGAGCTTGGTAGGCTTAACCATAGCTTGCGAAAGCTGGCTAACTGCATAGCATATATCGGGTCATGTATTGACCAGATACATAAGCGACCCCACCAACTGTCGATAGACAGCGGCATCCACTACCTCCGCTGAAGTAGCATCCTCCTTCCTCCAACCACCAGGAAGAGGAGTGTCAACAGGCTTGCAGCCTTACATGTTGAACCTCTCCAGACCGTGAGCGCCCGCCCGAGAAACAAAATGGCCCTCCACTCGTGTCGCCAACTTCCAATCCTTAGAAATAATGAAGGATGCCCAAGTCCTTCATCTCAAACTCGCAAGATCCTCCTCAACATGAAAGTATCAATCGCTCATCGCCAGTCAAAATCGATCATCTACATACGTACGATGATCAACAACTTCTCCACCACAACTGGGTATAGGTTTGGATCCGCCCACTCTTGGGAGGATCCAAGCCCCTATGAAGTAGCCGTTCATCCGAGTGTACCGGCCACTTCCAGGTGCTCGTCTACCCCGTACAAAGGTTTCTGAGTCGGCACACATGCGACTCACTGCTGAAGATCTCAAAACCTTCAGGCTGCTCTATGTACACCTCTTCCTCAATAACTCCATTGAGGAACGCAGTCTTCACATCCATCCGATGAATGTGCCACCCCATCTGCGCTGAGAGAGCAAGGATCGTCCGTATGGAAGAGTACCTTGCGACAGGTGCAAAAGTCTCCTCATAGTCAATCCCCTCGATCTGTGAAAAGCCACGGGTGACAAATCTTGCCTTGTACTTCTCCACACTCCCGTCAGCCGCCTGCTTCACTTTGTAGATCCATCGCGAACCCACCACTAATTTCCCCACCGGTCTTGGGACAATCTCCCATGCACTGTTCCTGACGATCGAATCATATTCTTCGATCATGGCATCAACCCATGCGGGTTCCTCCACAGCTTCCTCAAAAGAGGATGGCCCCGTCACAACACATTGACTCACAAGAGCCATGTATCCAGTGTACCGATCCGGTGACTGCCTCTGTCTACGCTGTGCTGTAGGTGGTCCTACAACCTTCTCTACATTCCCCGAGCCGCCGCTCAACTTCGTAGTGCGCATGCCCTCTCGATGGTCGGGCGCGCCGCATGGGTGGTTTCTTCCACCGAACTTCCTCTTGTGGCTGATCCACATCCGGAAGCTCCTCCTTAGGAACTAATAGCTCCTCATCAGCATGCAAGTGTGGCTCCCTCTCAAGCAAACACTTCATGGCTTTCTCCTCATGAAATTTGATATCCCGTCGCACAACAGTCTTGCGACTATCTGGAAAATACACACGATAGTTGTGGGGTGTATCAGTGTACCCCAAAAATATCCCAACCTCTGTAGTCAGCTCCAACTTCTTCCTGGCATCCTTTGTCACATTAGTGTAAACAGGTGAGCCAAAAATCCTCAAATGGGAAATATCAAAGCCTCTTGCCGTAACAAGCCTCTCCTCCGTGTACTTGCTGCTGAACCTTGTGAGACGGGCCTGTTCCCCCGTACATACACTGCTGTATTTCATGCCTCAGCCCACAAGTGAAGGGGTAGGCCCTGATCATGCAACATCGTCCGTGCAGCACCCACGATCGTTCGTTCTTCCGCTCAGCCACCCCGTTCTGCTGTGGGTTATGGGGTGCGATGAGCTCGCTCTGAATCCCTTCTGCGCTGCAGAACTCCTTGAATTCAGCCGAGATGAATTCACCACCGTTATCACTCCTTAGAGCAATCACCTTCTTCCCCGACTCCTTCTCGACCAGTGCTTTAAACTCACAGAACTTCGCGAATGTATCGCTCTTCTTCCGCATGAAGAAGATCCAGCACTTTCGAGAGAAATCATCAACAAAGATCACATAATACCTGTGCTTTGCTGTCGAAGCAACTGAGAAAGGACCACACACGTCTGTGTGAACTCTCTCAAGGATCGCCGTGGCGCGACTATCCTTCTCGTGAAAGGTGGCTTTCACATACTTCCCTAAAGTACACCCCTTGCACTGATCTGACTGCGCAAGGGTGCCCTTAGGAAGCCCAGTAGAAATCTGCCGCAGAATCTTCAAAGCTCCATGGTGAAGGTGGCCCAATCTCCTGTGCCACAGTTCGCCCTCATCATCCCGGCTCACCACTTCTCCCGCCTTGCATGCCATAGTTGTGCAGCCATCTACCTGCAACTGATAAAGGTTCTTGGTTCGAACCCCTATCTTTCGGGTCTCTCCAGTAGTCTTACTGCGTAGGAAGGCTTTTCCTTCGCTGAAGACCACATCATACCCCTTATCCTCCAACATCGCCACAGAGATCAAGTTCTTCTTCAATCCAGGTACATGCATGACATCCTTCAATACAAAGGGTTTACCAGACTCCCTCTGAAAGGATATGGTACCGATACCAGTCGCACTGTATCTACCATCATCGCTCATCTCGATGTGCACACCCAAATCTTTGTCCTCCAGATCTGAGAACAACTCCCGATCTCCCGTCATATGAAATGACGCACCGCTGTCCAAGAACCACACCGATCCCATCACACTTGAAACCAAGCATGCAATCAGTGAAAAGTCAAGCTCGAACCGTGAAGCCAAAGCTTCTCCATCTGCAGATCTTCCCGCTTGCTTGTTCTTCTTCTTCTTTGGACAATTGGTAGCATAATGTCCATGATCATGGCAGTGAAAACACTTCACTTTCGCCATATCCTGCTTCTTGCCCTTTGCACCAGAATGAGAGGTTTTCTTACCCTTCCCCTTCTTTGATTTGGCAACCAAAGCGCAGTTTTCTTCATTAGCTCCCTTTGATGAAGATCCATCTCGAGTAGTCCTCCTTATCTCCTCCTGCATGAGATTCGCCCAAAGGCACTCCCATCCCGGCAGCTTCTCCCGACCATTGACACTATCTTGATATGGGTGCCAAGCCTTCGGAAGACCAAGGAGAGCCAGGTCGACCATGTCCTTGTCTTCGACAGTCACCCCCACACTTCCCAGCTCATCTCTACATTGAGTGAACTTCGTGAGGTATTTGGCGATACTGTCGCCCTTCTCCATCTTGATGTTCC
Source organism: Pinus albicaulis (assembly GCA_034641835.2). NCBI lineage: Eukaryota > Viridiplantae > Streptophyta > Pinopsida > Pinales > Pinaceae > Pinus > Pinus albicaulis. The sequence continues at coordinate 425,037,268 of CM076582.1, forward strand.
TGAGCTTATCTTTGAGCGCCAGCTTCCTTTGGTCACTCTTACTCTGGAATAGATCCATCAAGGCTTTCCACATTAAATATGGAGTAGCCTTTCCATGCAGGTTGGATACAATATGATCCTTGATGCCCTCCAACAGGATCCTTCGACACTTCGCCATCTTCTTTTGCCATGCATCGACTTCAGCAGGATCAGTGGGCTTTTGGACATCCGTATCTACGAACTCCTTGAGACCATTATCTTCTAATACTGCCTCCATGCGATCCTTCCATGCAACATAATTCGAACTGCCTTCAAGAGCATATTCGAGTCGCAAACCGTTGAAAGACATTTTCAACACTGGCACCAAGAAAACAAAACTGCTGCAAAATTTGAATTCCACCTCAAAGCTCAACCGCTCTAGATCTGTGAGAACAAATTATTTCTAGCACAGAGATCGACTGCAAGGGGCGTTTACCAGACCTTTCACTTTCAGAAGAAAGATGAATCCGGAGGCTACCTGGCCCACATGCAGACTCTGTCTACTGAAATAAGTTTGTAATAACTGTGATGATCAATCTCTGCTTCAATAGCTCCGATACCATGTAGAAATTTGCTGAATAATGATTAATTATCCACCGAGACTATCCTGATCACATACAATTCGAATTTATATGCAACACATAATCTCTTCCACTCAAATCATCAAACATGCGGAATTAAAATCAAGCGATAACATATCAAATCATCATACACATTAACACAGTATGTATGGGGAAAGCTTATAGCTGAAAACCCCGCAGCTATTGTGTATATTATAATGGAGAAATCATGTAACAAACTCAGTACAATACTCCTCACAAGTACTCGGTACTTTCTCATGAAGTTACACACAAACTAGCTCAGTTTTGAACAGGTTACTGGTTCAAAACTCACCGCCAATTGCCTTGCCTCTATTGCGCAATCCAAGCCTGTCTATATAGAGATCCAAGGTTCGAATCTCCTTGGCTTGACAGCACAATCATCATGGGCAATTCCTCAAAGTGTGGTGCAAATCTCATGCACAACTGATGTCGCCACTGATAGCTAACTCCACCCTTTCATCTACCTCTTTCACTGGTCTCCACTGAACTGATCATGCACTGTAGTGAACTGATGTGTTCTTGAGTTGAATAATGAGTTACTAATTAATGAATTAAATAATATTTAATTCACTCCACACATAACTAATTGATTAGCTAGTTAAACTAATCTCAACTAGTTCAACTAAAATAAACAGAACACAACTCCACTAGCTGTCTCATTAACTCCACCAAAATTCTGCCACTGAAGTCCTAACTGAAGTCAACCATGCATGATGCCATCAAACCCTTGGGAATAGCGTAATTCCTATGTCAGATGCATGAGCCACTTCCAAGGCTCGAACTGAAGTGCTCCAAGAGAGTAAACTGCTGTTTAGAGTCCAAATATTATTAAGGGTAAATAATATTTGACTTCCCTATTTTTAGGATAGGCAGTCTAAATATAGACTTCGACCTATAGGTCAAAAATAGAGGTCCATCTATTTTTACCAACATGACCAATACTCCAATAATAACATACTGCAACCCCTGGACCATGCTCCATATGTCTAAAAATAGACATAGTCTAAAAATAGACTTTGCGCCAGAATTTGCCTGCAGGCCCACTTAGTGAAGGCGACTTCATTTCACTAAGCTCCATCATCTTGCTGCATTTTCAACAGAATACTATACTGCTCTTCTCTATATCGTAAATCAGTATCCTGTATTCTTATATCTACACATTTTATTTTGTTGTTAAACAATAGTTTTGTAGATACTATTTTCGTAGTAGTAAGATGTTTTATCCAGGGCATTTGCATGTAGTTTTCACGCCACACTAGTTTATAGTTTTGTTAGGTACAGTGACTAAGTCTCTTCGATAATTTTGGAAATAGTACAACATATCACCAACTCTGTTCTATATCTCTGTTATTAATTTGCACAGGATATTTGTCTAAATTATCCACAGGTGGTGTACGAATATGTATCTCTATTTTTTTTCTAGAAGACATTTGTATTTATAACCTACCATTTTACACCCTTGCCTTGGGTTCACATGATAGACTAGAATACATATATTTAAATATGCCCTGCTGTGGTAAATATGTATGTTAGTTATTTACTTACTTCCTTTCATCCATTAGTTTTGTTCTCTAATATAAGATTTGTTCCATTAAGATAAATAACAATGAGCAGTTTCATGCAAATTAATATTTGTTTTCTTCTGCTATTGTATTAGCTGCTTATTTGCCAAATTAATTTACCATTGAGCTTCTTGTTATATATGAATGATGTGCTGACCCTACAGTCAGTCTGTACAATCTTTCCTTTCATTATTTAATGCATAGTTTAAACTACAGTTCATCTCCTGCTATTCTCAAGTATAATACAGGAACTCCCATACTGCTTTATATTAGTCATGCTCACAAACGTATATTCATATATCAGAAGTAATTCGAGGTAAGTTATCTGTAGAGGATATGTATCCTCAGATTTAAACCAATCTTGGTTTAGAGGTTCTGTTGGATTCTACCCTACAGAATTCTGTTCTACAACTATACAGAATTATAAAGTTGAGCTCCTTATGATTAATTCTGTTAAATGTAGCACTAATAAATCTAATAACATATAAATCAAACGTTTTTCTTTCTTTTATATGTAGCCAATTCATACTATCTGAAGTAAACACATTCAATAATTTCAAAGACATACCACTCATGCAATTGACCAACCTCCCAACCTTAGAGTTCTTCTGTCTCCCAGAACTCACCCCCGAGCTGAGATCATCTCCTAGAACAGATCAACCTCTAATCTGTTTAGGAGCAGCTTATTTAAGCTATTGTTCCCCAAATCCTGTTTCTAATTCTGCGTCCAGAATATCAGGATGCTTTTCTTCCTGTTTTCCTAGGCTTCCCATTTTTGGGATTCTTTAAAGTTGTTTTATGCTTTTCCTCAGCTTTTCTAGCTTTTTACCTCTTCCCAACTACTTTCCTCATCATTGGAGAATTTAGATTTTTCCTCAAAAATCCAAATTAGAAATAATTTCTTTCAAGGATTTTTGAAAGATTGTGGGGAAATATTTGCCTCATCCATCCTCATGGATTTAGCAAGTGATCTCATAAATCTCATTTTGGTCAATCTACACCACATCATTTTATTCATTTACTCAATTAATTATTTAATTACATTCACAAAATAGTTATCCTTTGGGGTCTACTCCCCTTAGGATTAAAGTTCAATTGTCTAGCTTTGAAATTCAAACACATAAATTGGGGGTGTTACAAAAATATTAATAATTAATTAACTAAAATATAAAGGTTTATAAATATATTTTATTAAATAATTAAACTTTTAATTAATTAAATAAAACTAGCCATTATAATTTTGATTTTATTTAATAATTAAGTAAATAATTAATTTAATTAAAATAGAACTAGCATTCTCAAAGTCAAACTAGTTGTTATCCTAACGGCTAGTTTGGCCATTTCTGCATCTATTTAAACTAAACGTTCGGATGTGAACGTTCGGATGTGATCTCTCACCTAGTCCTAATGATGAACAACACTGGTTGGTTCGAAAAGCGTCGACAGTGTTCATTTTAATGTGATTATTACCAAAAAATTCTTCATAATTTTACTATGGATCACAGAAGCCAAAATTCTATAAATATTGGAACAATGATTGTTCTCATCGATAGGGAGGAGAATCCTTAAGGATTATGAATTAAGAATTACATTACAAGAAGATTTGGAGGAAATTTATAGAAATTATGGATCACAAAGGTTTTGGATCTAACATTGTTTTATTGAGTTATATTTCACACGTGTAACAAATGTTTATTTGTACATTTACTGAGATGAATTAAGTTATTTTGTTTAATTTTTTTTTTACATTTCCCTTATGTATTCAAGTGTTGGTTGTTCACACAAATGCATTTATCAAGTTATCGTGTAGTTTTCTGAGAATACTCCAACGGTTGTTGCCTCTGAAGCTTGGCCCTAGTATTTAACCCCAATTCAAGGAAGAGAACTTAACCTTAACAACTAACAATCTTCTATCTTTTCCATTGTTAATACAGTATGAATGTAGCTAAAAAATTATTGCTTGTTATCTCTGTACATTTAGAAGGGTCTAAGAATAGCTTGAAGACTATCAAGATTATTCGATCTTCATCTTCAAAATGTCTTTCAGATTAATTTGGTTGAAGTTCGAACCATTTAATGTGGTTCATTCTCAGGACAAGGTGAAAAAAGTGTGGATGCATCATTCTCCGGATATAGCCATTGAAAATTAGCTTTTATTGGTTAGTTAATTTTTAGGGAATAATATTAAAATATTATCTCGTAAGACAACTAACTAATAAAAGATCTTAACAAATGATAATATTTTAATATTATTCCCTAACAACTAACTAACTAATACCGTCTAGTTTCCAACCGTTATATCTAACTATTTATTCATTAAGATCGATTAACTTTTTCACCTTGTCCTTAAGATGAACCACATTAGAACCTTGTCCTTAAGATGAACCAATGTGGTTTGAACTTCGTCCAAATTTTAATGTCCTTAAGATGAACCACATTAGAACCTTGTCCTTAAGATGAACCAATGTGGTTCGAACTTCGACCAAATCTTAATGATGTGATCAATCTAAAAGTCATTTACTAAATATGAAAATATTTTGCATTAACTGAACTATTTGAGCAATAGGATAAAACATTGTTGTGAACTTCAAAGTTTACATTTCATTCATAAACATTAAAAATTAAGACAACCACATTTAGTAATGTGATTGATATACACCATAGGCTTATATCAACCACATTAATAATTAATAATTATAATGTAAAAATTTCTATTAAAAATTAACTGTTTGTAATTGTTAATATATATATATATATATATATTTCAAATATAACATAATTAGCATGGTATAATAATAACATATATGCTTATATATATATATATAAGCATATATAATAAAAATAGTAATAATTATATTATAGTAAAATAATATATATATATATATATATATATATATATATATATATATATATATTAAAGTAAAATGTAATATAATTATATATTATAATTATTATAATATTAATTCCTTTGATATATAATATAAATTTTAATATATGAATCTAACCTATTAATAAATTTAAAATATTATTAATATTAAAAAATTAAAAATTAGTCAACCTAAAATTTATATATTATCAATATATTTTATTTATTTATTTTGAATATATTAATAATATTAACTACACATAAATTATTTTTTAAACTAAAATATACAAATAATATATCTAAGGTAATATGGGGGCAACAGCGTGTTTATGCCAAATTTTTTTATCTGCGTGACTCTTATCCCAATTGGAGGTTCTTGGCAACCGCTTAGGTGGCTTGCTCAGGCCCACCTCTCATGGACGTTGCGGTGGCGTGGATTTACTAAAACTGTTTGTCCTCTTAAAACTTTCGCGCAGTAGAAGTTAACAGTGGAATTCGATGATTCCAATTCCCTGTAAAGTTTTGTGATCATTATAAAATTTTGAATTAAGTCTAGTTGGGATAAGATAGTCTTGGAAAATTAAACTATGCAAGTCTTTGTTCTAACCAAAACCGAATGTGAAGCTGGCATGGGGACACAATGGATGGCTAGTCTAATTGGTAGTGAGGAGCATCTTTTTCTGTACGACTTGGTGTTACACTGAAACAATGATTATGAAGAATTTTTTGGTAATAATCACATTAAAATTATTTATTTATTTTTATATTTTTTAATTTAATTTAATTTTTTATTTTTTTTATTTTTTAATATATATATATATATATATATATATATATATATGAGAGAAACAACAATAACATATTATAATATAATAAGTAATAAATAATTAAATAATAAGGGGTCAGTAAAGAAATAAATAACAATAATATTAATAATTAATTAACTAAAATATAAAGGTTTATAAATATATTTTATTAAATAATTAAAATTTTAATTAATTAAATAAAACTAGCCATTATAATTTTAATTTTATTTAATAATTAAGTAAATAATTAATTTAATTAAAATAGAACTAGCATTCTCAAAGTCAAACTAGCCGTTATTCTAACGACTAGTTTGGCCATTTCTGCATCTATTTAAACTAAACATACTAGCCATTTCTGCATCTATTTAAACTAAACATTTGGATCTGATCTCTCACGTTGATTCGAAACGCGTCGACAATGTTCATTTTAATGTGATTATTACCGAAAAATTCTTCATAATTTTACTATGAATCACAGAAGCCAAAATTCTATAAATATTGGAACAATGATTGTTCTCATCTATAGGGAGGAGAATCCTTTTCCATGTGACTTCGTGCTATATTAAAACAATTAACGAGACCAACAAACAAATAAATATAACTTGTTCTATTTTGTTGTGATTATGTAATTATGAAAAATAGATTGTAGTAATGTAGTTGTGAATATGAAAAATAAAACACCAAGGATTATGAATTAAGAATTACATTACAAGAAGATTTGGAGAAAATTTATAGAAATTATGGATCACAAAGATCTAACATTTTTTTATTGAGTTATATTTCACATGTGTAACAAATGTTTATTTGTACATTTACTAAGATGAATTAAGTTATTTTGTTTAATTTTTTTTCTTACATTTCCCTTATGTATTCAAGTGTTGGTTGTTTGCACAAATGCATTTATCAAGTTATCCTGTAGTTTTCCGAGAATACTCCAACGATTGTTGCCTGTCAAGCTTGGCCTTAGCATCTAACCCCAATTCAAGGAAGAGAACTTAACCTTAACAGCTAACAATCTTCTATATTTTCCATTGTTAATATAGTATGAATGTAGCTAACAAATTATTGCTTGTTATCTCTATACATTTAGAAGGGTTTAAGAATAGCTTGAAGACTATCAAGATTATTTGATCTTCATCTTCAAAATGTCTTTCAGATTAATTTGGTTGAAGTTCGAACCATTTAATGTGGTTCATCCTCAGGACAAGGTGAAAAAAGTGTGGATGCATCATTCTCCGGATATAGCCGTTGAAAACTAGCTTTTATTAGTTAGTTATTTTTTAGGGAATAATATTAAAATATTATCTCTTAAGACAACTAACTAATAAAAGGTCTTAACAAATGATAATATTTTAATATTATTCCCTAACAACTAACTAACTAATAACGTCTAGTTTTCAAGTACTAGTTTCCAACCGCTATATCTAACTATTTATTCATTAAGATCAATTATCTTTTTCACCTTGTCCTTAAGATGAACCACATTAGATGGTTCGAACTTCGACCAAATCCTAATGATGTGATTAATCCGAAAGTCATTTACTAAATATGAAAATATTTTGCATTAAATGAACTATTTGAGCAATAGGATAAAACATTGTTGTGAACTTCAAAGTTTACATTTCATTCAGGAAAAATTAAGACAACCACATTTAGTAATGTGATTGATATACCCCATAAGCTTATATCAACCATATTAATAATTAATAAGTGTAATGTAAAAATTTCTATTAAAAATTAACTGTTTGTCATTGTTAATATATATATATATATATATATATATATATTTCAAATATAACATAACTAGCAATTGCACCATCAGCAGATGTTGCAAAGGAAACCCCGTAAGATTCTTAAAGTGATCTAATAGTTTCTATGAAAGATATCTATAGTGATTTTGGTCAATTGTAGTAATCTAGAATGAATAGAAATGTGTTGTAGATATCTGTAGTGATTTTGGTCAATTTTAGTAATGTAGAATGAATAGAAATGTGTTGTTAAGTACATAATTGTGTGTCAAATAACTGATGTATGATGACTCTAATAACCAGAAAAGTGACACAACTATGTCAAATAGAGAAAGTGTCCAATGAGAATAGTCGAAAGAGAGCATAAACAATATAAAATACAACTTAATTCTTCTCCATAAAAATTGAACCTATAACCTAAAAAATTGCTATACCTCATAAAAAAAAACAGTATATAAATACAATTCAAATAATTTTTATAAATTAGTAAAACAACTTTTCAAATAAGTTAACAAATAAAGAAATTTAATTTGCCAAAATATTTTAATCACGAAAAACTGAAAATGAATCCAGTTCAATTCAACTATAGTTGAAATAAATAAGATACAGCTATGAGTGAATTTTTTTTTTTCTTTCTATAAGTTGATTTCATAAATTTCAAACCCAGTTGAAATTGATGGATAAATTTTGCACAATCAAAATGCTCTATTTTTTTTTGGTGCTGGTGCTAAATCTATGCAGTCAAAAAACTAATTTAAATAACACAAATAAATATTTCACCTCAAATATTTAAGAGGCAACAAAAAACATCGACCAAAATCTCAAAAAAAAATCAGATTAAAGAAAACTCCTTTATCAAAGAGTCTTCGGTGATCTGTAAGACAAGGAACTGGAAATTAATTATGGAAAAGGATTGAGATTTGACTATTATAATCTTACCTAGAGACCCGCACATGCCTATTTGAAGACCATCTCTCCTCCATGGAAAGGAAGAGGCAGGGCACCACGAGCGCTCCCAAAACAAACGAGCAAAGCGAGCTAGCTGCCAGATAAGCTTATAAGCGAGAGATATTTCTTTATAAGAAGAAGGAACCTGATATAACCTGCTGCTAGAGAAGCTTATAAGTAAGAGAGATTTCTTTATAATAAAAAGGAACCTAATATAGCCTGATGCCAGACAAGTTTATAAGCAAGAGAGATTTCTTTACAAATTTATCTAAAATACGAGCTAAAAGTGTAAACTGAGCAATAATATACTCATGTTACAGTAGGATCTCTGATTCCAATATTGCAGACATGTTTATTAAAAGTATACTTTCATCTACAATTCTTACACTAAGCACAAACATAGATGTATCTTAAACATGGCAATCATAATTCCTCTAACTGAAGTTTAAATTTCTAGCAAATGCCCTTCTAAGCATTCATAGACACATACAGCCGCTGGAATTGAGTCCCAGTTAATGTTCAACAGTGCCATTATTCTTCTAATGATACTCCATAGAAAAATAGGAACTCTAAATGCTTTGTTCTTGGTCTTACTCTCCTACCATCAATGTTAGTGCCATAGGAAATTTGAGCCCAGGCACTCAAGCTACGACTTTCAAAACCAATCATCCTCAAAGCTAGAAGCTATCTTTAGAAGTTCTGAATGAAGTAGAGGGCGTTTCTCCATCAAATACTCAAAACCCTCTAAACGCATAACCTCTGCAAGATTTCGTGTAGCAAAATTGAGACATGCAACTTTCAAGTCAGTTGCTTTGCAACTCTCAACTAGATCAAGAGTGGACGCAACTATATTTACAGATATTTTTCTCCATAACTTTGATTCACAAAGTATCTTCAATCGCGGCAGACCATACATATCTGCTATGGCAAGCAAGCGTTCTATCTATGTCTCAGTTGTTGAAGAATAAGAAGAATTGGGAGACAACGGTTCTTCATCAGGAAGGGTGCCTCTATAAATATAATGCAACATAGCCTTGAATACTCTAGGCTACATCTCTGCAATAACAACTTCATTATTCTACTCTGAAGAGTCGAAAAATTTTTCTCTGAATACTGGGGATCGTGCAGCCAAAACGAGTTTATGGGCATGGAATTTCTCCCCACCCACATGAAAAATTTCATCTGAGGCTTCTTGATTTCCTAAAACTGCACCAAATTGGGAACCTAACTGTGATTCAGGAGTAGGTGCTGGAACAACTGCTGAGTGCAATCTAGCGTATTCGCTGGCAGAGAGCTCAGAAAAAAATGACGGTATGCTGCAAGCCAGAGCCATCCTCGTCGACACTGTCAGGAGCAAGGATGATGACTATGGAAAGTCACAATTGTTTGGCAACTGCTTTACAACTGTCAACTGCTACAATTCAAATCCATGGCTGATGACGATTCAATCGTCTAACAAAAGATCAAAGAGCTCAGATTATGACACAAGGACACCCAGGAGGGTTGTTTTCAAATAAAGACACCTATGGCATAAATATTATGATGTGGTGTACAAGCTGATGTTTTGATTTGGAATTTTTAAAATTTTGATGATTATTTGATGCTTTAGTAGGTTTTTTTGTTTTGTTTTTTAGTTAGATTAGATCATGTTTATATGTGGTTTGAAAAACTATTATTAGATTTAAGCCATATCAATTATTATTAATTTTTTTCTTATTAAATTTATAACCAATAACTTTCACATCATAATAAATACTATACTATATATACATATATACATATATATATATATATATACATACACACACACACACACACACACACACACACACACACACACACATATATATATATAAACAATAGTTTTAAATTGCACATGAGTGATTTTCATCCTATCTCAAATTTAAATTACAATTTTTTTTTAGGCTCATCTTATCTCAAGTTTAAATTACAATTTTTTAGGTTTTTATCCTCGCTCAAGTTTAATGAAAAGCCCAAATCATATCATTAAAAAAAATAAAGTTTGTTTCTATTTTATGTGGTTAATATGGAAGCTCATTTATGGGAAGTAAAGACATTCATAATATGAAGTAAAATTATAAGTGGTATTTGTGGTTTGAAAAATTATTACTTAGGGGTATTTAAGTTATCAAAATCAATGGCATGGAGTCTTGGTTGTACAAGCCTTTTAATATGATTGGATTTTTTCGCATATAGTTTGGAACCTGTAACTTTCACATCATGGAGTAACATACCAATACATCTCTTCACCATTTATTTTAAGGCTAAGCCCCTGAGAAAATTATAAATAATTTTAGAAAATCATATAAAAATAGTTCATATAATTCTTAAAACTTTGTATATTATAAAAAATTAATATTTAAAATAAGGATGATGATGGTTACTGTCTATTAAGACCAATGCAGTCTATCAGACCTTAAGAGAGGAGAAAGAAACTAAGTTTGATTCTTCAAAATATTGTTTCTATTGTCAAAAATAAGGGAGATAAGTGCTCCAATATCGCTATAGGTGGGTTGGCTTAATAGGTCAAGAAGATTGAAAGAGTGGAAGATGGTAGGGAATTGAGAGCAAATTTGAGTAAGAGTCGGGTAGTCTAAAAGGAAGTATTTTTCATCTTCCACTTGCTTAGAATCGCAAATCTGATAGATTCTATCATTCCAAGGGGTCTTGGGAATAGGCCACCGCCAGGTCTCACTCCGAAGCTCATGGAAATTATTTCTTATCTTAGCGATGTTGCTTTTTTTCTTATTGCTGGAAAACACAGAGAGATTATTCTGATTATCAAGGGTGGGGTTGATCACTTCCTTATAGTATCTTAGCTGTCTTTTACCCTCCAGCTCCTAATCCTCCCACAACTTGTCCTTAAGCTTGGAGGTAATAGTATTTTTGATATTATCTTTGCTTCCCACACTCAGCTTTTCCTTAATTCCCCAATGGTTGAGCCAAGACTGCGCATCCTTATGCCACCCGTGCTTGAGGCGAAGGTGAAGGTTTTGAATACAGTTAGAAGCAATGTTAGGAAGCCTTTTTGATTCCATGTTGTCAAGATTGTTCTTATACATCAAATATCTAAACATAGTCATACTTTCAATGGGGAAAAACTAGAGTCGATCAAGAGGATAGGATAGGGAGTATTTCCCTTGATATTAAGGTTGTAGGTTATGAATTTCTTTTGAATCATCTCAATCATCCTCCATGACTTTATGGATATACTGCAACCCCAAACTTCAAAGAGGAAACTATTTTTACTACAAACATAAAGATCGACTGACTTACAATTGTTTTCAAGCTCATAATAATCTTTTCAACCCCCAATAATCCTTTTCTCGATGCTATAATTCCAGTTGAGATGATGAGGGAAGTCAATGCCCAAATACTTATAATAAGAAACCTACTCTAAGCACTAGTTATTATACACGAAAATACCGTCGGTGATCTTTTTAGATTTAATGATCATGACTTTTGTCTTGTCGGTATTCACTATCATACCGATGTTGGAGAGTAGTCATGAAGAATCTGGAGCTGTTTGGCAAGGTCATCATAGATTTTTGCAAGAATAACGATATCATCGGCATAGAGGAGAAGCGTAATGAGAACACCAACAAGCTCGGTACCCTTTCACCCTGTAGATTCCAAACACTCCTCTAGCTTATTGATGTATATTACAAAAAGGGTAGGGGATAGGGGACACTCTTGCTTAACTCCAATATCACATTTAATGTCTTTAGACCACCCCTCATTGGTCTTAAGCTTGGCACTGATGGTCTTGTAGAGACCGATCATAAAAATCCTCAACTCAGGCAGGACCATGATATCTTTAAGTCTCTCCCAAATTTTAGCTCGAGGAACAATTTCGAAGGATTTTCTAAAGTCCACAAAGCAACAGAAGTGATCGGCTTTACTATTGCGACATTCCTCCACAATTATTCTAAGAGTGACCAGATGGTAAATAGTTGAGTGAAGTCTCCTCAAAGCAACTTGTCCTTTAGCTATTTTTCCGTGGCTTCAAGCCAAAGGCTAAGATTATTCTCCAAAATGAGCCCGTAAAGCTTGGCCATGATATGGCTAACCATAATGGTCTTGTAGTTAGATGGAACATTCGTGTCCCCATTTTTAGATATAGGTACAATAAGGCTCTGCGTCCAAAGCCGAGGGAAGCCATGCATTACAACTAAATTGAGAAGCCTATGGAGATAAGGAATGAGGATATATATTCCCATTTGAAGGATCTCAGCTTGGTATCCTTCAATATCTTTAGCTTTCCCATTAGCAAGCCTATTAATACTAGACTCAATGTCATAAAGAGAGAATACATCTTCCTTAATTGGAGTGATTAAGGTGCCCATAGTGTTCTAAGAGTCATACAACTTCTTAAGATAATTGTCTCATTTTTCTAAGGGGATAGAATGGTTATCTTTGGTTTTACGAACAAGAACATTCCGCCAAACTTTTTTGGGTGCGACTTTAGAAAGGTGGAGAAGATCACCCCGTATTTTATTAATATATGATCTTTTCTTCCTCTTGATGATATTTTTGTATATATTGATAGTATGCAGCTTAATGAGTCCATTAGGAGCGACTCTGATCGCTTTCCTGTCAATTTCGCAATCTTTACCATACCATGGATTGGAAATTATATTCGACTACTTAAACGAAATCTCATTAGAAAACTTGCTAATGATGTTGGAAAGGATAGTAGTGAAATGGTAATAAATTTGATCAATGTTATTATTATAAGAGGTTTCCTAATATTGCTTCAAACTCTAATTAAAACAACATATTGTTCAAGTGGGGTTGACAAGACAATGGAAGATTTGATGATACCAGCAAGATTTGATGATACCAAATTTTAACTAAATCGATGAGGAATATATATCTCAAGTGGGGTTAGCATAATGATTCCAATGTTTAACTAATGTAATAAGGAATAAAGAAAAATGTCAGTTTACATAATAATAAAATATCCTAGATCCATCTTAATCCCGGATTTGGCAAGCTCGTAGAGGGATCAAATATCTTAATATGCAAACCTCTTTTAGAGTGAAAAGAGATTTGATCCCTCTTGGCCCTTGGTAAATCCCTAGTTAAGATGGATCTAGGTTGGTTTAATTTCCTCTTTAAATATGCTATATTACACATGAATACCATGGGTCAGTGTCATGGGTTCTCAATACCATTAGACATTTTCAGTTTTATTATTAATTTATTTTTATTTTATTTTGAGCAAGTTAAAATGTATGCATTACATTAATCTTTTTATTTAATTTACCTAATTTGACTTAGTCAAAATGTTAAACATTACATTACAACATCTCCACTAGGCTGGAGAGCCTGACCCAATTAGGTCATATGGACAACTAGTTAAATATGCATAACATTTTTTTTTTCTTTTTTATTATAGCTGGAATTTCTTTTCTATTTAGAGAATATTTTACTTTTATTTTAATAGGGACAAACATACTTACACATAGCCTTCACACTGGGTTGTAGAATGAATATTATACTTGAACTTGTGATTTTCTGATTTTCATGACACTATTATACTTGAAGATTATATTTAAAGATGAAAAAATTTCATATGTACACCTATATTAAATCACAATTTTAAAATATTTAATAATAACCATTTTAACTTTTTAACACACCAAAATTACATATATAAATATAGATATTTGCCCATAAACAACAACTTAATTGTAATTGCCATATTATAAAATCTTATGTAAAACCTTCAAATTCAAAGTTCAAATTATATATATATATATATATATATATATATAGATAATAAAATAAATAATTATTTTCCAAATAAAAAATGAACATTTCGAAAAATAATGTAACAAGATTCTTACTCATAGAGATTTATCTTTACTTGACAAGAAGATTATCCATAAATAAACTTTGTTATAATACCTTGAGCCAATACATAGTTTATCAATACCACATGTCTTTAAAACTATGCAAAAAAGATATAATTACTTTGGAGATAAACATCAACCTTTAATTTGTGAACATTATTAAAAATATTCTTAAATATTCCATGATGGTTAATTCTTTACCATTCATTTAATATTTATTAAAAAAAAATCAAAATTTTAAAAACCCTATTTCAAAACAAACAAACATCCCTATCGACCTTATAAAACCTGTCATGGTAACGACCCAAAAATACCTGTAAGGGTAATATGCCATAATATAATATACCCAACTAACCTCACAACATTTCTTTTAATCACATGAATGTATCGGAACCGTTAATTAGCAAACAATATTAGAAATTTTAGTTCTCGATATTTGAAATATGGATACAACTGGAGCCTAACTGGCAAGTTTATTATCTTATAGTTTGCGGAAATAAGGACATTAGACTTCTGTTGACTAGGTGAGCAGCATGATGGGAGCCGTATACAAAAATAATAAAAATATCTTAAGAAATGGAAATCGTACCAGAAAGTAAAAAAAATCGGAAAATACGAGCCAACTGTTGATAATGATTCCCTTTGTGACCATTGGGTCCTTAATTTAGTGAGACAGAAGGTCCATGTGCACACCAGCGCATATAATGGTATTCTCATTATATTATTTTTAAAAACTGTTGAAATGGACCATAATTTGTTGTATAATTGTTAAACATTTGTTTAATGAATTCCATAAAGTGGCATTATTGTTAAGAAATAAATTTTGTAGTTTGAGTCAACCACCTACCTACGAGTGCATTTCATTTTTTTAACTTCAACTTTTTAATTTTATAAAGACTAATCCATCAATATGGTAGGAATGTAATGGGTATCACATAGCCATTAGCCTTCCAAAGTCTGATATTGAATTTCAACATTTCAATTTTATAAACACTAATCAACTAATATGGTATTGAAATTATTTGATGGGAGGAAAATACATAGTTTAATTTTCCAAATTAATGTTTGAAAATAAATTAAGTTTTTTTTGGAAATTTGCAAATGTATGTTGGTTCATTATTATTTTTTAAAAAAGTTTAAAATTGAAATTAACACTTCACAAATTTTTAATAAGAATAGAAAACAATGCCTCTAGATATAGTTTACAAAAATTGAGTTGTAAAGTTTACATTGAAAATCTTATATCATTTAATTTTAATTAAACAATATAATTACAAAAAAAAAAAATCTCTAACTACTAATAAAAGTATCCTAGTAATCTATAACTACTAATAAAAATATTGATCTAAAATAATATATAACTGCTAGTAATCTAAAATACTCTATCACTATTATTAAAAATATTCTACAACTATTATAACTACTAATAAAAATATTCTAAAATAACTAATAATCTAATAATCTAAAATAAATAATAAGTAAAAATATTCAAAACTAAATAATAATCTATAACTACAGTTAAAAATATTCTAAAATATTATTTGAAAGTTATTCACTTAATAATTATTAATAAATAAATTAAAAAGATTAAAATTGAAATTAACACTAAACAATTTTTTAATAAAAATGGAAAACAATATCTCTATATATAATTTACAAAAATTGAATTGTAAAGTTTACATTGAAAATCTTATATCAATAAAAAAAAATTACATAAAAAAATAAAACAATTACCAAATAATATAGATATATACTTTTTTAATTACTTAAAATACAAAATTACAAACACAATTTTATATCATTAAACTTAAAATAAACTGAAATACTGGAAATACATCTTTGAAAATTATCAAAACACATAAATAAAGATTTTGACTAAACATTAGAAATAAACGCACAAAACTTAAAACTTACAATTTGATATTATTAACCCTGAAATGAATTAAAATACATCTTCAAACCCTTAGGAGCAGAAAGCGGAGTGGGTCGAACTTGTCCCCTAGAAGAATGTTGCTCCAGCGGTTTCACCAGAACTCCCTGCGCTGGCAGCACACGAGAAGAATGCCTTGTTTTCCCAACAGAGAGATTTTCATTCCGTTTGATGCACATTTTCCACTGATTTTTACTTTCTTCCAAAAAGCCTCTTATTCCATATCATATTTTACTTGGTTCAAAAAGTATTTAATTACACATAAAGGAAAAAAGATTTTCATTCCGTTTGATGCACATCTTCCACATATTTTCATTTGGTCTCATGCACATCTTCAATCTTTTCTTGTTCCTCTCTTTTTCTGGATGTGATTCTGTTCTTTGATTATTCGCGGAGCTTGAATAAAAAAGAGATTAAAAAAAAGATTAAAGTGATTGCATATGAATAAAAGAAATAAATTCAAGAAGGAGGTAGTTAGGTAGTTAGGAGAGCGTAAATGAAGAAGGTAGTGGATCTAATGGCGTAAAACATTTCAATCGTCTAAAATTTGATCCAGTGGACCAAACAAAGGCACATTGACATCCAGGGGAGTTGTTTTCAAATAATAACGCCTTACGGCGTAATTAGCATGATATAATAATAACATATATGTTTAATAATATATATATATATTAATAATTATATTATAGTAAAATAATAATAATAATAATATATTATTATAATAATATTATAGTATATAAGAAATATATATATATATATATATATATATATATATATATATATATATTAAAGTGAAATATAATATAATTATATATTATAATTATTATAATATTAATCTCTTTGATATATAATATAAATATTAATATATGAATCTAACATATTTATAAATTAAAAATATTATTAATACTAAAAAATTAAAAATTATTAAACCTAAAATTTATATATTATCAATATATTTTATGTATTTATTTCGAATATATTAATAATATTAATTATACATAAATTATTTATTAAACTAAAATATACAAATAATATATCTATTCTAATTGTTAATATATATATATATGCTTTTATGTAATATTATATTAACAGTTGTATTTCAAATATAATATAATTAGCATAATATAGTATAATAATAATATATATGGTTATTAATAATATATATATAGATATATAGATATAGATATATATTTTGTAATTGTTAATAATAATACAAATAATATATATATATATATATATATATATATAGTAATTGTTTATATATTATAATTATTATAATATTAATCTAATATAAATATTAATATATAAATCTATAAACTTAAAATATTATGAATACTAAAAAATTAAAAATTTACTATATCTAAAATTTATATGTATATTTTTTTTTGAGCAAGAAAAATATTTCTGGTTTATATAAATGTATTAGGGTTTTTGTTATATCATAAAGTTATCCATTTTCCATATTTACATTTTCATCTATTGTTTCAAAATATTTTAATCAAAAATACATTGACATAGAGCTTCTTTAGATTCTCATCCTTTTTCATATTGTGTTCTTTTCTGTAAAAACTTCTTTCCGCTATAAAATTTATATATTTGTTAATATATTTTATGTACTTATTTGGAATATATTAATAATATAAATTATACATAAATTATTTACTAAACTAAAATATACAGATAAAATATATATTGTAATTGTTAATAATGATACAAATAATAATATATATGTTTGTTTTTATCTAATATTTTATTAATAGTTATATTTTATAATAATAACATATATCGTTATCAATAATATATATATATATATATATATATATATATATATATATATATATAATAGTAATAATTATATTATAGTAATATATATATATATATATATATATATATATATATATATAATAGTTATATTATAGTAATATATATATATATATATATATATATATATATATATATATATATATATATATATATATATATATATATATATATATTTCTTTCTTTGATTGATGTTTAATATAAATATTAATATATGAATCTAACATATTAATAAACTTAAAATATTATTAATATTAAAAATTTAAGGAATGACTAAACTTAAAATTTATATATTTATCCATATATTTTATGTATTTATTTGAAATATATTAATAATATTAATTATATATAAATTATTTATTAAAATAAAATATTGAAAATAATATAATATAATAATTATATATAATAATATATTATTTACTAATATAATATGTAATAATAACATAGTATAGAATTTAAACCATGGGGTTTAAATATTAATATATAAAATGTTATGGTTTACGAACCTTTTATGTTTTAAATATTGGTTTTAAGATGTTAATAACCCTTAGGAATAAATATTTTAAATCAAACATATTAATAAACTGAAGAGGCTAATAAACTCTAGAGTTTAATATTATAAACATAATGAATTAGTAAAGTCAATGGATAAATATTATAAACCGAAAGGATCAACAAGCCCAAAGAATCAATATTAAAAGCACATGAGGTTAATCAACAGTGGAAATTAACATTTTAAACCCAAGGAATTGTTAATATTATAAACTCAAGGGTTTAATATTATAAACCGAAGGAATTAGCAAACCCAAGGGATAAATATTATAAACCTAAGCGATAAACAAATCCAAGTGATCAATATTAAAAATACAAGTGACTTATAAACCCAAGAATTAATATTTTAAACCCCAGGGATTAATAAACCCTAGGAATTGTTAATATTATCATCCGAACCATATTAGTAAATGTAGCTAAAAAAATTGACATTATTAGTATAGATATAATATTAATTATAAAATTAATATTCTTTGTGAGTGCTCTGCATGCTTATGCAGTTGTGCGGTCTATACTGCGGCCTTCTCTAACTGCATACAGCTAGGGTAGATTTTATCGTATCTGCTGCAGTCGTGCCTCTTCCCATTCCGTTGCACTGTGGTCATCTCATCGTAACCACACCTTATTTAGACTCTGTCACAATTTCTTTGTTACCTCTGCTGCCTTCTACCCTAACCACTACCATGGAAGAAGATCTCATTGATTACACATCGGATCCTTTGTAGGGGTTGTCGATATGGACCACATTTTTATTGGTTTTTTATATTGTTTATATATATATATATATCTAAGTTTTGTGTTTTATTACCAGCATGAAAATCACCACTCTAAAAAAAAAAGGTTGATGCTGCATCAATACGTTTCAAAATTAGCATGAAAATCACCGCTCTAAAAAAAAAAAGTTGATGCTGCATCAATACGTTTTAAAATTAGCATGAAAATCACTAACGTTTAAAAAAAAATATTCATACGTCATAAATAAAAATATTAGAGTGTCAAAAATGTGCTAAAAAAAAGGAGAGGTGATTCTGCATCACCACTTTTCAAAATCGGGTGCTTTTTATGCTACCAAAAAAAAGTAGGTAACAGTGCGGTTACCTATTTGATCGGTAACATTGTTTGCTGCTCGAGCTCTATGGAATCAGACTACGACTGCCCTCCAAATTTCGACTCAGTGGCACGAGACTGATATTACAGAGGCATGGAAGCGATGGTGGAATAATTCCCCTTCCCACAAGGACCGTAACATACCCCTTCTTATCTGTTGGATTCTCTGGATCTCTCATAACAAATTCATTTTCCACAATGTTGCACCCAACTGGCCAAGTGCATCTGTCAATCTTATATCCATTTATCATTGCCTACCTCAGGACAAGCCATCTGACCCTCCCCGTAATCTGCTACCAGAAGTCATTAATCGTGATAAACCCTAGGCATACTTTGATGGATTTTCCCAACATCATGGATGTGGCGAGGGTGTTGTTTTATTTATGAATGATCATCTACATTATAGGATCAAAATGGGCCCAGGGCTTGACACCAAAAAATTTATAGAACTCATCACTTTGAGACACCTTTTACAATTTGATACTGAACATGGATGTCACTACCTACAAATATTTGGAGATTCAAAAATTGTTATCAGTTGGTTCATTCAGTCTTCTACATGTCACGTTCACACACTTTGTCACATTTTGGAGGAATCATGGAATTTAAAATTGCATTTTGATTCTATCAACTAATGCCATATTTTCAGGGAGTGCAACCATCTTTCTGACTCCTAATCCAAGGAGGCCACACTCCATCCTAGGGGGACATGGTTGATTGAAGAACATAATGGACAGGAACACTTTAGCTATTATCACAGACCATATATTTATCTTCATGAGGCAGGTGAAACTAGCCAAATTATCTTGATTATTTGCAGACATATATAACTATACATATTTATCTTGTATTTATCGTTCTATATCAGCAAACTATTTATAACTGTACTATCATGTACAACCCAACAAGGGAAGTTTCTGAACTCATATTTTGTCACTGAATAAGTCACAATTTTGATGAATATGCCATGGGCATCTACATCATGTAATTTTCCTTACTATTAATGAAAATTACGTTTTTTTCCACAGGGAAAAAAAATTTAATATTCTTATTGATAAATATACAATGATAATGATAATAATAATAATAATAATAATAATAATAATAATAAAAATATTATAATAAAAAAATATTATTATTATAATTAATAATAATTATTAGTTTATATTAATAAATAATTA
This sequence comes from Pinus albicaulis, assembly GCA_034641835.2. Classification (NCBI taxonomy): domain Eukaryota; kingdom Viridiplantae; phylum Streptophyta; class Pinopsida; order Pinales; family Pinaceae; genus Pinus; species Pinus albicaulis. The sequence continues at coordinate 425,058,288 of CM076582.1, forward strand.
TAATGTTAATAAATTACTAGTATAATAATTTTGAAATAATTATTATTATTATTACTCATTTATTATTATTATTATTAATTGACATTAATATTAAAGTTAATTTAATGATGATGATGATGGTTACCGTCCGTTGAGATCAATGCAGTCTATCAGACCTTAAGAAAGGAGAAATAATTTAAGTTTGATTCTTCAAAATATTGTTTCTATGGTCAAAGAGAAGGGAAATAAGTGCTCCAAGATCACTATAGGTGGGTTCGTTTATTAGGTCAAGGATACTGGAAGTGTGCAGGAAGATGGTAGAGAATTGAGAGCAAATCTGAGTAGGAGTAGGGCAATCTAAAGGAAGTTCTTTTCATCTTCCACCTGCTTAGAATCGTAAATCTGACAAAATCTATTGTTCCAAGGGGTCTTGGGAATAGACCACCTCCCAGTCTCACTCCAAAGCTCATGGGAATTAGTTCTCATCTTAGCGATGTTCATTTTTTTCTTATTGTTGGAAAACACAGAGAGATAATTCCGATTATCAATGGTGGGGTTGATCAATTCCTTATAGTATATTAGCTTTATTTTACCCTCCATCTCCTTATCCTCCCACAACTTGTCTTTAAAATTAGATGTAAAAGTACTTTTTATATTATATTTTCTTTCCATACTAAGCTCCTCCTAATTCCCTAATGGTTGAGCCAAGACTAGGCATCCTTATGCCACCCACGCTTGAGGCGAAGGTGAGGGTTTTGACTAAAGTTAGAAGCAACTTTAGGGAGCCTTTTTTATTCAATTTTTTCAAGCATCTTCTTATACATCAAATATCTAAACATCGCTCTACTTTCAATGGGGGACCAGATTCGATCAAGTGGATAGGATAGGGAGTATTTCCCTTGATCTTAAGGTTGTAGGTTATGAATTGTTTTTAAATCATCTTAATCTTCCTCCATGACTCTCTGGATATACTGCAACCCCAAACTTCACATCCGTATAAGACAACATGGGTGACAAGGGTCTCAAAGCGTCACCTCTTTTTACTCCAAATGTAAAGATCGACCAACTTACAATTGTTTTCAATCTCATAATAAGCTTTCCAATCCCCACTAATCCTTTTTTAAATGTTATAATTCCAATTGAGATGATGAGGTAAGTCGATGCCCAAATACTTATAAGAATAAACCTGCTCTAAGGACTAGCTATTAGACATGAAACTACCATGGGTGATATTTTTGGATTTAATAATCATGACTTTAGTCTTGTCGATATTAACTGTCATACCCATCTTGGAGTAGTAGTCATGAAGAATCTGTAGCTGCTTGTCAAGGTCATCCTAGATTTTTGCGAGAATAATGATATCATCTGCATAGAGGAGAAGTGTAATGAGAACACCAACAAGCTTGATTCCCTTTCACCCTGTAGATTCCAGACACTCCTCTAGCTTATCGATGTATATGCCAAAAAGGGTAGGGGATAGGGGACACCCTTTCTTAACTCCAATATTGCATTTAGTATCTTTATCCCACCCCTCATTTGTCTTAAGATTCGCAGTGACGGGCTTGTAGAGACAGATCACAACAATCCTCAGCTCAGGAGGGACCATGATCTCTTTAAGTCCCTCCCAAAGTTTATCCCGAGGAATAGTGTCGAAAATTTTTCTAATGTCCACAAAGAAACATAAGATATCGGATTTACTATTGTGACATTCCTTTGTAATTATTCTAAGAGTGACCAAATGGTAAATAGTCGAGTGATGTCTCCTAAAACCAGCTTGTCCTTTAGCTCTTTTTCCATGGATTTCAAGCCATAGGCTAAGCTTCTTCTCCAAAATGAGCCCACAAATCTTGTCTAGGATATGGCTAACCATAATGGTCCTATAGTTAGATGGAACACTATTGTCCCCATTTTTAAATATAGGTACAATAAGGCTTTGTGTCCAAAGCCGATGGAAGCCATGTGTTGCATCCAAATTTAGAAGCTTGTGGAGATAAGGAATGAGGATAGATCCTCCCATTTTAAGGATCACAGCTTGGTATCCTTTAATATTTTTAGCTTTCCCATTAGGGAGCTTATTAATGCCAGACTCAATATCCTTAAAAAAGAATACATCCTCATTACTTGGAGTGATTAAGGTGGTGCCCATAGTTTTCGAAGAGTCATACATCTTCTTAAGACAGTTGTCCCAGTTTTCTAAGGGGATAGAATTGTTATATTTGGTTTTACAGACAAGAACATTCTGCCAAAATGTTTTGGGTACAACTTTAGAAAGGTGGAGAAGGTAATCCTGTATTTTATTAATATATGATCTTTTCTTCCCCTTGATGATATTTTTTTATATATTGATATTATGCAACTTAATGATTTCATTAGGAGCATCTCTGATCACTTTCCTGGCAATTTTGTAATCTTTCTCATACCATGGATTGGAAGTTCTATTAGATTGGTTAAATGAAATATCATTAGAAAACTTTCTAATGGTGTTGGAAAGGATAATAGTGAAATGGTACTAAATTTGATCAATTTTATTATTATAATCCATGGGTCCTAAATCCCTCTGTAAACCTTTAAGAAGAGGTCGGTTTTACTTCTATCGAAGTGAATGTGTCTTTCTCTTTCATTGTTATCCTGCATGTTGGTGATACCCATAGAAATATTGAGGAATAGAGATAGAGGTATGTGGTCAGAGTCAGGCTCGAATCCATTAAGAAGCTCAAAGTTTGTAATCTGGTTGAGAACAAGGATGTTAGAAATTTCATAATCCACGACACTAATACCCAGCGCATGGAAACATATCATATGATTGGAGAGGGGACAATTCTTAATACCATTGCAAATAATTAGGTCCTATTAATTGCAAAGTTTGAGGAGCTTGGTGCTGAATAAGTTCTCAATAATGTCTTCATATTTTCTCTTGAATTTATTCTAGCTAAGTTACTATCTTCATCAAGCCACAAGGGGTTAGGGTTAGAGTTGTTTCTTAATGTAATGGCTTGGTTACTAGTAGTTCTAGAATTAAAATCTCATAGTAAAAGGATATTGCAATCATTTCTCAGGTTGGAGAGATATTTTTATAAAGAATTGAAAGGAAAATTCTTATCCATGTTGTTATTCTTATATGATGTAGAGTTGATAGGAGCGAAATATCAGATTGCAAGAAAGATCATATTGGTGGTAGAATCAGATATTTCCATCCAAATGTATTGATTGAAGGGGTCAATTTTATGAAGTCGGATATGAGAGGTGAAAGTGCTCCTTATATAGCAAGCTATACCACCAAAACCCATCTAAGAGGATTTCTTATTCAAACTAGACCAAAGAGTGAAACCGTCATGGTGAGGGACCCTAGATTCATCATGCTCCCATGTTTCAACTATGAGAATAAGGTCAATATCATTCAGGATCCAAATTAACATAGGACCTTTACACCATGGAAAGCCAAAGTAGTTCTAGAAGAGGATTTGGAGTGATGCAAATCCCTATTTATCACTCGTGCTTGAGACTCTATCTCTAATAATAGCTTTCCTATTCCTAATGATTGCCCATTTCCTGACCTTTCTTGCATCCTTGAGCTTTTGGACTTATTTCCTAAGTTCATATTGGTCTTCTGGAATGAAATCTTCATTTATAAATATTCTTGTTCCTTTCAGGCTTTGGGATTTCCTGAGTATATCTAGTTTAGGTTCACGACAACTAACCTTGACACGGATGAGTCTTTTTTTATGCTCAAGTATCTTTCTGAACCTTATTTCTTCCGTGAGATAGGTTGTTTCAATTTTATATTTTGTTTTTAATTTTTATTTAATCATTTCTAATGTGTTTTCATTGTTTTTTTCTTCTATACCCATAACTATAAGGTTTAAGTCTCATTTGTGGTGCTCATGGTCAAGAAAAATTAATTTGTTAATTTCCTCTTTGATGGGTTTAATATTTAAGTTATTTTCTTTGTTATTTATGGTTGAGTTACTATGTAGTTGTTCTTTTAGATTTTTAATCTCAATTTCCAAGGTGTCATTTTCTTTGACCATTGTTTTTTTACTATGTTCTATTTCTTGAATTTTACCCTTCATTTCTTTGAGTTCAATTTTGAGTGTGTTTATTTTATTTTCGAATGATTTGTGGTTGTTATCAAGCATATCCATTAGTTCTAGTTTAAAATGATTTTCTCTTTCTTCTCTTGCTCTTTCTAAAGAGTCAATGTACTCATAGATACTATATAATGTAATTTAACTTGGTTTGTCTATGCTAGAGGGGGGCATAGAAATATGACGGAAGTATTCATAGTGTAATAAAACAAAACTTAACATGAGGAGGATAAGTTAGAAAGTGTGCACCTGTAAAGGAGAACCAATGTGAGGCTGTCACCGCATATTGGAGGCTTATTCTTTGGCAGAAATATATCTTGCTCCCGCTATCCCAAAATTGAAGTTCAGGAGAACTTGCTGACACCCAAAATCAGCAAGAGATGGGTACCCCTATCTATCCCAGAAATTCTTCGTTGTCTCAGAATTACCCTAGTTCCATAGCTATCTCAAAAGATGGGTACACTGCCTAGAATTCTTCAATCTCATTGTACGTTGTCTGTACAATCAGTTTCATGCCTTTTACAGTCTCATCCTTCTATTCTGAGATACTAATTAAACTCAAAAACTTGCTCAAGGTTCGAGAACTTCGGCCTCTCATCGAGCAGGAGGCTTCAAATGATCAAAAGTGGCACTGACCCAACTCTAAATCCACACACAGAACTCTCATTCAACAACCGAGAATTCGGCTCCCTTACAAGATTTTCTTCATTACTTAAGCATCCCCATTTAATGGATGATTCAAACCTTCGAATTTCTCCTCAGAATGCCTCTGCTTCATATTGACCTATTTTTTGTCACATAATTAATTATAGAATACATTCCTTCAGAAATATGTCCTCCGAGGTAAACTATTTCAAAACGATTTCCTTCTTCTACTATCTGTTATACAAATGTGGCTACGAATGTATACAAATGTGGATATTATTATTATTAAATAATAATAGAAATTAATTATATAATAATAGAAAATAAATCATTCATTCCATAATAATTGATCAATTAACCATAATTAATTTTTTATTCTTATTATTTATTAAAAGATAATATATATATTTTTACTTCTAATTTTAAAGAGAAAATGTGGTGTGAGAAAGATTTAGAGGCTAAAAGAAAATTAAGATATTATAAGGAGGTCATCAACCCTACTCTAGAATATCAAAAGTATCTCTCTGTTTTAAGTGGCTCAAAGAAAAAAATTAATATAGCCAAGATAAGAATGAACTCTCATGAGATCAATAGTGAAACATGTCGTTGGGCAGTTCCTAAAACACCATGGGTGGAAAATATCTGCCATCTCTGTGAGAATATGAACATTGAGGATCAAAATTACTTTCTCTTAGAGTGCCTTGCATACACCCACATTAGATCTCAGTTTCATAATCTTTGTTGCAATACCGACCTTCCTAGCCTTTTAACATGTCAAAATTATAGTGAGATCGGGACGCTCCTCTCCAAGCTCTTTGAGCATAGGAGTACAATTTAAAAAAAAAACTAAATAATCCATTTCTTGAGGTTCGATATAACAAAGTTTGGTCTCAGTGGATGTTAACCATCATCATCATCATCATCATCATATATATATATACATACATATATTAATTATATTGATTATTATTAATTACTTAAATGTCTTAACTTGTCTCACTGATGAGATTCATGCATCACTGATGTCTCACGAGCATCGACTTAATAGAACAATGAACTCTTGTTTGGAGAATGCATTCAAGACAAAAATGTATTTTGGTTGAGGTAGAGGTCGAGGAAGATCAAACTACCGAGGAAGAGGAAGAGGCCCACAAAAATGTGGAAGAAGCAGCCCTGCAAGCACAAGTGGAAGGGGCAGCAACCAGAATCAAAGTGAAGGCTCAAGCCACAATCAATCATAAGGACAAAGGTATGATAAATCCCAAGTCCAATGTCATTATTGTAAAAAGCATGGGCATTATTCCAATAAATGTAGAAACAAACAAAATGATATGGGTAATAGACCTAATGTAAATTTTACAAGATAAAATCAGAACCAAGGAAATGTGCTTTTGACTTGTAATGTAGCACAATAAAAGATGAAGATGTATGGTTTTTAGATTTAGGATGTAGTAACCATATGACTGGAAACATAGCAATGTTTTCCAATCTAGATGAGAGTGTGAAATCTGAAGTGACAATGGGGATTGATGGCAAGGTCTCTGACATGAGGAAAGGAAGAGTAAGAATATTGACAAGGAAGGTTAAAGGAAGTTTGTTCTAGATGTCTATTATGTACCTGGTCTGAAATGTAACCTTCTGAGCATTGGAAAGCTCGTGAATAAGGGCTACAATGTGTTTTTTAAGAATGATGTGTGTACAATCATGGACATACCTCCAAGTAAAAAGGTCATTGCAGAAGTGCATATGACAAGCAATAGGATGTTTCCTCTCAAGATCAGAATAGACTTGAAGGAAGGAGGTGTTGTAGCAGCAGTCACACAAGAGGTCTTTCAAGAAGAAGTGAAAGACGAAAACTAGTTATGGAATTTGAGATTTGGACATGTCAATTTTGGAGGTTTAAACCACTTGCACAGAACACAGATGGTAAATGGATTACCGCTCATAGAGAAACTAGAAAGCCTATGTGAAGGCTTCATCTTGGGAAAACAACATAAAGAATCATTTCCAGCAGGAAAGAGTATAAGGGAAAAGGCACCCTTAGATATTGTCTACTTAAATTTGTGTGGACCAATGCAAATGCAATCTTTAGCTGGCAGTCATTATGTTTTGACATTTATAAATTATTATATAAGAAATACATGGGTGTATTTTCTAAAATAGAGAAGTGAAGTGTTTGAATAGTTCTACCACTTCAAAGCTCTTGTTGAGAAGGAAAGTGGACACTAGATAAAAGTGTTAAGAACTAAAAAAGGTGGAGAATACATTTCAAAAGACTTCCTGCATTTCTGCAGAGAGCATGGAATACATAAAAAATTTACCACAAGGTATACACCACAGCGAAATGGTGCAGAAGAAAGAAATAATAGAACCATCATGGACATGGGAAGAAGTATGTTGAAGGAAAAACATTTTTCAAATGCGTATTGGGTAGAAGCTGTAAATTGTGTAGCTTATATTTTAAACAGATGTCCAACCAAAGCTGTTATGAACAAAGTTCTGGAAGAAGCATGGAGTGGAACAAAGCAGTTTGTCACTAACATGAGAGTATTTGGATGTATGGCATATGCACATGTTCCAGATCAGCTAAGAAAGAAGTTGGACAACAAAAGGGAGAAGTTTATATTTGTTGGATACAGTGATGAATCCAAGGCCTAGAAGCTCTATAATCCATCAACCAAGAAGGTCATAATCAATAGAGATGTGCATTTCATTGAAGAAGAATATTGGGATGGAAGTTTAGAGAAAACTATAAATGTGAAGACATTTATTTCACATGAAGACAAAGGGGAACTGATTGCATAAAATAATCCCTCAACGGTGGCTCCTCCTCCACCTACATAAGCTCAACATAGCACACCACAAGCAAGCAATAGAGCAACAGTGGAAAATTAAGGAAGTGCTTCTTTGAGAACTCCACGGGGATCAGAAAATCCCTCAAGTTGAAGTGGAACTCCAAGCATACCAAGAAGACAAAGATTCAGAAATTTCAGTGAAATTTATGAGAAATAAGAAGTAAATAATCATACTAGTATGAATTCTTTATTTTCTTTGTTTTGTCATGTTGATGACCCAATCCATTTTGAAGATGTAGTAAAAGAAGAAAAATGGATTGAAGCAATGAATGAAGCGATTGGAGCAATATAAAAGAATGATACATGGGAGTTAGTAGACCTCCCACAAGGCAAAGAAGTCATTAGAGTAAAATGGGTCTATAAGACCAAAAGCAATAGTGAAGGAAAAATAGAAAGACACAAATCAAAACTTGTTTTCAAAGGCTACAAGCAGCAATAGGAAAGAGATTATGAAGAAACCTTTGCACCAGTTGCAAGGATGGAGACAATGAGGAAAATTTTGTCCATAGTAGCAAAACCAAAGTGGAAAGTCTATCAAATGGATGTAAAGTCAGCATTATTGAATGGAGTGCTGAAAGAGTAGGTATATGTTGAACAAAATCCTAGCTATGAGATAGAGGCCAAGAACACAAAGTATGTAAGTTGAAGAAATCTCTTTAGGGGTTGAAGTAAGAACCAAGAGCATGGTACAGCAGGATTGATGCTTACCTGATGGATAATGGGTTCGAAAAATGTGATGGTGAACCCACACTTTACATTAAAGAAAATGACAGTAAAATCCTTATTGTTTTTTTATATGTAGATGATTTAATTTTCACAGGCAATGAAGTTTCTCTCATTGTTGATTTTAAATCAGTCATGAAGAGTGAATTTGAAATGAATGACTTGGGTTTATTGAGATATTTTTTGGGAATAGAAGTAATGAAAAATGAAAAGGGAGTTTTTATTTCCCATTCAAAATATGCTATAGAAGTATTAAAAGGGTTTAACGTGCAGAACAACAATGCAGCAACAACTCCAACTGTCATGGGGTTGAAGCTAAGCAAATAATATTGCAACAAGAATGTTGATCCGACATTGTATAAGAGCATAGTTGGCAGTCTAATGTATTTGACTGCACCTAGGCCTGATATTATGTTGCTGTAATTTTAATTTCCAGATTCATGGAGACACCGTAGGAGACACTTTGGCAAGCAACCAAGAGAATATTGAGGTATGTAAATGGAACAAAGGAGTATGGTGTTCTATACTCCTCAACTGATAATTTTAAATTGATTGGTTACACTGATAGTGATTGGGATAGAAGTGTAGATGATAGAAAGAGAACATCTGGGTATGTGTTTCATTTGGGATCGGGAGCCATTTCATGGGCTTCCAAGAAGCAACGAATAGTTGCATTATCAACTGCAGAAGATGAATATGTGGCAGCAATAGAAGCAACATGCCAAGAAGTATGGATGAGAAGGATGCTAAGAGATTTGTGTCATGAGCAAGACAAAGGAACAAAAATTTATTGTGATAATAGCTCAGCAAATTCGTTATCAAAGAATTATGTTTTCCACAAGAGAAAAAAGCACATAGATTCCAAATATCATTTTATAGGAGAATTGGTTAACAATTGTGAGATTGTTTTGCAGCATTGCAGGACAAAGGAGAAATTTGTTGATATCCTCACAAAGCCATTGGGATAGAGAAATTTTGTTTATCTCAGACAGTGTATAGGAATGACTAATGGAAGAATTTTTGATTAAGGGGGAGTGTTGGAATTATACTCCCAACCACCGCCATGAATAAGCAGTGGCAGCAGCCCACAATTCATAAATTTTTGATTGCAGGAAGGAAAAGAAGCAGATTTTAAATTCGGAAGCGTTTTCACGCAACAATAGCAAACAGAGTACCCACGTCCATCCTCTATGTTTATTTCTTAAACCACCACATTAAATTACCTTTCCCACAACACACAATCACAAGATTCAAGTGTTACCCTTAAGCCTTTTGCCACAATCTTATTTCCCCGTCGATGCGATATTCACAGGACCCACATATACCTCCATCGCATTGCAAAACCCATAAATCCTTTGTATTTCCGCAAAACCTTTATTTCATGCATTTCGCACTTACCGCGTCTTACCACATCGTTGCCTACATTTCGCAAGTCTTAATTCTTAAACTTAATCTCTCACTGTATGTTATGTTAAATCCCCACCGATGCAATTTGGTGGGACCCGCAACCCATACGCCAATCCACTACGAACCGTGGATTTCCTTTGTATTTCCCTTACTGCACTTACTGCATCTTACCACTCGCAATAATGCACATCTAAATGTTTAACTCTTACCTTTTAAGCCCTGCAACGAACCATGCGATGTTGTGATGTGATATCACATTGCACATTTCAATCGCAACCATTTTAAGTTTCCTGTGAATCGCTCGCAGTCTACGTTATTTGATATGCGATGCGATGTGCCACGTCACATCGCAATCACAAATGTTTTGGTTTTCCATTTAAGTTTCATAAGGTATGATATTTTTGATGTGATGGATATGTGCCACGTCACAATCGCACATCGCAGTTGGCAATGTTTAACGGATACCGCCACAGTTAAAAGTTAAGATCGCCAGTATGCGATTTGGGATAAAGCGTTGGATGTGATGTGGACTCAAAACCACAATATATAATGTTAGTATGAATCTTTTGTCGAAGTGTACGAAAAAAGACCACTTTAGCTATGCATAACTTATAGCCCTAACATCAAATATGGCTGCCAATATCTTCAGATCTGCGGTTAGTTGATCAAGACAAGTGCTACAGGAAACCAGATCTATGCATAAAGAGACATTAAGCAGTAAAAATAAGGTTTTTCTCCATACATCCAATAGACAAGACAAGAAAAATATTTTTTGAAAGAATTTTTGTATTAACGGCACCTGGGAGGAAAACAAGAAGGTGTTTCCAATTCTCCTCAATGGGATGGGTTCTTGGAAGTCCTCAACACTTCAGATCTAGCATTTCTCTCTCCTATTGGTGTAGAAAACCCAGACAAAGATAGAACTCAAAGGGAGCTCACACAGCAAATAATGGAAAATATGACAATGATAATGGCTCAAAGTCAGACCAAGAGTATAGATCCAGAGTGATCTAATAGGCAACAAAAGGTGAAGAATGGTAGGAGAAACCCTCCTATTTATAACAAAATATTGGGTCATTCTACATCTTGGTGCGTGATTAAAATAACATTAACCAAATCTAGATCCACCTTTTATGGAATATTTTATTATATTTGTCGGAGGGAAAAAGTATTTGACTTGGGTCAAATCCCTTTTATTTGTGAATAATAAATAAATAAATGATTTATTTATCATTTTAAGGAAGTGGTTGAAACATAATCAAATAAATAATGATTTATTTAATTATTTATGGGTGATTTAGTCATATTTAACAAGGAATATTATTTAAATAAGATTTAAATAATTATTCCTAGAAAATAATAAGATAAATAAAGATTTATCTTATTAATTTCTTTGTTTTGGGTTAAACATGACCATGAATAATAATTGAATTATTGTTTAATTAATTATTCCTTGAGGAAAATCAAACAAATATAGGTTTGTTTAATATTTCTTTTTGGGGTTTCCTGTTTTGACCATAAACAACCTAATAAATGTGTTTTATTAAGTTATTTTACATAGTGAAAGCAATTTTACTTAGGGTAAAATTGGTCTTACATGGTGTACTTGGGTCCATCTAATGATAGTAGGTTAGATGACCAAAAAATGGTGTAACAGATTGCCCCCCAGCGTGCGAGTGTTAGGAGCAAATCATATGACCGAAGTACATTGTAAGAACTCAATCACCAGACATCAAAAGGGAAGTCAGAGAGAGAAATGTAAGGTAGACTAATGTGCTGAAGAACTAGACCCTGAGGAGACGAGACTTGCAGGTGCAACAAGTCTCTTTTTATGAGAGGGTACCTATGCTAAAGGTGGTGGGGGAGGCATACCTATGCCCGCCGAGACAAAGTACAAAAGAATAGTGTGTCCAGTAAACAAGGGACTGAACCATAAAGTACAGCTGGCATAAACATGAGCCAGATAGAAATACAATGAGGGATCCCATATACATGCTGTGCCTGGGATAACAACCAGGACTTATACAATAATATCTGAGTACATGAGATACAAAGACAACCCAAATGCCCCCTACAAGCGGGGAAGGGCTCACAAAATCTGACTGATACATGCAAATCAAAGAGGCGCTGCAAGCGGCTAAGGCCGACATCATCAAATATATGGAGCTGCATCGAAGGCTGCAATGAAGAGGTCATCCCAGGAGCATGGTGGGGGGCACAACGGGGGCCACCCCCTCATCGAGAGGAGTGAGACATCTCACACATGCCGGGGAATCACCAAAAGCGCTGCATCCTTTGAACCATCGAGCATACGGATCTCGAGCATGTTGAAAGGCCGGAGTGCGATAAAGGGGCCACAATTCAAGGGAAATGAGAGATCCCTTTACCTGATCCAAGGCACTGAACAAGAGTGGAAGCTGGAACCAAGGTACACCACCCTCTAGACCTGTCTTCTGGAATGAAGAAGCTGATGTCGACCGAAGGAGGTCCGCCATAGGTGAGGCAATGAGAGATCCTCAACTAAGGCACGAGAGAAAAATAGTAGAGCGACGGATAGACTAACACCAATGATGGTGGTGGAATGGAGGGGACTGAGTAGCGAATGGATGACTTCCCTTGCTAGAGCATAAAGGGCATGAATGACATGGCAGCGACTGACACAATATCATAAGGGATAGGGGACAGTGGGACTGAAGGCCATAATGTGCGACACAAGAAAGAGACCAAGAAATGAAGGAGGGAGGACTATAGCGGGGTACAAAGGGACTCAGGATAGACTCCATGAATGCGATGATGACTCAACTTGGATGCTCTAAACAAGGGCGACTCGATGGTGCTACAACACAGTAAAGGTCCCATGGGGGACCATGAAAACATGAGTACAAGATGGTATCTCATGACAAAAATCGACATGAACAAAGACAAGTATGGAGGCAAAGTGGTGCCCCAAGTACAAGTGTTGTAAGTGAGGAAATTTGATTTTGGGGGGAGGTGAAGTGACCCTTCTAGACGAAGTATGTCCTGGTGAAGTATCAAAGTACGAAAACAAAAAAGATGCTGGCTATCTAAAAGAAAATAAAACATGCATTTCAGAAGGGAAATGCTAAGGGTAATATTTCTTAAGATAGAGTGCATTGCAAGGATTAGGAAGGGGGTTGCCTTCGAAGTCCTCTAAGAGCTATGCCCCCTTACCGAGATCCTTACTCATGATGTAAGGGCCTAGCCATAATGAGTCGAACTTCCCATGACCAAGAACATCATGGGCCTGGTCATATACTAGAACAAGGCCACCTTCGTGAAAAGTACGAGGGTGGACTTTTTGGTCATACTGAGCTTTGGTGCGTTTCTTAGCCGCTTCAAGGGTTTGCAATGCAACACGATGGTCTCCAGAGGCGGGCTCAAGCATGATAAGTCGTTGTTCTAGAGGTTGGGTATCAGGGATAAGTTCAACGGCTAGGTGAAGGGAAGGGATTTCACACTCGATCGGTAAGACTGCCTCCTCTCCAAAAACGAGGTGGAAAGGAGTAAACCAGGTGGTGGTTTTAACAGAAATTCGATAGGCTCACAAAGCAGGGAAGAGCATAAGATGCCAGTTGGTTTTGTGCTTATTCACCATTCGTTGAAGGATAGTATTGAGGATTTTGTTAACTGCTTCAACTTGGCCATTACCTTGGGGGTAATAGGAGGAGGAATATTGGTGCTGAAAACCCAACAGTGAGGATAGCTCACGCCATATCTCATCTTCAAAATGTCGGCCGTGGTCAGAGACCAGTTGTTTCGGAACCCCGAATCGAGTGATAACATGGTTAAAGAAAAAGAGGGCTGCGGTAGCTGCCGTGTTGTTAAATGTTGGCATAGCCTCGGCCCATTTTGTGAAATAGTCGACCGCCACGATGATATATTTATGGTTACCAGCGGATGGCGGGTGACACTCCATAAAGTCGATGGCCCATTTACAAAAGGGACCAGTTGTGACGACAAGATGGAGGGGAGCTGGGGGAGCTCGCGCCTTAGGGGTGAAATGTTGGCAATTGGAACAGTGTTTGACTGCCTCAATGCAATCACTGAAGAGGGAAGGCCAAAAATACTCAGCGCGCATGACTTTCTGGGCAGTAGCAAGACTAGAGAGGTGGCCACTGCAAGCGCCGCTATGGCAGGCATTGAGGAACTGTTCAGCTTCAGCGTGCATGAGACAATGACGAAGGACAATATCTATACCGCGACGATAGAGGTCGTCACTGATAAGAAGGTAGCGGGGAGCCTGGTGTTGGATACGTCGTCGAGCGTCACGATCAAGGTGAAGAGCGAACTTTTGGGTTCGCAAGTAAGTGAGGATATCGCCGTACCAAGGATCATCCGAAGTAATGGAGAATAAGTGCTCATCAAGAAAATCATCATTAACTGGGGGATCCTGTTTTCCAGTAGGTAATTCAGAAATGAGTTCAACAAGGGCTAAACCTTTCTTACTTTTTGGTGTGACAAATTCAAGGTCGAATTCTTGAAGGATGACGACCCAACGGGCGTACTTCCCAGTGAGGATGCGGCAATTCAGGACACGTATGGGTGGCGTGATCGACAATATCGCACAAATCACACTGGATAGCGTGCTTTGGCGGTCGAGGAGGGGTAGGGTTCATCGGTGCGGCTTGGTCCGGATTGGTTTTTGTGTGAGCTTTACCCCCGTTGCCTGATACCATCACAACTAGAGATGGTGCGGGCTGAGGTGTGTGAGGCACCGTGGTAGCGAGGAAAGTGATGGGGATCGGTTGAACTGGAGTCAAAGCAAGGTAGGGCTTGGGGTGACCAGGTGGGGTAGTGGCTGGGGGGTCAAGGTACCAGACAGGGATACCCAGGGTCAGGTTGGGGAGAGAGAGGGTAGCCATAACAGGTATCGAGTACACTCCAGGAGGTGGAATGAATAACAGTATCTGACCGGAGGGGTAATGGCCAGGTGGAACGGCTTTGAGGTGGCTAAGGCCGGGAGGAACCGATCCAGGAGTATAAAAGGGCTCATGGATACCAGCTGTAGGAGAGGGGCCAGGAGGAGGAGGTCTGGCTGGCTGAGATGAATGGCTAGGAGTGGGTTGTGGTGGGCAAGTTTGAGATTACTGACTAGCCGCAGCGGGCTGCTTAAGGGTTTCCTGAGACGATTGCATCATGCAAACATTCGATAAGCTGGGATCAGAGATAGGAGGAGGAGGAAGACCAGGAAAGGTTCCAAGCAAAGAAGAGTCTTTGTAGACGCCAGGAGAGACACTGGTCAAGGAATCGACGGTTTGTTTATTGGCTACAGAAGAGATGGTTGTCTCAGGGGAGGTCTGAGACTTTGGCTCATGATACGTCAACTGGTCGATGGTGACTATCTTTCCACTGTGAGGAAAAGACATCTTGCAAAAAACCGTGGAAGGGACAACAGACATGGCATAGGTGTAGCTTCGCCCCAAGAGAATGTTGTAATCTAGAGGGGCGTCGATGACTTTGACGTCGACGCAAACAATCTTGCCCGCAAGAGTGATAGGACCATTACGGAAGAGGCCAATGGGCTGGGAGGCATGGCCATCCCAAGCTCGAAGGGTGATCATGGAAGGGGCCAACTCAGAAGATCCGAGTTGCTTCCAAACCGAAGCGGACATCACACAGGTGGATGCCCCCTCATCAATTATACACCGAGAAACGTTAGCGTTCCGGATTTTGACTGGGATTTGGAAGGCTACGAAAGCAGGAAGGGGAGGATGTTCCGATTGATGGGCATCGAAAACAATCATTTGGTCATCAGCAGGATCCACAGCGCCCATGGCAGATAGTAGAGCCTTCTTTTGGGAAGGGCACGATTGGAGGAGTGCCAATGTGGAAATGGCAGCAGGAGACTGCGCCAAATCATCTACTATGCTATACGAATGAGCAGCTCAACCAGGAGCAACATTTTGGCGTAATGGTCCTTTAGGAATCTTGGTATGAACCTCAACTTTGGGTTGAGGGATATGTAAGGGACCATTGGATGTCGAAAGAGGCTCGGTAGAACCTGAAGAAGGGGACTTGGAGGCAGACTGAGCGGGAGGCTTGGGGTACTGGCGAGACCGAGTTTGAAGGTTAAGGTCGACGGTTGGGGATGGATCGGAGTTCATCACGAGGATCTGGTAATTGGAGGAACCAGAAGGGGAAGGTTGAGTGGCGACCTGTCCGTCAGGTGGTTGGGTAGCCACGAATCCTTGCTGGGGGAAAGGATCGGTAAACACAGCCAGTTGAGTAGTGGCCACATTAGAGGGAGCATGAGGGGAGGCATGTTGTCCTCGCAATGTGGCTTGAGACTCCCACATTTGCCACATTTGTGGTAGAAGGGGACAATCGTGAGTGTAATGACCGTAAACACCGCAACACGAACAAGGCTTATTTGTGCGAATAGGCCTGTCCGGCTTGGGCTGAGTGCCCTGTTGCTGGTTAGCAGTGTTAGGGTCAGTACCTTGAGGATGGGGTCCACGAGTACCAGGGGCAGATTTATTTTGATTTCCTCTCCACCTTCTTTGAGAGGAAGGGGGATTAGTCGCGCCCTGCTGTGCAAGTACTTGCCCTGGAGGGGGCTGTAGGTGTTGTTGCTGGGGTTAAGAAGGCAAGGGAGGTGGAAGTGCATATGCTGGAGGAGCTGGAGCACCAGGCTGCGGATAAGGATAATGGTTAGGTTGGGAAACATTGAGGTAAGCAAGAGGTTGGGCAAAAGGATGAGGCATGCCGTATCCTGGATACATGCTACCTGGAGGGGGAAAAGTGCTAGAGGTGCTGGCCCCTCTCGGAGGGAGACCATAGCCCATAGGAGGTTGAGCATACAGATGAGAAAGGGCTCCTACGATACCGTTAGCGGAATGAGATGCCCCCAGGGCGTTAGCGATACCGGGCCTGGGGAGGTCAGGAAGGATGTTATAAACATAACCAGACTAAGCGTAGATCAGGTCATATTTCAAGGCTATTTGGAGGGTGACTTGTTCGGTTTGAGGGAAATGGGAGGCGACATCTTTGCCAATGGGAGGTAAGAGAGTGTGAAGGAACCAGTCTATATAAACCCGATCCTCGAAGGTGTGAGCTCGACATAAGCTCCTTCTTCTCTTCCATTCCTGTACATGAGTGGAAAGGCGGGTGGAAGAGGTTTGACGGAAAGAAGTCAAAAGCTCTGTACCAGTGTCGTATCGGAGAGGGAGATGGAAATAAGATAAAAAGGCTTGGGCAATGGTCAAAAAGGTGGTATGGGAAGAGGTGGCCTGGTCAACATACCATTTAGAAGCTTCGCCCGTAAGCGTGCATTGGAACAACCGAAGACGGATGGAATCATCGGTAATGGAATTGGAGGAACACCAGATGTGGAAAGATCGGACATGGTTGGTTGGATCTTCTCCAGCAAGGCCTTCGAACTTAGGGATGTCAGAGGGGAGCTTTGTTGGCATAGCAGGCCAACCAAAATCGTGGCGGATAGGGTCATTGGTCAACTGATTGAGATCGGGGAGGCTGAGGCCTGCCATGTAAGGGAGAAAAGGTGCAGCTGAGGTAGTTCCTGTGGCAGTTCCGCTAGTAGTAGTCCCGACATTAGGGTCGGGATTACCGCTAGCGTTAGGCCCTGGACCAGACATAGTGAAGGTGACAGGGGGAGAACCATAAGTAAAAAGAGAACCCAATGAATCAGAAGAGGAGTCGGAGTGCGGACTCGGAGGAGGACTAACTCGACGACGGCGGGAAGGAGTAGGTCGACCGACCGAAGACTGAGGGTGAAGGCCAAGAAGTCTCCGGGATGTGCGCCTTGGGGGCGCAATGGTGACAACACAAACACGGCACAAGGGGAAGAAAAATGACCAACAAAGGCATGGAGGTGCAGAATCAAGTGATTACAATGTCAAAACAGGGGCAGAAAGTTGCAGTGTCAATTGATTTTACAATGTTTTAAAGTCTTTGCCTGGCGGTGTGAACCAGGCTCTTCTTTGCTTAGGGTGAGTGTGTGGCGTGCGTTAATTTTAATTTTTAAACCTTGACGTTTTGAGAGCAAAAGAAAAAGTGTGCTGTGTAACTGAAAATAAATCTGCAGAGAACAGTATATAATGCTGAAATAACAGAAAATTAACAGCTAACAATGCATCAATGTAACCCAAAAAGGTGGGTCTCTCAAAACTAGTCGAAAAGAGGGAAAAAAATCTAGTCAAAACACACTAAAAAGAGGCCAATAGATCTAAGGTCGAGAGGGACAGGGATCTAAAGGAGAAATCTGCTGAAAAGAGGTGCAGAACACAACCAAGAGGCAGAGGCAAGGTGGTTGCAAAAAAGGAGGAAATCAGCAAAAAGCAGAAGGGACAAGGAGGAGGCCCTAAAGGTAGATCCAAACAAAACTTCAGGAGGTGATTTGAAAGGGAGAAGAGTTGATTAAAAGGGATCTGAAAAGGAGGTATCAGATCTGAAAAAGGGGTGGATGAAACTCTGAAAAAAAAAACACCTGAAACAGTTCAAACTCTTCCACCAAAAGTGGAGGGTACTGAAGCCCTAGGGGGCTATGTTCCAACTTAGATGAGAAAAACAGATCAGAAACATGTCTAAAATGGGCTGAGACAGAGGCTGGAAAACCCTGACAAAAGCTTCAGAAAAACCTAGAAAAATTGCAGAAAAATAACAGAAAAACTGGCAGGTCGTAGGTTCTGACCTGTTTTCTGGGCAGGTCGCCGATAATGGGCTGAAAAGTGCAACTTGGAGGCCAGGTCACAGTTTATGGGCTGAAAAGTGTGACCTGAAGCTCCGAGTGTCCCGGCGGCAGATTTCCGAAAAAGTTGCCATCTCAGTTGTGGCTGATGTCTGCCACCTGTGCAATAGACCAGTGGAGTCGCCAGTTGTTAGTATGAATCTTTTGTCGAAGTGTACGAAAAAATACCACTTTAGCTACGCATAGCTTATAGCCCTAACATAAAATATGGCTGCCAATATCTTCAGATCTGCGGTTAGTTGATCAAGACAAGTGTTGCAGGAAACCAGATCTATCCATAAAGAGACATTAAGCAGTAAAAATAAGGTTTTTCTCCACACATCCAATATACAAGACAAGAACAATATTTTTTGAAAGAATTTTTGTATTAAGGGCACCTGGGAGGAAAACAAGAAGGTGTTTCCAATTCTCCTCAATGGGATGGGTTCTTGGAAGTCCTCGGCACTTCAGATCTAGCATTTCTCTCTCCTGTTGGTGTAGAAAACCCAGACAAAGATAGAACTCAAAGGGAGCTCACACAACAAATAATGGAAAATATGACAATGATAATGGCTCAAAGTCAGACCAAGAGTATAGATCCAGAGTGATCTAATAGGCAACCAAAGGTGAAGAATGGTAGGAGAAACCCTCCTATTTATAACAAAATATTGGGTCATTCTAGATCTTGGTGCATGATTAAAATAACATTAACGAAATCTAGATCCACCTTTTATGGAATATTTTATTATATTTGTTGGAGGGAAAAAGTATTTGACTTGGGTCAAATCCCTTTATTTGTGAATAATAAATAAATAAATGATTTATTTATCATTTTAAGGAAGTGGTTGAAAGATAATCAAATAAATAATAATTTATTTAATTATTTATGGGTGATTTAGTCATATTTAACAAGGAATATTATTTAAATAAGATTTAAATAATTATTCCTAGAAAATAATAAGATAAATAAAGATTTATCTTATTAATTTCTTTGTTTTGGGTTAAACATGACGAGGAATAATAATTGAATTATTGTTTAATTAATTATTCCTTGAGGAAAATCAAACAAATATAGGTTTGTTTAATATTTCCTTTTGGGGTTTCGTGTTTAGACGATAAACAACCTAATAAATGTGTTTTATTAAGTTATTTTACATAGTGAAAGCAATTTTACTTAGGGTAAAATTGGTCTTACATGGTGTACTTGTGTCCATCTAATGATAGTAGGTTAGATGACCAAAAAATGGTGTAACATATAATATTTGTAGTCTGCCATTTTGTGTTTTGAACTCGTTTTGTGCGTGTTTCATGTATAAACTGAATTACGGTTTGTGCATTGTTTTAAATGAACAAATGAGCTTTGATAGTAGAAAGGACGTTTGGTTGTTGAACGTTCACTTCAGCGATGACTCACATTGAATTTTTCAGGCTACGACCATTTTGATATAAGAATATGTAATTTAATTATGTTTTAAGAGTAGAATGAATTAAAACTCAAAGAAGAGTTGAATAAATTGAAAATAAAGAGTTATTCTCTTGTTTTATGATGTTTTTCTGTATGTTTGTTAATTTTGCAGCAATTGTGCATTCTCTATGTTGTGGGGGAAGCATCCCTCTGTTATTGTTTCGTTCAATATTTCCAACAGCCTATTGCAAATGCATTTGCTTGTAGCCCATTGGTGGAGTCACGTATAGGGTGTTTATATTTATCAAACAACACTGCAGATGTCATGAGAGCCGATTTTATTGCAGCGAGTGTCCACTCCAGATGCACAGCTCGTAGGAGCGCTGTGATTCTGGTGACATGAGGGCCCCCATGGATGTCCCAAAGACTATGTTTTAATATTGATGGGCCACACCATT
The DNA here is from genome assembly GCA_034641835.2 of Pinus albicaulis. Classification (NCBI taxonomy): domain Eukaryota; kingdom Viridiplantae; phylum Streptophyta; class Pinopsida; order Pinales; family Pinaceae; genus Pinus; species Pinus albicaulis. Next base: position 425,078,552 of record CM076582.1, read on the forward strand.
CCAAGCTACCAATATTTTGATACCTAGAGCAATGAGGTCGAGTTTAAAAATCTCTGAAACCACTAGATTCGATCCTCTGCAAGAGAAGGAATATACCACTGGTGCTGGCACTCTACCAACCACAGTGAGGTACTTGATTTTAATGTTTACTGTATGATTTCTGGTGCTATTGATATAAGATTTAATGTCTTCATTGGACTTGTAATGGACACAGGTTACCGATAAAGAATAATCAAGGTTCCACAAATCATGTTTTTCTAAAGGATCGTTGGCCAGAATCATTCCCAAACCACCAACTTGTTGCACTTCTTATTGCATCTCTTTTGTTATCACTCCTAGGAAATCAAAATCACAGAAGATATTTTCGGACTTGTCAGTGGACATGGTTTTCCCTTATATCAAAGGCAATTGTTCGTTGCCTAACATCTTGGAACCCCTGTAGCTTTTGTCATTCCCAAGCACCACCCGAGTCGGGAACTCTCTGTCGATGTTGTCGATGCCTACAGTTGCTATCCATGGTGTCATATTCTAAAATTTCTGAATTGAAAGGCCTAAAATGATATTACCCACCGAGCACGATACAAAAACACCCTTCTCAATGGTTCTGAGAGCTCCAATAGCTACAAGGTCAGAATAATAAGGTGAATTTGGATACCCAAGAGACAACAATAGCAAGTAGACCCCATCCAAAATGGTCACTTCCATACCAGAAAACACATCATAAATGGCACAGTAAAAATTTAAAGGCAGCCACCAGCAAGCTTTATAGACATCCACTCTCGCTTTGGTAGCGATGCCTCTTGTTGTTCCGTTGGTGAAGCCAAAACAACTAGCCCTAGGCACCTCTGACTCAGCCTCAATAGACGAAGTATGTGTAACATGGATGTTGGCATCTTGAGGAGATTTTTATTCCTCATTTTTTTTGATTGGACCATTAGTGGCTTCATATCCTTTGACAAAGTAACATTCTCCAATGAGTTTGGAGTTGCAGTAGGAAGCATTGAACTCGGTACCCACTTCACATTCTCCCTTCCATCTGGCAGGCATGGGCTTAAGGTCGTGATCGTTGAAGCTCTCTCTCTCTCTCTAGCCATACTCTTGTATCCACGATCTCGATGATAATATCATCACCAAAATGTGACAATGGCCATAGCCCACGACTAGGGCTCAACCCTAGAAACTTCGGGGTCGAGTAGTGTGGAGTCAACCAAGGGTATCTTGATACACAGCCAAGCATCCATCCATATACTCCATGGCTTGAGCCTCAGTGCAAGTCAGCTTGGTAGTAAAGTTATCCATTGTTGTGGCATACCTATATAGTAAAGCAACAATGGGATCCGAATTAGATCTTGAAACCTAGTCTATCAATGAAGTGTAGCAATGTTGGTGGAAACTCCAATGGTGGGGTTTCATGGATGTATCCATGTGAATGATGTACAACTATTTTTTAGTCTCCCTATTAAATTTGATCGATTCATCACTAGACGAAAAAGCTAACGCGTCTGAAGTTGGACACTATAATGCTAAAACAAAAATCAAGAAAAAGAGTATTACCATACGAAAGGCCTAAAATTAAGACTTATATGGTACTGTCAAACAAATTAAGACTTAGCTGCGGCACTTCAATGATAAGAGTTTGTGTGGATTTATAGGGAAATCCATGTTTACTAGTGTTGCTGATACCAAATTTGATTCTTCTTGATGCTAAATACGTCTCCCTCTCCAATATTCGTTTGTTTTTTTTATTTTCAAATTTACTCCTAAGAAGTAATTTACAATTTAGCTCACTAGTAATAGACTCACCGTTCACTTCTCCTATCCTAGCCAAGGTATTAGGAATTTGGAAACTAGCATATTTCTTTGTCTCAATCAAAGCTTGAGACTCTTCTTCATCACGATCCACAATCATATCTGCAATCACATCTTCATACTCATATTCCTCCAAAAAATATTCAAGCAACTCCTCTTCTGCTTGATAATCTTCAAGTACTCTATCACAATGCTACTCATCATCTTCAATAGGTCTTTCTTCTTCCTTTACAACCTTCAATATTTTCCCTTCATTTCCTTGACTAAGTTTAGTAGTAAAATCAACTTTGTTCAATTCTAAAACTAACTTTTCTTCAGTATGAGTCATATTTGTCCCGTCTTCCTCTTCATTATTATTCTTCCCTTTCTCACTATTACGTGAAGATTCCATCTTTCCTTCCATATGTCCTTCTAGGCTAACTAAATATTCCTCATTCAAATATCTACCTATGCATTCTTCAAGAAGCCTCATTTCTTCATCAAAATTACTAAAAATTAAATCATTTACCTGAAGTCTCAATCCATGGCTTGACTCAAACTCCCTTAAAAGATTTTCTAACAATAAAATCTCTATGTTTTCTTCCTTAAGTGTTATGTTTTTATGCTTGACATATTCCCTCTCTTTTTCTTGCTTTTGGCAACCCATATAAGCCAAACTCTCTCTTCTTACAACTCTAGTAGTATGCTGAAAAGTAATATCTTCCTTCAACGGTGTATGAGCTTCCTCATGAGGCCTAACTCTCTCATCTTTCTTCTTTAAAATAGAATTCAGATTCTGTCTATCTTCTTCCTCTTCTTTGACAATACCCAAATATTTTCCATCATCATGTATTACACCTGCAAACATACACAAATTTTTAATTTCAAAGTCATAAGGTTCAATAACCTCAACTAATGTTTTAGACATCATTTCTCCATATTCAAGTTCACAAGGAACTTGTTCTTATCCAACAACTTTATTTTGATGTTGCTCAACTCCTTTGATCTTCTCTAACCCTAATTGAACATCCATTTTCTACTCAAGCTTCCTAAGATCCTCTATTAACTGAGTATTCATCTTATGCTCTCTCTTCTCTTTTAGCCTATTCTATTTCACCTTCTTTATTATTATATAACCATACCTCCGGTCTTCTTTACTCCTCTAGAACAACTCCATAAACAAACTAATATGGATTATTATCTGAGCCTTTTCTCTATCATACTCTTAATCACTCATCTTCCTTCACATGCCATTTTCTTTGGCATCTTCCTTCTCTCTTATTCTGTTGTGGCTTCTCTCTGAACCTCTAGTATGACTATCATTAGTCATATTCTTCTTTATCTCCAAGCATTTCCTCACACTTACTATTCATAGTTGCACTAAGCCTCTACAATAACAGTTCTCTTTCACCCTGTTACAACTACCTCACCAAGCTTTTCTTTTGTACTTGGTCTTTTGGAAATATTGATTCTCTATCTAGAACCTTCTGAGATTTCTTCTTTTCTCCTTCTACGCTTCTACAGTCAACTCGTCTTCTCTTGAGAACACTAAACCGCTCTCTTATATTTCAATCCTCAGCTAGAAAAATCAGGTTCTGCCACTCAATTCTTTCTCAAGAAGTCTTTGCCGGCTTCTTTCATCACTGCTTCAAAGTTGTGATCTACTTGCTGAGATACTATTCATCTATTGCTACCTACACTTCAAACAATGTTAGAAACAAAGACCATTAGCATATAAAATCTTTAAAGACATTCTCTTGGCTATCAGGCTTTCAAAAGCTTGCAACTGCCAAAATTTCATGGCCACTGTAAATACTTCTTCTCAGCTTCTAGATATGGTTGATCTAACCTCTTTCCCTTGCATGTAACTACTTCTCCTAAAGTAACTTTCCTTCTTATCAAGAACTTCCTTGTCCTCCTCAAGCTCTAAGCTTCTTCTTATCCTACATATAAAGTCTTTTAATTCACAAAACCTCCTCTACAAATCTCCTGTCTATCTTCTCTCTTAAAAAGAGAATTCAAGCTCTGATACCAAATGATGGAATTTCTAAGGCCTAATTCCTTCTTCCAGGATGAGGGTGTTCTTATAGTCCCTCTTTCATGAATTGAATTGTCACAGGATCATCAGGTTCTATCTTTCGAACGTTGTTTGCAAGTTGTAATCATACTAGCTTTTACATCCACTATGTTCTTGTATTGTGAATCTCTGATCTTCACCTCGAAATGCTTCACCACTTACACATTTTGAAACGGTTTTACTGGAATCTAACTTGCATATTCCTGCAATTGAACAATATACCTACAAGCTTTTAACCATGCATAAAAATTGTTATGCATCCTTTAACTTAGTTGTAAATTTGATTACAAATTATGCATTGTATTCATCATATACCAAGCATATCATTATGCAGATCATACCACACACTTAACATACTTTGTTTTTCCATGCATTCTTAGAAACCGTAGAACCGTTACTTCTACAATGTTTCAGACTAGATACATTTCTTTATTCCCGTGCAATATTCCTCTGCAATAATTGGGTATATTTGCAAAACCATTCCTTAGATATCTTGGTACATTTCTAAGAGCAATCACATCACTAATTCCATTTTTGTGCACTAGATATTTAACGCATGCACGAACTGTGTCCAAATATGTTTTTGATTTGGCATCCAATCCTTTGTTGTTGTGTTTCTTTATCAATACTCAACATTATCTCCCTTGCAAAGCATCCATGCTGATATATCATCACTCTTTTGATATTTGTCAAAGGCCTTCACGACATAATTCACACCAGGTTTATGCGTACACATAGGTCAACTCTTCATGCATGTTAAAAACCAACGAAATTGTTGTCGCTAATAGTGCCCTTCGCATTAAATCCATACATATATCTACTCTCTTAGCATGAAAAATTTCTTGCTATTCATCATTTGTTACATATACATAGGTTGACATGCACACTAATTCCAGATTTCACCCACAAAAGGGTCCTCAATTCAATATTACAGACAGACACTATGAAACACAATGGAATTCTATTCATTCCACAATCTAATAAGGCATAATTCCATAAATGCATTCTATACTCTATCTTATTCACGCATTGATTTTAAAATCTTAGAAATAATAAATCCTTGCAACCTTGTCTTCAAACACTAAAAGCGTGTAATCCAATATCAACATAAGCATATATAACCTGTAAAACTACAGAAACATATTGCCATTTTACAAGTAGGGATAATTTTCAGAGATGAAAATAGATGCTATCTATAAATAATTTTCAAATCTAAATTTCCTAATATACAACCTATACTAATACTCAAAATCTTTGAGTAATTCTTCCTCTCTCGCCATGGCCTGATTTATCAATTTATTTGGCCATCTCATGACTATCTCTCTCTTTCTCTCTCTCTCTATCTCTCTCCACCCGTAGGCTTACAATCCAATCTCTCTCTATGCACGTAGGCTTACAATCCAATATATTTTTTAAGCCTAAATATTACTAACAAAACCCTATAGACTTTCAATCAATCTCTAAATAAGAGCAACTATTTCTAAAATAAGAATACTAACCTATCTTATCTACACTCTTCAAATTAATATACATTGGATCTGTTTCTTCACTCCTTCGAGTCATTCCTCAAAATTAGGAATTAGTTACATGAATCATCCTTGCTTATGACATCTTCTCCTATCTAGAAGATCTGGGCATAATCAAGGGAACACATCAGCATGTTGACCCTTTGTTCCAAGGAAATTTTTAAGAAACCCCCCAAATTTATATGTATAATAAATGGGCGAATCCCCGTGGTATATAGAAAAATTTATAAGCTATTTTTTCATTAATATAATATACATATATAATTTTTTAGTGAAACTTTCACTAAATTATAAAATTTCTTAAATATTGGCGAACTTTTACTAGGTTATCAAGTATTGAAAATTCTTGGTTAATCTTCTAAAAAATTAGAAAACATTGTAAAATATTAGTGATTAATTACCAATTTATAGAAACATATGTAATAATTAGAAAAATATTTAGTTAAAAATTACGATATAAAATTTTCCATGTTTTGGAAAAGAAAAATCACGGGTAATGTTGCTCTAGTTTCTTGTTATACACTATTGAAAATATTTTTGCATGTTTTAATTATGTTTTACCACAATAATATTATCACATACCAAGGGGAAATTAATTGGAAAGGCACCCCCAAAGGCATGTGATGTTGAACCAAATAAATTCTTTTTCTCAGACTTGGTCTTTACGCATCTAGATAACCCTGCCATATTCCATGTAATTCATATTATATAGGGTTCACATGAAAATAATGTATATGAATAGCTATATCAAAAGCATGAATATTTACATAAAATTATTTTGTTTTCTTATACATCACTTTTCTAAAAGGTAGATACTTCTCCAATTCCTCAATTTCAAATAAACCAACAACTTTAAAATATGGTGTTTCATCATAATATGTAGGTTTTTCACCTACTTTTGGATCATAACTATTGTATTCGTTGTTGCAATTTAATCTATAGTTAACAACTCTAATAATGTTGACTTGGTAAAAAATTATGTGAAGTCAAACAAAATAAAAAAAATGAGAATGAGTGGAAGATGAATATGCATTGAAACTTAATTTCCTACATGATTAAAAAAAAGGTAATAACACAAACTCATTAAAAATCTACAATGGGTGAGTTAAAAAATCTAACACAAATAGAAAAAATAGTCTATGCATGTTCATTACTTGGAATAATATGTCACAAAACAATGATCATCAAGGCGTTTTTCACTTCAAGAATAGTACTACACTAAACAATATATCATTCTCAACTAATTACAAGTGATGTTTTTTTGTATTGATATCAAAGTATAATTGCATTAGATGAATGTCCTCCTCATGATAATATGACTTCTATGATGAACACATAGGATCATATTGCATAGAGAAATTTTTTCTTCACTTAGTAGAGCTCATTTTCCTCTCTTAACAAACCATAAGTATTTTTAAAGAAAATATAAAATAAAATAGTATATTCTAAAAGGTGAATATTGTTTTGTGACACCACAACATTAGAGGAAATAAAAATAAAAATAAAATAAAACATATCCTTCAATAATAAAATATATAAATAAAATTATAATAATTATGGAAAACACATTGAATGCCTAGATAATAAGTGAAGTCATATATTAATCCTAATACCATATCTTTCTCAAATGAACATGACAAAAAAACAAAAAAAATATATTTATACTCAACAAAGCTCTTTAACTTTAACTAAACCCCTTAAATTAATAAAATAAGATGAAACAAATCATGCCTTAACAAAAGGATCAATTAAACATCAAATAAAAACTAAAATAATTTAAGAGATCATAATATTTAACCAAAATAAACCCAAAATTTTCAAACTTGGAAAACTGATCCAAAAGCAACAAACAAAAAAACAATTAAGAGTGGGCAAGATATTAGAGCTACAAAAAAATAAAAAAAATACTCATCTTTTTGAAATGAACCCATTCTTGCTAAGTAAAAGCCTTGTTAAAGTACTTATTTATCCTTTAATACAAGGACACTACCTATGTCAAAATATAGATCCTCGCCTTATAAAATTATCGCTTCATTTTCTATCACATACAAGAAAGGGATAAAGTAATAGTTAATTATCAAGACATCAATCTTAAAAAACATTGTTGTAAGGAAATATGGCTTCAATGTTAAAATAAAGAATAGAAAGTATAGATCATGTTCTTATCTCAATGTAATGTCAAATTGGCATATAGCATTAGTAATGTTGTTGTGATAAATAATTTAGAACCTGCACCAAAAATAGAGGAACAACAAATTTAATCAAACAAAAGGAATCAGGTCATTTGTACTATTCCATTCAATTTTTTCTTACACAAGCTATGGAACATGTATACCAAAATAAGTGTCCTTTGGGACTTCATAGATATTGGAATAGATAAAATATTGTGGTATATCAATTTTCCACTTCTTTGGTTGTAATATCCAAAAAGGGAGAATGCAGTAATACTAAAACACAATAGATGAACTGCAACTAAGTAAACAATTAATCCAAAGGAAACATCAGAATGTACAGAGAAGCTGAGCCATTTTATTATATGGGAGGTGAATAGAAAGTACAAAAGTGCTCAAAATATGAGACACTCAAGCCAAACAAGTGACCTAGAATGACCCAAAATTGATCCCACAAGAGGGACTGCGTAACCACTGAAATACTCGAAGTTAAACTGCATTGTCCCTGCTGCAACTGTTGGGACTACAACTACCAGAAAGATATAAAGTTAAATATAGGCACTATGGGAGCTTCGATGATGCTTAAAATAGAGATTTGGGCTCTATGATGGATACCCAAGATAACCCAGAAAGGATTTCTTAGATCTATGAATCTAAGAAAATCACCCTCTTATGGATTGCACTATGTAGCTGCTGGGTATGCAGATCTACTGCATGAAATGAAGATATGATTGCTGCAATGATGTGCAATCAGCTCTATGCAAGAAGGGTTGATTCCTTCACTAGATCCTTGGGCTAAAAGATCAAGATCTAGCTCCTCCAATATCCTCCACCGAAAATAGTTGTTGGGTGAACAATAGCTTTAGAAAACTGCATTGTAAGAGAGGGAGGCTCAATAGGCTGCTGCTAGATGTGTCAAATCAGCTCCTGAATGATGGGAACAATGAATACAAAGTGAGGAGATGACCCCTCACAGGCTTTCCAGCTGATATGTTGAAAACTTCCTTCCTCCAATAGATCTACAAGACTGCACTGCGCAATCCTTGAGCAGATTGCTTCTGCATGGAGGTAAAATACAATGGCCTGAATGTTGGATATAGATTTTCTACTTCTGAAAGGATGAATGTGAAGAACAAAGTGAAGGATGAATCCTCTGCCGGTTTCCTAGCTGGAATTCTAGAAACAACCTCTTGAAGATGGCACCAATGCTTGATGAGGAATAAAGCCCAATAGAAAACCTTCCCAGAGTAGGCACACAAGTCCCCAGTGGGTAAGGGTGGGATTTCTCCTCAAAAACACCCTGTGCTAAAAAACACTGCAGACTTAGCTAAACAGCTCAAGCATGCATAGAAATGTCCTAAGACAAATCCATATCTAAACAGATCAAATAATAATCCAATTATCCAAAAAATCCCTCCTATTGTGCCTTCACCTTCATTATATAGATCATGAGCCTTCCATAGCCTCGGCCCACTCCATAAATGCACTGTACATGTGGACATAAGTCTCCATGGTTCACTGTGTTGTTTCTCCATGTCCTCCATCATGTTCATATGGGGTGATCACCCTCTCCATCATGTGTGCATTAAATGCATCACATCCTCTAGTAACTTATCATAAGTGATTTATGATCTTACTTTGAATGCACTATGATCTCAGTTGACCTCTTCAAATATCCTCATGATTTTACATTTAAGATCCATGATCTTATTTGACTTTTTCATCCTGCATGATCTATCTCATAAATGAGACATGATCCCCATCAATAGAGCTGCTTCACTACTCCATGATTTAGATCTAGATCTAGATTATCCACATACACACATCAAAAGTGGATTTTATTCATCTTTGAGTATTATGGGTCCCTCCACCATTTTATTTAATTAATTAGTTAACTTTATTAAGAACTCTAATATTAAAAATATCATGTGAAAATTTAGGAATATTACATTGGTCTTCATTTGCTTAATTCTAAACAAAATATTTTCCACATGAACTGTAATTTTGATACTCCAAAATATCATGTTCCATATTAATTTTATTAGAGAAGTTTGTTGTATTAACTTCGCCGCTTCTATCGCAATATGATCTCCAAAGAGCTAGTGCTCTTTCATATGGAAAAGTGTTATTGTCATACTTTGTTACATATAATTTTAGACATATATCCATATGTTTATCAATTTTGTTCCTCAAATTTGACTTCAAAAAGAAAGTGCACTTGGAGGAAAATTTTGGGAAACAATTGGAGGAGCGTGGTCAAAGGATGAGTTGAGCTAGGTCATGGAAACCTAGAGTTTCCTCCGCCCCTACTGTGGGCACTGGCAAAGCTCCTAAACCTTCTCCTATGTTTTGCAGGCTCTACACTCACCTGCACATAGAAGACCCAATGGAGTGACGGTACCCTGGGGGGGTGGAACTGCCCCCACCCCCCCAATTGGCAGATTTGCTGCAGACAGTGACGTCAGGCATCCTGATCCATCCCTCAATGATTTGACAGGAAATGTTGAACCTGTTGTAATCCCCGAAGCACAAACAGAAGAAGAAAAAGACAGCCAAGTACAGACCAAAGCAACTTCTTCGACCTGCATCCCTATAGAGACCAAAAGGCCCAAGAACCGTTTTCCTATTGAGTGGATCGATGGAAGAATCCAGTTCATGTAATATCATGCCCTCATTGGGAATTTTATTGGCTTCTGGCCAACTAAGAAAGCCCTCTATGGATGGATAAGTTCCAAGTGGAAGCCCAAAGGTCAAGTCACGCTCCAGCTAGGTTCCAAAGGCTTCTTGAACATCATCTTCACCTGCATAGAGGTCAAAAACTAGGTTATGGATAGAGGCCCCTACTTCTTTAATGTGTCTGGCCTCTTCTTAAGAAACTAGATTGAGTTTTTCAACCCCAATAAAGAAGACTTCAACTGGCGTCGGTGTGGATGAAACTCTACTCCCTTCCCCAAGAATACTGGGATGAGTTATCCCTCTAATAAATCCTGAACCACCTTAGATCCTTCATCAATATCACAGAGGAAACCAAGCATAATCGATACATCATCTATGTCAAGATCTGCGTCTACATGCATCTAGGTAAATCTCTTCTAGATTCAGTAAGTCTCTATCACCATGATTTTGAATGGATCTAATCTATAGATTATGAGCATGTTCCCTTCCATTGCCGCAAATGCCACAAGAATGGTCATCTCTTCAGAGATTTCCCCCTCAACCTACCCTCGAAATTCGCCCCTACCCCAGAGAATATTAATCCTGATGGCTTCACCAAAGTCTCCAACTTGAAGGGACATGCCAAAAAACCTACCTCTACCCCCAAACCCTCTCAACCCTCCACCAGCAATAGTTTCGACCTCTTAGCCAGTCAAACTTAGTTGGATGGAGACCCCTCTTCCACCCTGAAAGAATCCCTGCCCCTCAACACCCCTCACCCCAACCCATCCTCTACCTTGAAACCCTCTACTTCAACCCTGAAACCTAAGGAGGGATCAAGAGTACTAGACCGCAACCTGAAATACAAACAACATGAGATCGAGCAAAAATATAAGCAAAAGGAAATCACGAAATCTACAACCATACAGATCCAAGAACCCCTAATCAAGAAACCCACTAACATGGAGGAGGAAACCCATAGAAACCCATCACAGCAAGATGTTCAAGATAAAGGAAAGGAGCTCAGCCATATAACCTACATGGAAGAGGAACTGGAGACTATAGACTTTGGAGACCTCGACATCACTAGATTAGAAATAGACTACAACATTAAAGAGTATCATACCATTCCAGTCCATCAAATAGACAGCTTAGTGGAAGCTCTAATAAAAAATCAACAGCTTAAAGGAAGCACGTAGTTAGGAATTCGAGGAGGTAAAAACCCACAAGAAACTAGAAAATTTATGAGAGAATCCATAAAAAGGGGCAGACGCTCAGATCTTCAGCGCCTAATTATTTTGGGTGTTCAACTAGTTGAATCGGGACAGTATCCCAAGTTGACCAATTTCTACAAGGTCCTCCCCCACTAGTCTCAAGGATGAAGCTCACATCATGGAATATTCGAGGGATTAGTAGCTCCTCAAAGCACCGAAGGATAAAGAAAAAAATATGGAAAAACAACCCATATATTTTCTTCATGTAGGAATATAAATGTACTAGTACCACCTTTCACTAAATCTTATCCAAGTTGTGGCCTGGTTGCAACGCCGTTGCAGTTGAAGCCATGGGAGCCTCTGGAGGATTGGTCATTGCTTGGAACCCCCACATCCTCTCCCTAACATATATTCATGTCACTCACAACTTCATTCAAGCCTCCTTCCATTTGATCGGTTTCGACATCCGTGGCCATCTCACCAATGTCTATTTCCCCCAATCTACTACCCTGAAAATTGACCTCTTCGATGCCATTGAGTCCCTCGATTCCTAGAGAGCCCATCCCTTATGGATCCTTAGAGGAAATTTCAATATGATCACCAATCTCAATGAAAAAAGAGGAGGTCATCTCCACTTAGACGCTGACAGCTACAAATTCAAATATTTTATCCTCTAGAATAAGATGATTGACTTGCCAACCTCCAATGGGCTCCACACCTGGAACAACAGGAGAGGCAGATCAAAATAGATTGCTTCGTGATTGGACCACTTCCAAATCTCAGACACCTCTATTCATATAGGGGTGACATATTTTCCACAATTCTTCTTGCTACAGGCTCATATCACTAGCCCATTAAATTGCAATGGACATGACTAGGAACCACTAGCAACAATCCTTTCCACTTCGAGAAATTCTGGCTCTCTCACCCTGGCTTCAAAGAAATTGTCAATAATTGGTGGCACATCATCACTCCTCTGGAAGGCTCGAAAATGTACCAATTCCAGTTAAGTTGAAGATTTTGAATCTCTTCTAAAGCACTGGAACCAAACTTCTTTTGGTAATATTTTCTCAAGTCAATTGGACTTGGAAACTAAGATGGTAGTCCTTTAGCAAACAATCATCAAAGAAGGGTGAATGAAGGAACTAGCTCACCAAGAATAGTATCTCATGAGCCATCTAGAAGAAAGAAGATTGCACGAAGAGATTCTCTAGAAGCAAAAATCCAGAATTTGCTGACTCAAAGAGGGGGAAAAAAACACCAAGTTTTTCCACTGCTCCACCATTCAAAGAAGAATGATTAATCACATCTCAATCCACAAAAAACATTAGGGAGTCAACCTTGAAGCCCTTGCTGACATAGAGCAAGAAATCCTAAACTACTTCAAGGATATCCTCATGGAGCCTTTAGCAGATCAACGACCCGCTATTGCAAACATCACTTAGCACATCCCCACTCTCATCACGGAAGAACTCAATCAAATTCTCTTGAGACCTATGTAGATGCAGGAGGTGGACCAAGCTATGGCACAAATAAAGGCTTGGAAAGCACCTGGTCCAGATGGATTCACTACCAATTTATTCCATTTTTTTGGGAGGACATTAAGATGGAAGACTAGGAAATGGTGGAGGAATCTCAAAGTATGCATTGGAATCTTCCTGCACTCAACACCACTTTTCTCACTCTCATTCCCAAGGAATAGCATTTTACCACTCCCAACAAGTATAGACCAATTGCATTATGCAATGTCATACACAAGCTCATCTCCAAAGTGATTTCCAATAGGCTCAAACCCTTGCTCCTGCTGCTGGTATACCCAAAGAAAATTGGTTATGTGGAAGGATGAAAAATCATGGATGGAATTATTATCATGCATGAGGTCACTCACTCATTGAAGACTGAGAAAATTCCAGGTATGCTTCGCAAAATTTATCTCTCAAAAGGCTTGGACAAACTCAGTTGGAATTAAATCCATCAAATGTTACTAGCATTTGGTTTCAGCCACACCTGGGTTCAATGGATCATGAGTTTGATCTCCTCCCCCCTCTTCTCTATTCTTCTCAATGGATCCCCCTCCACCCCTTTCTCGCCTTCTAGAGGTATCCACCAAGGTGATACCCTTTCCCCCTTCATGTTTATTCTTATGGCTGAAGGTCTGGGCAGGCTCATCCACCACGCTATTAATTCCAACTCTCTCAAATGTCTGAGCATTCATTGTTTTCCTCCCATTTCCCACAAGAAATTTGTTGATGAAAACATGCTCTTTAGTTGCCCCTCTTCCCAAGAAGCACGATCCTTCAAAGCCATTCTCGATTGCTTCTCCACTGCTGTTGGAACTACCATCAACAACGAGAAGTCCTAGATCTTCTTATTCAACACTCCTGTCATTACCCAACACAACATCGCTAGAATCTTGGGCTTCCCCATATCTACCCTCCCTTCAAAATATCTTGGGGCCCCCCTCATCGACTCAGCCATTAAAAATTCTTCTTGGCGTGAACTCCTAGATAAACTTGATGCCAAACTCTCCCTCTGGACCCATTGAGTTCTCAACATTGTTGGTCACCTTGTCCTGATCAAGTCAGTTCTCCAATCAATGCCCTTATATCTCTTCACAGTCCTGGTTGCCCCCAAATGGGTTCTCAAATCAATCCGCAATATGCAAATAAATTTCCTTTGGGGAGGTAAAAAAGACAACAGAAAATGGGCACTGGTCAATGGAATGAGGTCTACCCTCCCAAAATATCTGGTGGTATAGGGCTCAGAGACCCACACCACAGAAATGTGGTTATGGGAGCGAGAATATGGTGTAGATAGGTCTCCAACATAGGGGTCCCTTGGGCTCAGCTTTGGCTCTCAAAGTACGTAAACAACTGCCATGCCTAGGAGCTGATTTGCCTCAACACAAAGGTGAATGGCCCCCTCATCTAGAAAAAATAAAAACAACACAGAGCCATCATATAGGTACACAGTTTTTGGAAATTTCAATCAGGCTCACAGGCTAGGTTCTCGGAGGGTTCATGGCAACAGATGCCCAAATTAGCCTCCCTATTCCACAATTCTCAATGGCAGGAGATCCTCAACAACCAGGAGAACACCCAAATAAAACAATTTTGGACTCCCCTCCTTAGCTCTAGCTACCGAAAATGGCTCCCAGTAGATCGTTGGCAAACCAATTGGCGTCTCAAACTCACAGAAGATATTAGCAGGTAACTTCTCATGAGGAAAAATATTTTCATAGGGGAAGAGGACATCTTAATATGGGGCTATTCCTCCCATGGTACCTTCACCACCAAAGAAGCATATCGCCTTCTCCTCCCTAATAATCAAGATCCTCAAGATGCCATTTGGGTACAGATCTGGAAACCCAAAATTTGGCCCAAAATTTCCACCTTCTTATGGCAGCTCAGAAAGCGATGCGTCCTAACATGGGACAACCTACTAAAAAAAGGCTTCACTGGTCCTTCTCGATGTCTGAATTTTGAAGATTATTAGGAAACCATAGAGCACCTCCTCAACTCCTGTCCTCTGGTAAACTTTCTTTGGGACAACGTTCCCTTGCTTAGTGGAATATCTATAGACATAGAGGGGATATTCTCAATACTATTCACCATTGGCACTCCACTCCCTTCAACAATGATCTGCTGAGTTCCCTATGGGTCATCCTTCCTGGGCATATCCTCTGGATGATCTAGAAGGAAAGTAATAGGCTCATTTTCAAAGATCAATCAACCCCTCTTGCTATCCTCTAGACCAATTTGTGCAATAATCTCCAGGAATCCCTTGCGTTGCACAACTGGAAAGAATCCAAATTTCTCTCCCTCCCCCCCCAAAAGCATCATCTGGGCCAACTGGAATCTTTCCTTTCGCTCTCATCCGAACAACGAGCCCCCTTCAAACCATTCTCTCACTTCACCCTGATATTGGTATCCTCCTCCTCACAGCTTCTTTAAACTCAACTTTGATGGAGCCTCAAAGGGAAATCCAGGGGATGCTAGTTTTGGTGGTATTTTCAAAAATGCATATGGAGAAGCCCTCATGATTTATTTTGGCTCCATAGGATGGGACACCAACAACTCTGCAGAGTTAGAAAGACTATTTCAATGTCTCCTACTACCATAGGTAAAAAACTATTTTCCTTTAGAAATAAAAGGCGACTCTCAAATTATCATTGACATTTCCCATCATCTCCCTCTGGGTTCTTCGGCCTCCAAATTCTCCACGAGTTGGAGACTAGCGTCTTGATTCGATCTCCTTGAGCAATGGATACTTCGTCACAAATATGTTTCCGTCAAACACATTCGATGGACAACCAATGAAGTTGCAGATATTCTGGCCAAGAAGGGATTCATTCACAATACTTCCCTCATGACTGGTAAGCTCCAAAATTTTGATGATGAAGCTCTATGCACAGAATGCACTCTTCTGGTGCTCAAATATCTCCAACCCCTAGATGTGGGAGTTAGCATGGATTAAAAATTATCGCCACATGGTCGCAAGGATGTAGGACACCTGTCATCATCACACAGACGCACATCGCCATCCTACTCGGCTTAAATTTTTGTGCGTGGGAAATTTACTCGCCACCCTTGAACGTCCCCCATTGACGTCCTCACAAATCTCTACCATTAACTCTGTCTTCTTCTAATTTACTCCAACTATCATGCCCTTGCCACCCTCCTTGGCCCATAAATATGCTTTCCCTGCTCCAAGCTCTAGCATTTGGCTCTCCCTTTTGCTTCATGCAGATGCTTCTTCTGCCTCCGCCAAACCTTTGTTCCATTTCTCAATTCCTTTCTCCTCACCTTGCTTCACTCTAGCCTTAGGCTCCCCCTTTGCTCCCTTAGTCATCTCTGCACTTCCTCAGTCATCTCAGCCCCACTCCTATTTCTCTGCCATCTCTAGACACCCCCGCATGTGGTTCTACATAGGTAGTGGATGCGGTATTCCCTCTAGGCCTCCCATCTCTACCTCTACAGGCAGGATGGTGAATCTGTTGGTTGACTAGGTGAAGTTTTAAATCATGGACCCCATTAATCTGACTACTCACATGTCTCTCCACCTTCTTGAATATCCCTCTGGAGCCTCTAGCTCTGGTCTCCTCTCCAAGAAAATATGTTGCAAGTCCACCATCTCCCCCCCCCCCCTCTTCCCCCACAAGATGGTGGCCTTGCTAGTTTAGTGGGCCTCGATCAACGATCATGGTAGCTCGAGCTCGGATGAGGATGGCACCAATGCAAGTGCTGAGGCTCATGCCGCTTCCTCCTATTTTCCTGATTCCCATGTGGCGCTTCTTCCTCCGTCGACAGCCCACGCATCCAAGCAGGAGGATAATGAGTTTGAATATGCATGCAGAATTGAGGAGGAGTCCTTCCAATCACT
Source organism: Pinus albicaulis (assembly GCA_034641835.2). Taxonomy (NCBI): domain Eukaryota; kingdom Viridiplantae; phylum Streptophyta; class Pinopsida; order Pinales; family Pinaceae; genus Pinus; species Pinus albicaulis. Next base: position 425,095,365 of record CM076582.1, read on the forward strand.
AGAGAAGGATGGAAATACTCCATATGCTTAACTCCTGGTTGTTTATCTCTCATTCTAGTCAATTTTGTGCTATTTCATTGCTACTAGTTTTCTGGTTTTATCTTAAACATGTAATGCACAAGGTTGATTTCCCACTATGGGAAGCTTATTCTAGACTCTCTGTACTCTTCTCTTGGGTTGGTTTCTCCGTCTGGGGCGGCCCCTCTCTTTTTTATTTGGAAACAAAATTTCCCTCCAAAACTGGTTTGCCAACTTCAGAGGATGAGGACTATAATCTTTTGGATTGTATGATAAAATAGAAGTAGTCTAATTTAGAAAAAAAAAATTGACTTCAAAGATGATAGTGCAATAAACATCCTCTCATCCTCTACTGATCACAAAATCATGGTTTGACACAATTATTCTAATTTGAAATATTATGATACATTTTCTTCTAAGTATTAGCTAACATCTAAAATATTCCATAATCTTGTTATCACACCATATTCTAGAGGATTCTCCAAAACATGAAATTGTTTCCACATTGTTTCAACAAAGCGCATGGCTTGTTGAAACAATTTTGATGAATCCAAATTACCTTGAATCTAAAAAATAATAATTTAATATTTTAACCCATATTTTAATATTTTTTTTAATCCTTTAATTATTTAATAAATATTTGTCTTCATTGGCTTCTTAATAATTTATGCCTCAAATTTCTCCTAAGGTATATTTTATTCTTTATATTATTTAAAGATCTTTTCCCTTGGAGCACATTTTATTATTTCATGGTTAGCTCCTTTCTGTTACCTTTATATTTTCTTTTCATTACTAAACCCACCTCATATTTTATTTCTTTTTTTTTTATTTTCCTTCATGATGGGTGGAGTGTCCACTTGAAACATTGGACATTTCAAATATTGACACAGAGTTTATTCCAAAAAAAAATCTCAACGATGGTTGAAAATGTTGATGATGAACTGGCCTATGATAGAAAACCTTGTGAAAAGGATAATGATGATAGGATGCTTGTCAAAAGGTTGATTAAGGGATCATGTGAGCTCCCACGAGACATCAAATGATCAAGTAACATTAGGAATGCTGAAGGAAACTATCCAAATATGAAAATTAATCATGCCAATATATATGACTTGTAATGATTGGAGTAATAATTCCTTTATGCAAAATTTATATATTCATTTATTTGTTTATGATTGAATTCATGTATGATAATGATACCTAGGTTGGATATGATGAATGAATAATATTTTGGTATGGTAATATTTTTATAATCCTTTTGATTCAACAATGAATTAGTATCTCGTGATTGATTCACTTATAATGAGTGAATGGGTAGCATAATCATGTTATCAATTTTCATAACACATGATAGTGAATTCCAATAGAGCTAATGTGTGAGACCATATTATTGATGGATATGGAACGATATGGTACTATAGAAATGTCCACTTGTCTCCCTGCTTATATTGCCATTGTAGACTATAACCTTCTAGAAAATAGTGAGGATCACCAATAAAGGAGATGATTCCTAAGGTACTATATAGTAGAGAAAGGAATTTCCTTGTAGTATGTTCGAGGTACATATGGGGGGTGACTAGATGTGTTGAGGTATTGGTTAGACCTTCCAATTTATGATGGTGGAATACATGATATAGAAATGTAGGATTTTGAAATCAAGTGACAGGGATGGATTGAGTAGATGTGATCCTAAGTATCGGCACATCGGTTTATTGGAATAAATATTTAGTTTCATCTTGTAATGGTAGGTATTCTAAGTAACAAATGTACAGTGAAACATAGTTCCATTTAATTGAGTATGATTAATAACTAGAAATTATTGCATTATTAGTTTTTTAATATTATTTTGAGAAAACATCATGGATGGTAGTAAATATTGAAAGAAATGATTATAGGCATAGATAATCACTTTTATTCAGTTGATTAACAAATTTAGGTTGTAGGTGGAATGGTCTCAAATATGAAAATGAGTGTAATTCTGTAAGAAATATTAGGGACTATGCCACACAAGAGCCAAACACCATGAGAAGGAATCTCATACTTATGAAATTTATGAATTAGACTTGGAATTTATAAGTTATATTATTATGAATATATATATTGTAACTGTATGTGGATGATACATGATAGATGATGGCTATTTAAGATCAAAAGCCTTGAAGGAAGGTCTTTTTTTTTTTTTTAATATCTGAATAAGTCAAATTCTAATTATGTAACATAAAAGTAAAAAAATGCCACAGTTTCAGCTGAGTGAGCCTGAAAGCTAGGCTTGACTGTCAAAAAATGCATGGTTCTAGACTACCCACAGAGGGGAAACCAGTCCCTTAGAAGCTTGTCTTGTCGCCCTCACAGGGGAAACCGACATTAAGTTCAGATAATTTAACCATATATTCAAAAATTGACCTATGAAAATAACATTTTTCTCTTTCAAAAAAGGAGAAGTAAACATAAAAACAAAAACCAACCCATGAAACCTGGGCTTCCAAACCATGTTCCAGCATAATTTTCCGTGGTTAGTTGTCATTAGTAAGAGAGGAAGGATCCTCCACAATACGACACCTGTACTTGTCACTGCTGTCGCCTTCATCTTTCGTGGTTGCACAGGTGGCTTGGGCGGAACCCTCCTTTTCCTATTCCTGATGTTTGTTAGCTCGAGCCATCTCTAGTAGCTCCTTTGTAACCTTAGCAACATATTTGTCTGGAGGGGATTGAGGAGTAGGAGCAGCAGGGGGATTGAAGCCAGCAACTTCCTCTCGAAGGGTTACGGTGATGTAGGCGGTGACGACAAGCCTATCCATGGTGCATTCAAAGTGAAATTTAGCTCTTTGGGGGGTTTGGCAGAGGGGAATGTGAGCAGACGAAGTGGAGACAGGGGAAAGAAAGGTTTTGGCGACTGGTTGAGAGGGAGAAACCACATGGTGATCCTAGGGGCCCTAGGTGGACTGCGCTTTCCCAGCAAGGCGAGCTCTACCCCTTTGGCTTCTGGTATCTGGTGAATGGCCACAAGAGAAAACCTCAGAGGAGGAGTCAGTACTGGGGGTGGACCAGGAGCATGTAGCTCGGCCCCTTCTACTACCTCGGCGGCTTCTCATCCTATGACAGAGCCAAGCCATGTTGGCAGTGGAACGCAGGCTATGTCGACTGAGATGTGGACAGGAATGACGCTGAGCAGAAGAAAAGGGCGTGGTGGGCGGAACACAGGGCCGAGACTTCATGCAACAAAGCGCACTCTGAAATAAGTGAAATCCCAACAGATTTTCAATGCAGTAGCATCTCCCGGTGTGCGTTCGAAGCACTTGGCTCGGCATAGGCAGGAGGGAAGGAGCTACTCTGTGGAGCAAGGGACTAGCAAGCAGGGTGGACATGAAACGAATTACTGCAATTAAACGCAATTAAAAACCAGAGGGGCTGCACAAAATGGCAGTGGAGCTTAATGGAGCTACTAATGGTGAGCAGTTTGGCCACATTTAATGTGGAATAAATGTCTTTGTGGGTGGCCATATGGCCACCCCACGCGATTTCCATCAGGATTCTCCATGGGATGAACGTCCCATCCTCTTCAATGAGCATCTGCATCTGGAAGAAGGAAGGTCATTGCTATGACAAAGGAACCCTATGATTTCGACAAGCTATATACTACTAGTGAATGTCTAGTAATAAGTTGGTGCTCTCCTTACAGGAGAAATCCATGACAAGATGGATCACCTACGGGATTGTTTAGTAGAAAAGGGGACATCTAAGCCTAGAGGGTGAGTGTATCAAGGAGGAGAAAACTTATAAGTTCATGTGGGATGGTGGCTAGAATCTTGAAGGTGTGTTAGAAAGGGCAATGCAATTAATTATTTCCTATGAAATCCATTATATGGGATAGATGCATATCCATATATATAAGTATTAAATAAAAAATACATACATATCTTTGAATAGATGCTTACATCATGGAATTGAGAAATATTATGCATAAGATAAGTGTTTATTGATAATTGTTATAATATGTATGCTTACTTAAATACTAATGCAGGCATATGTTGGAATGTTGAAGTCTAGTAGTACACCAAGGTATTGAATAGGATGGCACTGCAAATACAACTAAAGAGTGAGGAAAATAAGTGTTGTTAATGAGAAGACAACATTGAGTATTGTGTTATTCAAAGGGGGATATGCTAGAAGGTCCTAGTATTGAATCCCATTGATTAACTGTACTTCATTATGATTGAATTTTTTATTTTGTTTGGCATGGATACTTTAATTACCATGCTTTATTTACACCATGAGGAAAAAATTTCATAGTGATATAAATAATATAAATATTATTTTTCTTGAATTTAATAAAATAATTGAGATACGTGAGGTAGGCGCATATAAAAAGGGGGTTATGGTAGCAGGGGATGGTAAAGGTGAGAGGTTACTAGGGCTTATACATGCCAAATAATCCTTAATTTTCCTTTTCCCAAACTTTAATTTGTTTCCTTCATCACCATGTTCCTTACTAAAAATATAGAAACCTTAACTACCAAACATTGAATGCATGTGGTAGTTGTGGATATGTACAACTTACATAATTATGAAATCAAGTGCATAACTACTTTCATCATGGGAATTGTGAGAGAAGGGGTAAAACCTAGATTTTCTCACATTTTCTTTGAAAAAAATCATGTCCCCACAATAAGGGGGAAAATGAGGTCTTATGGGGTGTTGGGGTTAGGGTGATTTTTTAATTCATTCGTTCATCATTATACCTCCCACACATGTGATTGATGGGGAGGGAACAAACCCATGATTGGATGTAGGAAATTGATTTTATAGAGGCAATGATTCATGTAGTCCTAGACACATGTATGTTAATAGTTGTAGGGAATAAGGAATGATTCATTACTGGTCATTCTTGTACTGAGACAAGCAACATAGTCCAATATAAATGTCACTTAAATGACATAAGAAATTTTGGTTCTAAGGTGAATAGTGGAGCCCATTCTGTATTCACATGAATTTTGTGTGAGCATTATGAACTCATGCAAAGAACATTGAAGAGATATGCATGGGGCTAGACATAGTAGAGAAGGAAAATCAAATGGAAGAGAAGTAAGTTATAAGAGAGAAAGAAATAGAGGGAGAGGCAAATTCATTCTCTCTTGGTTGATGCTAGAATCCATGAAAGTAGTTGTAGAGGTATTGGTTCCTACTAGGAGGGTGATAAAGGAATGATAGAGGAAATTTTGAATTCATGTGATGAGAACTACATAAATATGTATAGATTCTGAAAAAAGATAAGGAAGAAATTCAAATGGTTAAAAGATAATTTCCATGAAAATAAGTGAATTCTAGAAAGGGAGAGCATACATAGATTCAAAAATAGGGTTGGAAAGGGATCCAAGAAAGATATCAAGCTATGTGATGGAGAATCCATGGATAGAAGCTAAGGACTAAACCATAGCGTGGGTGGAACAACCAAGCAAGGAAGCCTTTAAAACATTAAAAAGGTCAAGAATTAAGTAAATGTTGTTGGAGTTAATGGATAATATCTAGACCTTCTATGCACACATAGAGGGAGAGCTTAGAGACTTTTGAGGGACTATTGAGTAGATGAGGAAGATATTATCCTTATTCTAAGTAAGGAAATAAATTTGTGCCACCAAAATAGTTCTGTTGTTCCAAGAAAAAAAAATAGCGATGAGATAATGGGATAGGTAATTTTTTTAATCCTAAGAATGATTTCCATAAAAATGTTCTAATTTTACTTAGCAGTATCATAGCTTCAATTAGGGTACATCCTATTATAAAAATGATTAGTGAAATAGAGTCTATGGTTGGGTGGAACATTGCTCTACATATGTTAACATTGGCCTTCAACTTTCAACTAGATAAGTTATTCCTTTTGTTTGTTTATGCTTTATGCACTTTGTTGGAGTATTTTACCATTTCAATGTTGAATATTTCTACAAGTTTACTATTTCTTCATAATGGTAAATCAATGTTAATGTGCCAATGTAATTCTTGTAAATATAATTTTATATGATGCTACAAAATTTTTACTAAGTATCATTACCTCTATTTATTTTTGGATGTGAGTGTGCCAGTAAACATACATAGTGTTATAGCTTGGGATGAATATGCTACGTGAATCAATATTATGGTTATAGGATACCATTAGGGAATAATGAACTGTGGATAGAATATATGATTTCTTTTCTAATGTTATGGAACATATGCTTTCTTTGCTAATGTTATGGAACATATTCTTTCTTTGCTAATGTTATGCATGAAACGAGAGGTATATATTATTCCTCGTCTACTTCATCATACTCATTCACCTTGTAATAATTTTTTGATTAAAATAATAACTCACTTGTTATGTTACAAACTAGAATTAAAATAAATATAGGATATTTCCAATAATTTTTTTGATTAAAATTAATTTAAAAATAAAATAGATATAAAATATAATTGTAAAAGGGAAAAATCCAAAAGACATACTTCCTCTATGCACCATGGTTTTGAAAACTAGGTTATCCATGAATATTTTGTTTTATGGAAGTGATTCTGGAGCATTTTAGATAAAATTACATATGTACAACACCTCAAATTCTTATTGAGAGAAATCAAAATGCTCTTTTTGTTTGCATGTATGTTTTCATCCATGGGATATGAGGATTGATTCTTTAACTAGAAACTTAACTACAATATTTGCACTAACAACAAATCTGTGCAGACATGATCAACTAGATGTACAAGTACATGTTTATATTGGTTTAGATTGGATTTCAATTTGGTAGAGGGAGTACATACAATGTTTTCAAGATAGAAAGAAAGTCTTGTGGCTCCAAGGAAAACCTCTTTTTTAGTGAAAATTTTGACTAAAATATTTGCACGCAATAAATTTAATCTCTCTAGAAACCTAATAGATTTGTAATATCTATCTATCTATATATATATATATATATATATATATATATATATATATACACACACACAGACACCACATGTGATTTTTCATTGTTTAAACTATATTCTTTAATGTAAAAAATGTATTCAATGTCATCAAAATTTACTTGACAACTTGGATTTTGTAAACTACATAGTTTAAACTTGCAATTTCAACACATTTGCTTGATTTGAAACAAAATTGACCAAAGCATATTCTTAAAAAAGGGTCACAATGAGACTAATTCAAATGATTTAGCCGTAAATAATATTGCATATATATATATATATATATATATATATATATATATATGCACATTTAAATGACTTTTCTTGAAATATTTTATCTGTGGATTATATTTCCACATTAAAATTATTTTTTGTTATTTATATATATTTTTAATAAATTTAAATATTATTTAAACCTCTAAATTAAAAAATTTTATTTATGAGTCACGTTGAATATTTTATTATTAATTATATATTATTAAATATTGCATTTTAATTTGATATTAAAAATTAAATAAATTAGATATCTCCTAAATTTTTTTTACTTTTAATTACTCCTCTTACAACATTTTATTATGATCATCCTTAAAATGATTTGTCATTTACACCCTCTCCATATATATATGCATGAAGTTAAGATTGAAATAAATTATTGGACATGCCTATTAAAAAACATTATTTGAGTCATTACTAAAGTATTTTAAAAAATTTATTTAAGTTATGTACTGAAATATTTTTAGAAGGTATAAGAATTATATAATTTCTTATACTCAAAAGTGTACCATTTTTTTTATTTCTTTTAGTTACTTTATTTCTCTACGAAATTGGTATAAGATTATGATACTTGATATGGGCATTGAAATATTTTATTTATGGTTGACAGTAAGAATATAACATATATATTCTTTCTTTTTTTTATGTTATAGCTCACATTTTTTTATTTACACTGAAATTTTTAACTAAAAATTTTGAACACAACACATTTAATCTCTCTAGAAACCTAATATACCTGTTGTACAAGTCAGGCCCTTCATTCAAATTTTGGCCAAAGTCTCCTCTTTCCCCTTTATCGTTTCCCTTTCCCGAGCCGGAAATACATTGAAAAAGGCTAAAAATCCACTCTTTAAAGTCATATAAGGCCTAGCTCCTTTCTCCCCTAGCTCTGCGCCTCCCTTCATCCATACAGCCAAGCACTGCCCCTTAGAGCGCTTATCGCAAATCGCATGATCGCGCCATCGCACTTTCCCCCATCGCATATCTGCCCCATCGCAAAAGCGCAGTTTCCCATTCATGCCATTCTCCGTCATTGCACTTTTCGTTTTTGCGATCTGCGCTCGACCGGTCACGCCCATCGTAGAGCGCAAAGCGCAGTTTCTTGTTACTCCATCGTTTCCCCCATCGCACTTTCTCCACTTGCGAGTTTGCGATGTGCGCTCTGGGTCCCACTTCCAAAGTCTTTGCTCCATTGTTTTGTCATGTTTTCCTTCGTAACTTCCACGAAAGTTAATCTTTGAGTTTTCGTGCCATTAGCATTTTTCCGCCATTCTCCGTCATCTGCCCACGTGTCATTCACTTTTCCCTCCACTATTCACATATTTCGTTTACGTGTTGCGTTTCAGTGTTTTTGTCTGATGTCTTTGCCTCGTGCACTTATCGTCGTCCCGTTGTATTACCCCATTTTCACTTCCCATTCCTCTGTTGTTCCTCTGTGTTTTTCACCACCCCGCGTCACCTCATCATCCTCTCAAATTTGTGCCACCGCTTCCATTGACCTCACTATGTCCACTATCTCTGTGATTAGTTTTATTCAACAGGCCTTTGTTTTTGCAGGACCATGTTGCGGGAACGAAATTGGCGGAAAGGATCCAGGAATCACTATGATGTGACCCCCATCAAAGAAAGGTATTTCAATCTATAGAACCCTCCAGAGAAAATAAAAAAAGGCAAATTTGGGCAGATGAAAGTATTAATGTAGCAGTAGATTATTAATGAAGGAGCAATGAATTCAGTGTCCGGCATGAAAGGTTTCAAATTTAAATTCAAAATTAGAAGGCCGAAAGTACCATGTACAGAAACAGGCGCCTCAAGGTTTTATTGCCGCAGATCTTCCTCCTCCAGCAAAGAGCCGAATATTTACATATTTTATAATTTATGTCTTGTTTATAAGCAGATCTTCATTTTCAGCACTCATTTTCGGAAATAAGTTGTAAAGTACAGTCATTTATGTTCAGTCATTCACAGTGTGGGCGCGAATGTTTTTCGCCACTTGATTCAAAATAAGTCATTAAATGTTTTCCATCAACCTCCTCCTCTAGAATTCTCTATTCCTCCTATAAAAGCTAGAAAGAAAGACATTGTAAGGGTTCCAGATTTCTATCAGTAGACTGTGCAGTGAAAAGGCTTCTGTATACATTTTGTAATATTTCTATATGAAGGTTCAGAGCCCGTAGGGTCTCAGTGAGGAGGAGTTATAGCTGTAATGAGGATTCTGGTCTTTGGTATCTCACAGTATGTAATATTCTCTTATGTGTTAATATAATATCTCATTTCATGTTATTTATCTTCTTGTATCATGTTCTAGAATGCGAGTGGCTCACTAGTTTGCAGTAAGGATTCATCCTAGTTGATGCCCTTTCTGGGATTAGTCAAGCGCTTTAAATAGGCCTAGTCATGATATACTGTTCCATGTTCACTTCATCCATATTTTCTGCTATATTAGTTGCTTGAGGGGGGTGCTTTTAAAACGCCATTGTCATATAAGGATTCATAAATTAATATGCCCTTATGTGGTTCTGTTGTGTATCTGGGTATCAGTCTCATGTTAACTAATATCTTCTCTATGTTTCCTCACTGCACTCACTTCCTGATATTTGATTTCTGTGATATATTATTTGAGCTGGCCCTCTTTACAGTAAGCTGTCTCTTAACTGTCTGATGCCTTTATATTGGAGTTTTCCATAATGTCCCTACACTATTCTTATCTTTGTATCAGCTTTTGAGAGAGATTGGTCCCATTCAAAACTAATTTCCTTGTTCAAACAAGAGATAGTAAGTGAGCTCTTGGACTGACAATCCAAATTATACAAAGAGCTCCTTGCTATATTAAGATGTCTTAAGCACTGGTCTATGGCAACTATAAACTATCTCTAGGGGGGTGACAAAATTGTCCACAACATCTTTCTGGCACCGTTGCCGGGGATCGAATTCAAGAATATCAGTTTCCCTGGGCCTCGACAAATTGTTTTCACTCTCTAATCAGGTGAGCACAGAGAGTTGAAGAGTTGCATATCTCTCACCTTGGCGACTCCACTACTTTTATTTGATAAATTTATTGGTAGTCCTGGCTCCCTGCAAGCCACATTTGAGGTCAGATACCTCTCAGTCAAAAACACCTTACGTGTCTTACCCAGAGAAGATCATTCACAAAAGAGTTTGGAAGGAGAGGAAGTCATTTCGTGCTGAAAACCCTGAATATTCCATTGAAGATTATCCGCCTTCTTCTTCTCAAGAGATCAGAACTGAAAATCCCAAGTTTTACTCGGAAACTCCACGTAGAGGAAGTGCCTGGATTGAAGAAGATTCTCATCCTACTCTCGAGGCTGAGGAAATTAAAGAAGTCACATAAGTAGTTGCTGTTAACCGTGAACTTTTCCCATCCACACCTCGAGCTTCTGTGCAATATATTCCCATTGTTATTCATACTCCACTTCCTCCTACTCCTCTCCCTTCATTTTTATCTCAGACTGTTGCACAACCCTCACCTCCTCCAATGGCTAATGTTCCTGCTTTTCTATTGAACAAATATGCTCCAATGGCCTTACCTCAAGTGCTAAATGATATGCCACAGGATTACTTGAATATTCTGCCAAGATTTAATGGAGAAAATGAAATTGATGCTCAGAAGCATCTCGAGACCTTCTGCTCTTTTGCAAAAAACTTAAATGTCGAACATTTGGATGTGGTCTTGAGATTGTTTGTACAATATTTGGAAGGTGAAGCCAGAAAATGGTTCAAAACATTGGGAAATCATTCTGTGACCACCTGGGACCAGATGGAGAATACTTTTCTCAGGAAGTGGGGAGAAAAGAAAGATCATGGTCAGTGTCTTACTAAGTTTAATACTTTGAAGAAGAAGCCTAATGAAGGAGTGTCAGAGTTTATTAAAAGGTTTAACAAGTTATATTTGAGTCTGCCTCCTGAAATGAAGCCCCATGAAGCTGCTGCCAAGATAATTTTCATAGTAGCCTTTGATTTTGATTTTGGATTCTCATTGAGAGAAAGAAAACCTGGAACTTTAGATGATGCGCAGTTAGATGCTTTGGAGTTAGAAGCAAACTTTTCCTCCTCTGGGAAATTAAAAGGAAAAGCTGAACAAGATACTAGTAGGAGAGGCAAAGAAGAGATTTCTACTTCTAATCAAGATAAGGATTCAGATAAAATGGATGAAATAAGAAAAATGATAAAGAAGATGGTCAAGCTTGAACTAGAAGCTAAAAATGCAGCTCCCAAGAATTTCTATAATGTTACAAACAGAGGATACAATCCCCAGTATAGAAGACCACCGTTGCAGATATTTCCAAGAGAAGCAAAGGAGCAACAAGATCAGGTACCACATCCTTTGTACCTGGAAGGTCTAGCAGAATACTCCACCGAAGATGTGGCTTATGGATTAGAGGATTCAAATCTGGCTTTTTCAAATAATGATGATATAGAATGCCCCTTGCAAGAAGAAGAAGAAGAAGCAGAGATTGACCATTATTGTAAGCAATTTGTTGACTTCATGGAAGCACAATTCAATGTAAAATATGATCTCAGATCTTCAAGAAAGAGGACCCGAACTCAATATCAAGAAGAGGAGCCACCTCAGAAAGAAGCACCTGCTCAGAAGGAATCAGCAACAAAGAAAAGCATAGAAAAAGGTAAGAACCCTCTAAATGTTCCCCCGCAGTCTAATGATCAGATTCCTTCTTCTTCAAAAATAGTCAGTCCTCTTAATGTTGAGTCAGTGTTGAAAGAAATTAAATCTTCAGCTGAAAATAAAGAATTTAAAGAAGCTGTAATAGAAAAGCCCCCTTCTGCTTTTAATTTACAAAAAGAACTTGAGAAAATTAAGATTCCAGTCCCCCTAACTGAACTATTAAAACAGCCTGTATATCAGTCTCAAGTTACTTCCTTTATACTTCCTCCTGAAATACCAATCGTGCCTGATAGTTTAAACCTTCAAGAAGAAAGACCCATGGTAGTCTTTGCCCACATGTCGAGGATATAGACCCCTCTACTCCTCCCTTTTACGTGTCCCTAGTTATTCATGACCTGCTGTTACACAATTGTATGTTAGATTCTGGGGCTTCCCATAATCTTATGCCTTTGTCTGTCATGGAGCAATTAGGGCTGCAAATTACAAGGCCATACAAAGACTTATATTCATTTGATTCCAAAAGGGTTAAATTCTTGGGAATGATTAAAGATTTAGTGGTCAATTTGGCCCAAATTCCAGCAAAGAGTGTGGTCATAGACATTGTGGTTGCCGATATCCAAGCTCGCTTTGGCATGTTGCTGTCAAGGTCCTGGGGTACAAAAATTGGTGGGTCAATCAAATTGGATTTAACATATGCTACTGTCCCGATATTTGGAGGCTAGGAGAGGAGGTTATACAGGGAGACTAGATTTGTTAAAATGATAACTAAGACTGATTGCTCAGAGAATTCACCAGTGAATAACAAAGAGGGAGACTTCTCATGTTTGATGTTAGAAGAAAATCAAAATTATGCTCATGAGCCCCTTTTTGGTCAAATCCAAGCTGAGAAGCCTAAAGAAGATCAGGCATCAGAAATTTGGACTTTGCATTTTGATGGGGAAAATTCAAGGGAAGGCAATGGAGCTGGGGTGCTATTAATATCTCCTACAGGAAAATGGGTACCACTGTCCTTTAAATTGGAGTATGAAGCTACCAACAACGTAGCTGAATATGAGGCACTATTATTGGGACTGCAAACAGCAAGAAACATGGTCATCCAAAGTCTAAAAGTCTTGGGAGACTCTGAGCTGGTGGTAAGACAGATCAAAAATCAATGCCAAACTAAGCATCCACGGCTGAGAGCTTATAGAAACGAAGTGTGGGACATGATAGAAAATTTCTTCTTACCATTTAACATACAGTTCGTGCCCCGGGAGCAAAACAGAATAGCAGATTCTCTTGCTGTGGCTGCCAGCACATTCCGTCCTCCTCAAAATACACTTTTAAGATACGAAGTGGAGGTACGCTAGAGACCATCCATTCCAGATAATATAAAGCATTGGCAGGTATTTGAAGATGATGAACAGATGAAGAGATTCATGGAGACAGTGGGAGAATTCTCCAATATGGAGATCGACGACCATGAGGAGGGAGAAGTTCAAAATATTGTAGAAAATAGATGGGAAGAGAAGATAGCAGGTAATAAAGTGCTGCAGCTGAAAGGAAATGTTATACCTAGAGGACTGGTGCCCCTAGAAAGATTATTTAACAAGGATGATATTCCATTGTAGCCAAACAAGGTGACAGAAGAAGATCAAGTGGGAGATCTGAATCTGGGTACTTATGCTGATCCCAAAATTGTAAAATTATCTAAAAGAGTCCCAGATGAATATAAAGAAAAATATTTGAAGTTGTTTCAATCTTATAAAGATGTATTTGCTTGGTCCTATCAGGACCTAAAAACTTTTGATGTTAATATAATGCAGCATAAAATTCCTTTGAGGGAAGATGCAAAGCCTTATAAGCAGAAGCTCAGACAGATAAATCCTCTGCTGCTTCCCTCTATTGAAAAAGAAATTAAGAAGCTACTGAAGGCCAAAATAATTGTGCCATTGAGATACTCAGAATGGATAGCAAACCTTGTTCCTGTTCGAAAGAAAAACAGAGAAATAAGGCTGTGTGTAGATTTCAGGAATTTAAATAGAGCATCTCTAAAGGATAATTATCCACTGCCTAAGATGGACTACATCCTGCAGAAAGTGGTAGGAGCATCCAGAATGTCAATGATGGATGGATTTTCTGGTTATAATCAGGTGGCCATGTTCCTAGAAGACCAGAAGAAAACTGCATTTACTACACGATGGGGAACATTTATGTATGCCAAGATGCCATTTGGATTAATTAATGCAGGAGCTACTTTTCAGAGGGAAATGGACATAGCCTTTGTGGGGGAGCAGGAAAAGTTTTTGGTGGTATACCTTGATGATATCACAGTGTTTTCAAAGAATGATGATGAACATATTCAGCACTTAAGAAGAACTTTTGAAAAGTGCAGAAGGTATGGCTTATCCCTCAATCCTCAAAAATCTTTATTTGCATTAGATGAGGGAAAACTCCTAGGGCACATTGTAACTAAATATGGTGTGAAAATAGACCCTAAGAGAGTTGAAGTAATAAACAGTATTCCTTTACCCAGGAATAAGAAGGAAGTGTAGGTGTTCTTGGGCCGAATCAATTTTCTAAGAAGGTTTATTCCTAACTATGCTGAGATAGTTAGGCATATAACTGATATGTTGAAAAAATATAGTGAAGTAAAATGGTCCCAGGAGTCTAGAGATGCATTCACAAGGATAAAACAGGCATTTACTGAAGCTCCTGTGCTAGCTAGACCAGATTACAATAAGCCATTTATGATCTTTTCATTTTCTTCACCTCATACATATTATTGCAAAAGAATGAAGAAGGATATGAGCAGCCTATAGCTTTCTTCAGTCAAGTACTGCATGACGCTGAATTGAAATATAATATATTGGAGAAGCAGGCATATGCCCTAGTAAAGTCCCTTAAAGCTTTTAGAACCTATGTTTTGCAATCTCACATTACTTCATATGTTCCCACAGCAGTTGTCAAAGATATCCTAGTTCAAGGGGATAGCGAAGGAAAAAGAGGAAGATGGATTGCAAAAATACAGGAGTATGATTTGGACATAAGGCCTACTAAACTGATTAAAGGACAGGGACTAGCTAAGATGTTATCTGAATCAAATCATCAAGCTTTGGGCATTAATATATCCATGATAGCAAATGAAGAATCTGAAAAAGAAGGAGAGCAGCAAGGACTGGAGATGGCCACTCAAAAGATACACATGAAATATCTCAATAGCCCTTGGTACAAAGAAATAGTTGAATATCTTTTAACACTTAGCTGTCCTCCAAGTTGTGATAGGATAAAATACAGAGCTGTAAGAATGAAATCTCAGAAATACATAATTGCTAATGGACAGCTATATTGGAGAGACCCTTCAGGTATATTACTGTTATGCCTCACAGAGAATGAAGTGGAGAATATAATGATAGAATTTCATGAGGGAATCTGCGGAGGGCATTACAGCTGGAGGGCTACAGCTCAAAAGATCCTAAAGGCTGGGTTTTACTGGCCAAAATTTTTTACAAATTCTTTTGCTTGGGTCAGGGCATGTGACAAGTGTCAAAGGTTTGCAGAAAGACAGAAATCAGCAGCTTTGCCCTTGATTCCTATTCATGTAAATGAACCATTTCAAAAATGGAGATTAGATTTTATAGGAGAGATACATCCCCCATCAAGTGGCCAATATAAATGGATACTAACAGCCACAGATTATTTTACAAAGTGGGTGGAAGCCATACCTACAAGAAATGCTACTGATGCCGTGATAATGAAGTTTATGGAGGAAAATATCATATCTAGGTTTGGCTGTCCTGCTAGAATTGTAACTGACAATGCACAGGCTTTCAAATATGCCAGGTTTTTAAATTTCTGCCAACGGTATAACATCATATTGACTCACTCTACTGCTTACTATCCACAGGGAAATGGCTTAGCAGAGTCTTCTAATAAAACCCTGGTGAGGGCCTTGAAGAAAACAATCAGTGAGAATCAGAAGAATTGGGATTCCCAATTAGAGTTTGCTCTATGGGCGAATAGAATAACCAGCAAGAGAGCAATAGGGAAGTCACCCTATGAGCTGGTGTATGGACAAGTCGCTGTGTTTCCTGTGCAATTGGCTTTGCTAGTGGCACGTTTCATGCAAGAAAACCAAGAAGAATCAGATGATATGGTCAGAAGGATAAATCAATTGGTAGAATTAGAGGAAACACACAATCAGGTGAACCAAAGATTAGCTGAGTATCAAAAAAAAATGAAAGATATCTTTGATCAGCATGCTAAAGATAGAAAGTTTCAGATTGGGGACCTAGTTCTCAGACGGGATGTCAAAAGAGCTAAAAAAGGAAAACACGGGAAATTTGACCCCCTTTGGTTTGGTCCATTCAAAATTGTGCAACAGGGAGGCAACAACACATTTATATTGGAAAATTTACAGGGTGACTAGTTAGATGCCCCCGTGAATGGATGATTCCTTAAATCATACTTCCAATACTGATTCAAGCAGACCAGGCTTGATGTATTATAATTTATATGATGTATATAAGTGTGATTTAAATTTTGAATGTAAATAGTATAAATAAGCTGATAAGTTTTGAAGAAAAACAAAGGGATCGTAGAATAAAATTCACACACAAGAGGGTCTGAGGTCTGCGCGTTCTCGACATGTCCGAGGACAAACATGCCGTCCCCAGGTGGAGCCAATGTTGTACAAGTCAACCCCTCCATTCAAATTTTGGCCAAAGTCTCCTCTTTCCCCTTTATCGTTGCCCTTTCCCAAGCTGGAAATACATTGAAAAAGGCTAAAAATCCACTCTTTAAAGTCATATAAGGCCTAGCTCCATGCCTCCCTTCATCCATACAGCCAAGCGCTGCCCCTTAGAGCATTTACCGCAAATCGCATGATCGCGCCATCGCACTTTCCCCCATCGCATATCCGCCCCATCGCAAAAGCGCAGTTTCCTGTTCATGCCATTCTCCATCATCGCACTTTTTGTTTTTGCGATCTGCGCTCGACCGGTCACGCCCATCGTAGAGCGCAAAGCACAGTTTCTTGTTACTCCATCGTTTCCCCATCGCACTTTATCCACTTGCGAGTTTGCGATGTGCGCTCTCGGTCCCACTTCCAAAGCCTTTGCTCCATTGTCTTGTCATGTTTTCCTTCGTAACTTCCCCGAAAGTTAATCTTTGAGTTTTCGTGCCGTTAGCATTTTTCCGCCATTTTCCGTCATCTGCCCATGTGTCATTCTCTTTTCCCTCCATTATTCACATACTTCATTTATGTGTTGCGCTTCAGTGTTTTTGTTTCATGTCTTTGCCTTGTGCACTTATTGTCGCCCTGCTGTATTACCCCATTTCCACTTCCCATTCCTCTGCTATTCCTCTGTGTTTTTCGCCACCCCGCGTCATCTCATCATCCTCTCAAATCAGTGCCAATGCTTCCATTAACCTCACTATGTCCACTATCTCTGTGATTAGTTTTATTCAACAGGCTTTTGTTTTTGCAGGACCTTGTTGTGGGAACGAAATTGGCGGAAAGGATCCGGGAGTCACTATGACGTGACCCCCATCAGAGAAATATATTTCAATCTATAGAACCCTCTAGAGAAAATCAAAAAAGGAAAATTTGGGCAAATGAAAACATTAATGCAGCAGCAGATTATTAATGAAGGAGCAATGAATTCAGTGTCCGGCATGAAAGGTTTCAAATTTAAATTCAAAATTAGAAGGCCGAAAGTACCATGTACAGAAACAGGCGCCTCAAGGTTTTATTGCCGCAGATCTTCCTCCTCTAGCAAAGAGCCAAATATTTACATATTTTATTATTTATGTCTTGTTTATAAGCAGATTTTCATTTTCAGCACTCATTTCCGGAAATAAGTTGTAAAGTACAGTCATTTATGTTCAGTTATTCATAGTGTGGGCGCGAGTGTTTTCCGCCACCTGATTCAAAATAAGTCATTAAATGCTTCCCATCTACCTCCTCCTCTAGAATTCTCCATCTCTCCTATAAAAGCTAGAAAGAAAGACATTGTAAGGGTTCCAGATTTCTATTAGCAGACTGTGCAGTGAAAAGGCTTTTGTATACATTTTGTAATATTCCTGTATGAAGGTTCAGAGCCCGTAGGGTCTCAGTGAGGAGGAGTTATAACTGTAATGAGGATTCTGGTCTTTGGTATCTCACAGTATGTAATTTCCTCTTATGTGTTAATACAATATCTCATTTCATGCTATTTATCTTCTTGTATCATGTTCTAGAATTCGAGTGGCTCACTAGTTTGTAGTAAGGATTCATCCTAGTTGATGCCCTTTCTGGAATTAGTCAAACTCTTTAAATAGGCCTAGTCATGATATATTGTTCCATGTTCACTTCATCCATATTTTCTGCTATATTAGTTATTTGAGGAGGGTGCTTTTAAAACACCATTTTCATATAAGGATTCATAAATTAATATGCCCTTATGTGGTTCTGTTGTGTATCTGGGTATCAGTCTCATGTTAACTAATATCTTCCTTATGTTTCCTCCCTGCACTCATTTCTTGATATCTGATTTCTGTGATATATTATTTGAACTGGCCCTATTTACACTAAGCTGTCTCTTAACTGTCTGATGCCTTTGTATTGGAGTTTTGCATGATGTTCCTACACTATTCTTATCTTTGTATCAGCTTCTGAGAGAGATTGGTCCCATTCTAAACTAATTTCCTTGTTCAACAAGAGATAGTAAGTGAGCTTTTGGATTGACAACCCAAGCTATATGAAGAGCTCCTTGCTATATTAAGATGTCCTAGGCACTGGTCTATGGCAACTCTAGACTGTCTCTAGGGGGTGACAAAATTTTCCACAACAATACCTATAATTAAAACTGATATATATATATATATATATATATATATATATATATATATATATATATATATATATATATATATATATATATATATATATATATATATATATATATATATATATATATATATATCTATATATATATATATATATATAGATATATATATATATATATATAACGTGTAATTTTTTAATGTCCTTAATTTTTTTTAATGTCTTCAAAATGTTAAATCTCTCTCCTCTTCATGGCTACCATATATATGAATAGGATGTTAATAATCATTGATTTCTATGGGCAACCAATAAATAAAATTGCACTGCATATCTAATGATGTGGATTGCAGATAGAATTTCCCAAAATATCTCCTTCATCTTCATATTGATAATGAAATTTATTTGAAGTAAATAGTTTCAAATTTATTATTCATTTTCCTAAATTCTCATTTTAATATAATCTCTTTAGTTTCAGTCTTGAAATTTTGGATGACAGTATTTATTTCACTAATACATCAGTTTTGAATATAGTTGGTTAATTTTTTTTAATAAGATGTCTTCAGGAATCCATTCAATTGTATTCCAGCTGATTTTTTTGAACAACCAACACTTTACTATTCCAAGAATAACAACAACAAATTTATCAATTCCTGGCATAAACATAATGGTGAATTTCTTTTTTTTTAATAGGGTGTCTTCCAGCAAACGGTCTTCTGATCTAGAGTTTTTCAAAATGTCAGCACCTTTGTATTCAGATAACAACAACTACTTTATTATTTCTTTGTAGAAACATAATTTGCATAAAGTTTATATTGAAAATAAAGGGTAAGTAACAAAATAGACAATGGAACGCGAGGGGTCATGTTTTTTGAATGAATTTTTTAAAATTTCTCATAGATTTTGACTTAACGATCAATCAAAGTTAAAAAAACAAGAATTGGGCATCAATTATTTAGCGAGAATTAAAAAAACAAAAAAACTATTATCTAAATAATATTTGAAAATGACAATCATATATCAGAAAATTATAATTATATATACTAAAAATTCATTATCTAAGGGAAAAGAGAACGGGGTTCTGAGGTTTTGTAATTGACACATATAATTAATGATACTTATTTTATGAAGATTTTTAATTTTTTCATAGATTTTAAGTTGAATATGAGTCGAAGTTAAAAATCAAGAATCATACATCAATTATTTTAACAAAATTGAAAAATTAAAAACTTATTATCTAAATCATATTTGAAAATAACAAGTATGTATCATAAAATTATAATTATATATAGCAAAAATTCATTATCCAAGGGAAAATAGAATGAGGTTCTCATGCTCTATAATGGACACATTTATTTAATGATACTTATTTTATTAGAAAACCCAATACATTTCTAAAAAAAATCATTATGGTTCCCAAAACTGGAAAAACAAAAAAGAAAAAAGAAAAAAAGGAAGAAGAAGGTAGAGCATGCAAGAGGAATTGCAACCTAGGCATAGACTTACTTGTACCATTGTATGCTAGTTCCTAACTTCTTCATTCAAATTACAGTACTTTGCGAACAAACCTGTACCATTGTGTGCTCAATTCTTTACTTCTTAATTCAAATTCTACAACTTTGCGAACAACCCTCGTGCATTATATATGATTGTGACTAAACATATCCAACAAAATTGGAAGATGAAAAAACACTATTCAATTCTTTAAATAGACAGGAAAATAAGACACTTGAATTTTTAAATAAAGGTGAATAATTCTTTTACTACCATTTGTTCCAAAAATTGAGGGTCATTTTATCCAAATTAATCCCAATACCATGAAATATGAGCGAATGAAAGAAAGAAACCTTTTCCCATATAATACGAGCGAATGAAATACGAGCGAATGAAATACGAGCAAATGAAAGAAATACGAGCGAAATGAAATACGAGCGAATGAAAGAAAGAAACCTGTCCAATGTCCCAGCTGAGATTATGTTGTAATCTTCGCTGTCGGTTTGTGGCCGGCCCATCCAAGCCGCCAATATGTGGATACCCAGAGCAATGAGGTCGGGTTTAAGGATCTCCGAAACCACTGGATTCGGTCCTCTTGAAGAGAAGTCAGCTACCACCGGTGCTCGCAGTCTACCAACCACGGTCAGGCCCTCTGTTTTAATGTTTGCTGTAGGATTTCTGGCACTATTGATATAAGCTTTAATGCCTTGGCTGGACTTGGTATGGACGCAGGTTGCCGGTAAGGAAGAAGTAAGGGTCCAGATATCATCAAAACCTAAAGGATCGTTGGCCAGAATCATTCCCACACCGCCATCTTGTTTCACTTCCAGTTGCATCTCATTTGTATTCCCAACTCCAAAATCGCATAGCACAATTATTCCAATTACCATATCGGGATCAAGGCTTCCAGAGGCATAGAGATTTGCGGACTTGTTACTGGATTTGGTTTTCCCGTATACCAAAGGTAATTGTTCGTTTCCTAACGTCTTGCCTTTGTAAAGAGAGGAACCCTTGTAGCTTTTTCCGTTCCCAAGCACCACCAGAGCCGGGAACTCTTTGTCGATGCTGCTGGCGCCTACGGTTGTTATCCATGGTGCCGTATTTGTAACAGGGGAGACTATCCTGCCATTTCCCGCCGAGCACGACACAAAAACACCCTTCTCAATGGCTCTGAGAGCTCCAATCGCTACAACGTTGGAATAATAAGGTGAATTTCCAAACCCAAGTGACAGTGATAGCAAGTCCACCTCGTCCGAAACAGCCGCCTCCATAGCGGCAAGCACATCAGAAGTGGCTCATAGCGGGAAGCACATCAGACGTGTTGCACAGCGTAGCCAACAAGCTTTATAAACAACCAATCTAGCTTTGATAGCGATGCCTCTTGCTGTTCCGTTAGCGAAGCCAAAATAACTGGCCCCGGGCACCTCTGACCCTGCCGCAGTAGAGGAAGTATGTGTACCATGGCCGTAGGAATCTCGAGGAGATTTGTATTCCTCATTTTCGTTGATGGGATCATGCTCGGCTTCATATCCTTTGAGAAAGTAACAGGCTCCAATGAGTTTGTTGTTGCAGGAGGAAGCATTGAACTCGGTACCCACTTCACATTCTCCCTTCCATCTGGCGGGCACCGGCTTAAGCCCGTGATCGTTGAAGCTCTTTCTCTCCGGCCATATTCCTGTATCCACCACCCCTACGATAGTATCATCACCGAAATGTGACTGTGGCCATAGCCCATGACTAGGACTCAACCCCAGAAATTCCGGCGAACGAGTAGTGTGGAGCTGACCGATGGTATCTGGATACACAGCCATGCATCCATCGATATTCTCCAGAGCTTGAGCCTCCGTGGTTGTCAGTAAGGCTGCAAAGCCATCCATTACTGTGGCGTATGTATATAGCAAAGCAGCAGTGGGATCCGAATTGGGCAACCAATACTTTCCAGTCTATTGGCCCATTAATGTTGAAAGAGTACTAATGACTATACCATGTTCATGCGGAAAGCCTTATTTTTCAGTCTATTGACCCATTAATACTGTTAAGAGTACTAATGGGCATGTCTATGCCATGCCACCATGCCATACTTGCGATCCTCTTCACTTTCAATTTCGAGCCGTCCAAACTCTGATCTGCGGCGCTCCATTAAATCTCCAACCGCCAAAAAATTCTGCAGCCATTAACTCTCGGCAATCTGCCTTAACTCTCCATCTGCCTTACTCTCGGAAATCCACCCTAACTCTCCATCTGCCTTAGCTCTCCTTACTATTCTCACTGCAAAATTGATTAATGTTTAGTGTAAATCAAAAATATCAAATACCTTTTGTCCTCCGTATTCTTTTTATTTAGTTACAGAAAAACCCTTCAGCTTAATTGGTAGGTTATCAAAAAATATCAAATACCCTTTGTCTTCCATATTCTTTTTATTTAGTTACAGAAAAACCCTTCACTTTAATTGGTAGGTTATCAGCAGAATTTTTAAAATAAGTTTTGATGTTAGAAATTGTAATATGAAATTACTTTTATTTGATTGCCGCAACTGACATTTAACTGATTTGAATGAATAAGGGAAAACAAAAATGAAAGAAAGCATTCTTTGATGGAGAAAAAAATCTTTGTGAGCTTTGTAATATTTTATAAATAACACTAACAAAAAACGAATTTGGTCTTGATCCTTAGTATTAAATATATGACAGATTTAATTAAAAATTATAAAATTTCATTATTAAAGTGAGGGATTTTTTAACAAAATTTCTTCAATTAACTTATGGGAAGGGATGGATACGTTTTCTCTGTCCAATGTGAATTTTTCTTATAAATGACAGCCAGTTATATTATATTTACAAGTGGAACCTGCAAAAAAAACTTACAACGTTATTTTATATATAATGTGGCTCTCATTACTTGGTTAATGGTATGTAATTAATTTCATATATATATATATTAGTATTTTGGAGAATGTTATTGTTCTTGTAGTGATAGGTTTATATATATATAGAAATATTAATTTTTATATGTGAAAAATAATTTATATATATTCCAAAAAATTAGGAAAATATATAGGAAAAAATATATATCACAAGATTTTTAATTATACATATTTGTTCACATTTTATTGTTGAAAATTTTAATTTGTAATAAGCTTTGTTATAATACAATAAGCCAAAACCATTGTAAAAAACCATAATGCATGCTCGATATTTTTTTATTAATTAATTTAATTAAAAGAATAAAAATGGCACAACTACTTTTGAGATAAATTTAAACATTTAATCTATGACTATTACTGTTACATATATTCTAAAATATTATGCATAGTTTAAATCCATGCCATCAACATAATAATTATTGATAATTAAATTAAAATTATGTATACTTATTCCAAAATAGACACAAAACAATGAAATTACATATTATTATTTACAGTATACTATTTTTTTTCCTTCTAAACAACATGTAACCAAATTATATATATATATATATACACACAATTGAGTTTAGTTTGGGTGGTTTCCCCTATTAATTCTTATCCTTTCCATCTAGGTTGAAGTATGGTAAGTAGATATGTTGATGTTTTGGAATAGAGCTAGTCTATAGTGAGGGCTGGCTTAGTACTAGCAATTTTCCTTTAGGTCAGAGAGAGGTGGAGGTGGACTACCTAATGTCCAAATTTATTTTAACTTATTTTTTGTTAATTGAATAGACTAAATTTTTTTTTAATAAATGTAGATATATGGTTAGATTCGTCTATACCTAATCAAATTTTTAAGTTAGATTCGTCTATACCTAATCAAATTTTGTAAGTTAAGAAAATGTGTTTGAATAACGAAAAAAAGAAGAGAATATGTTATTCCTTATTAAAAAAAATTTAGAACGTCACAAAAAATGCATTCCTGTTTAAAAAAATAAACAAAAATTCCCAAACTTAATTTTATTTAATATATAATTTTTGTTAGTGGATCTAATTATGTAATTATCTTTATTTTCTATTAACTAGCCTAGATCCATCTTAACTGTGGATCTGCCAACAACTAAGAGGGATCAAAATAGATTTTATTCTCAAGAGATTTGATGTCTCTGGACACTTGGTAAATCCAAAGTTAAGATAAATCTATGCTGATATTTTAAAAATATTATAATTTATAGTTTTTTTTCATGTCTCAAGTACTCTTATGTATTAAGTACTAGTGTTTTTTTTGCTAAATATTATTTTTATAAATCATAATATAATAATAATAATTTATGTTGATAATTTTGAAAAAAAGTATAATATATATTTATTAATTATTTTTTAAAATTACTAAAAAATTTTATTGTTGGAATTTAAACTTATAAATTAATAAAAAAACAATATATATTTTAAAACTTAATTATGTGTAGTCTAACTAATAGACTAAACGACTTTTTGGCCATAATATGGAAATACAATTTCTACAAAGATTGTTGTTTCTTGTTGGTTAAACCACATTTTTGAATGCATAAATGGAAACCCGGAGACACTTTATATTTGCAAATTAAACAACTTAAAAATAAGATTTTTAAAAAATTGTACGATATTTAGATTTAAAATTGACCAAAACAAAATGCTTCAATTTCATCTATTAATTAATTTATTTATAATTTTTAAGTTTCACTTATAAATTGAGATGGACATTTATATATATATATATATATGTATTATTTACTATAATTATTGACAAAAGTATTAATTAATCCCTCATATACATATGTTTGCATTTATTAAATCATCAATATATATAGTTATATTCTATTAAGTATTTTAATGGAACACACACATAATTTGTATGAAATTTATTACTATGTTAATTTTGTATGGTCAAATTTAATTTATATATATATATATATATATATATTATTAAGCTTAATTGATTTTAAAAAGATGGTGTACCTAAATTCAGTGACAATTTCAAGCAAGATTGTCAATTCTATAGATTGAACAACCTAAATACAAGTTTTTAAAAATCTCTCCCATAGATTTTAATTTTCTATTAAATTATATATGTGTGTGTGTGTGTGTGGTCTAACTTATATATAAATTATATATGAAATGGTCCTTTTTAGGGCATGTTCTCTCATTAATTTTAACCAAAATCTGGTAGATAAATTTAAAAATTTGAGTTTAAGTTGTTTAATCTATACAATTTAAGTGTCCCATGGTTTTCATGCCATTGAATCCATTTATTCATTCAAAATGGCGTTTTAAACAATAGAAAATCATAAATTTGCTTGAAATTGTACCACCAGATTTTGATGAAAAAGAAGATTTCGTCTATAAGTTAGCTTATGCCATATAACTTGCATCTATAACCTATTAAACCATTCATTTTTAGTCATCGGATTTGATTATGTTAAATATATTTTCAGAAAAGTGTCCTCCATGAATGATTTTGTATTTTACATTTATTTAATCTATTAGTTTTTTCCCATGATTTTTTACTTTAATTTTATCCAATGAAAACTGTGGATGAATGTTGATGTATTAATATCATAAAACCATGTCATGGACATTTTCCTACCACCTTACCAAGTTGGCCCTCTCATCGGAGGCGGCCTTGTAGGTCTCGTGTACGATGTCATCTTCAATGGTGACGAGTCTCACATCGTTGTGTCAGTTTCAGAATTCTGAAGTAATAGCAGACAAAAATTTAATAAGATTAAAATTAATGGGATGACATGGACGACGAAGACAACTCGTGCATTCGATCGTTTCTCTTTCGCAATTTTTTGTTTGAATTAGAATAGGTGTTGCGCTGAGAATTTGCCTCTGCAGCAGATTTTAGTCTTCTTGTGTATTCTAGAATGTCTTGTATTACACGAAATCAACTTTTTTTTAGTGGAGGCTCTAAAGTGAGTGGTTACTCATAAATATATTTACTTATAACATAGTTATCAAGTTTGAAGATAGATGTTTAAGTAATAAAATATTAATTAAAATTTTAGAAATTTAACTAGCCATGCGGTTAATTCCATTCCAGGACCAATGTTTAATTAATAAAATATTATTTAAAATCTTAGAAGTTTAATCAGCCATGTGATTTATTTATTCAATAGCAGAGGATAAGAAACTCACTATTTCTATAAATAGATAATAGTGGAATGAAGTTTACATAGAAGGAAAAAGTATTTACATAAATATGTAGTAAGGTAAGAAAAAATAAAAGAAAATGGAAAATCATAGTGGAATAAGAATGTTTACCATTTTCTAATTTATTTTTTGCTTTTAGAAGTCTAAAAACTTAGAAAATGTGAAAGGGACGGTAGGAAAATACGAAAGAAAATCATAGTGGAATAAGAAAGCTTACCATTTTCTAATTTCATTTTTGCTTTCAAAGGCCTAAAAAGCTTATAAAATAGAAAATGAAAGAATATGTATGTTAATTTGTAATAGATTGCTAATTTAAAAAAGAGTGATTATATTTTGGATTTTATATATATTTTTAAATATGATTGAGTTAAATATTTTTTGAGTAGCTTGAGTTAAATATTTGAATGGTCTATGATTTCAACTACCCTTTTCATATGATCGATAAGAAAATATGGCAAATCAATAGGTGCGACGATAAGAATAGTAGAAGAAAATAGTTTGAGATTTATCACAATGAAGATTGTTTGTAACTTACTACATTATTATTATTCACATTTTCTATCATTCAACATTGTTACATTGTCGAACTCCCTCTTCACCTTATAAGTCACATGTTAAGGAACTTCATGGTTTAAAAGTCACATGTTCGAAACTATGTGGGAAAAAGGCCTTCCACACTAAGGTGAACCGACATCTCAAAAAAATATTACACACTTCTTTGTATTCTTACCATAAATATGTTTTGTGCTCTATTTAAAGGTAAATAAAGGAATTGTTAAAATATATATAAAACCAAAATTAAAAAACAAAACTTAAATAATACTACACCACTTATCAATAAAGTTTTCAACTTTAAATGTTAGTATTGAAGTGGTAAAGGCTCAAAACTTTATCTATTTTTGCATATTTTATTATAAGACATGTATACTGTACTTTAAAACTTTAGTTTTCCTTTTCATAAATTCAAAATTAAAATAAATCTGAATCCATATATATGCTCTCTTCATGTACATGATACATCTATTATTATAACTAACCAGAGTTCCATGGTAATGATATGGTTGTCCATGCATGCAACATTGAGTAATATATAAATTTAAAAGTAACTTAACTTGCAAACTTGATAATTTGTAAATGGAACAAATAAATCAATTATCACTACATTCATCAAAAGTAATGTAACATTGATAGAATATAACATTAAATCCACATCATGAATTTAAAAGCCAATGAAAACATTGTCATATACACAAGTTCAAATTCTTGTACTTGTATTCCAAATTGGTCTAGTTATACATTTTTCTCTTTTACAAAATTGGCCCATGGCCCATGGTATTCCCAACATAGATAATGGAATGTCGAGCCCATAAATTAAATAATGGAAAAATGACATCATGACTGATTTATAAATTAGGTCTATATGTCATCCTCGCCACAGTTGGCACTCCCAAGTTCATTTTGAACTTGATATTGCTGCAAAAATTAAATAACCAATTAGTTGTAAAATCCAAAATGCATAGAATCAATTCCATTAATTCATGATAATATTTTGATCAACTACTCATTCTCACCATGAAGATCTAAGGCAATGGAGAATATTTTCCTTCCTCGGCAGATGGTGGAGCACTTGGTGATGGATGTAAGCATGGTTCATGGGTGGTGGATAAAGGCATGGTAGAAGTGAAATAGGAAATAGGTAGTGGGTGTGAGTGGTGATACACCCCCACCGGTTGTACAATAGTGGGAATCACCCTAGGGTGAGGGATCACCCTGGGGGGAAATTGGAATTTCAAGGGTGGATGATTGAAACAATGAGAAGGGTGGATGAATAAATGGTAGGGGTGGGAATTGGGAATGGTTTGGGGAGGTGGTTATAGGCATGGGAGAATTTATGATGGAGAAAGGTGGTCAGTGTGGGTGACAATACATCCCCATTGGTTGTACAATAGGAGGAAGCACCCTCGGGGAGGAAATTGGGATGCTAATGACTGGAGCAATGTTCAAACTGCTATAGTTTTTTTCACCAACATGCTCATCAAATAATTGAATTCGACAAGCTGGAACATTGTGAGATGTGGTTCCCTTGATTGTAACAATAAAAAATTTCATATAGTTATGAAAATGCATCGAAAATGATAATATATCGTATTTCACATAAAACAATGCATGCCATGAAATTTCCATACCATTTTTCTGTATAATAGAATGTTGTACTAACTCAGGCATGTGGCCCACACTTCTTTGGTGTTGAGAAGATAACTCCAGTTGCTCATCCATGTTTATTTTTTTTGCACGAACTCGTCCAACCTTTTCAAAATGTGGTTTATCTTTCCCTGATTTTGACTTGTGCCCACATTGCTTTTTCTTATTGACTGGGCTCAAGAAACTATGTTTTCTTTTAGTAGTGATCTTTGATGGAGTTATAGTATTGAAAAACATTCTATTGTATTCTTGACATGCTTTGTCTACCAAACTGTTCAATGCATTTGTTTGCTCCAAATTTGTAGGTATTATGGATCTCAATTTCTCATGAGTTGATGAGTTAACACGTTTCATCTCATCATCTTCAAATAATGCACTATCTGGTCGTACATTGGTCGATTCAACATTATTAATGCTTGTTTCATTATAATAATTTATATTTGGAGGAGAATCAAAGCATGGCGGAAGCTCCGTTTGGATTTCTAGGCCCAATATAGGTGTTTCATTCAAATCAAATAAAATTGTAGGCCTTTCTGTAGTAGGATTAGTGACACTAGGTAGTACATTTTCACCCAAACTAATGTTACTCACCAACATCTCAACTTTCAGTACATGTTTACAAAAAATTTCCATTCAAATTTAACTGCGCCGGATGGAGGGTTAATGGCGCACTTGAGACCGACAGATGGGAGAGTTAATGGCAGAGTTGATGGCAGCAAAAATTTTTGGCAGCTCAAGATTGAAGGTTAAGAGGACGACTAAGGATGGTATGGCCATGGACCGCATGAGCAGGCAACCAATACTTTCCAGTCTATTGGCCCACTAATGTTGTAAGAGTACTAATGACTATACCATGTTCATGCGGTCCATGCCCATGCCATCCTTAGCTGTCCTCTTCACCTTCAGTCTCGAGTTGCCAAAACATTCTGCTACCATCAACTCTGCCATTAACTCTCCCATCTGCCGGTCTCAAGTATGCCATTAACCCTCCATCCGGCGCAGTTAAATTTCGTGGGCTTTTAGCAGGATAAGAAGGATTCTGCGATCATTTCCAGGCCAGAGGGATATGTTAACCTAGACTGGATCCACCCTAAGGAGCCTGAATCGGGCCACCTGCAAATGCCCACAAAGCTGTGACACAGAAATGGCTGAAGAAATTCTCTGAGGATATGTTAATGGGCGAATCCACCCTGAAGAGCCTGAATCGGGCCACCTGCAAATTCCCACGAAGCTGTGACACAGAAATGCCATGAGAAATTCTCCCGCGAGCAGTTAAATTTCGATTGATGTTAATTTTGTATAGAGAAATTCTCGGACAGCAGCCATTAACCCGAAAATCTCATGGGCAGCAGTGGATAAATATTTTGAGAAATTCTTGGACATGCAGCCATTAAATCTCTGCAATCCGCCTTAACTCTCTGCAATCCGTCGAGCAGTTAAATTTTGAGGGCTGTTAATTCTCGGACAACAGCTATTAACCCGAAAATTTCATGGGTAGTAGTTAAATTTCAAAGGATGTCTATTTACTTCATAATTTTTGGATGTAATGGGTATTATTGAGAGATAAGGTTCAGGAGCAAGGCTGGAAGGATGGGAGGTTTTCTGGACATGGTCAGCCAACGCAGCGTTTAGTTCATCATATTTCACTAGCTAGGGAAAGTGCTGGTAAGTTTATAAGTATTTTTTTTTTATTTGTCTGTTTCTTTTTTATTTCACTGTCTATAGCTAGAATGATTATTAGAAATTTCTTTATAAATGTTCTGTTTTTCTTTAAAAAAAAATTAAGAGTTTTATATATGAAAAAATTAAAATATAGAGGAAATATCTTCCCTATCATTATATATTCTAGTCATGGTAATTTTGACCAAAATAAAATTATATATTCCTATCATTATATATTCCAATCATTATATATTTCTAACATTATATATTCCTATCATTTATTTCCTATCATTATATATTCCAATAATTATATATTTCAGAAATGGCAATTCTTGTCAAAATAGCATATTGCTTCCACCATTATTTTAGAGATTTGATAATTATTGCAAACAGTGTAATGTCTTATCTCAGAAATTGGAATCTTTTTAATGTTTTAATTGTCATTGAATTCAAGGTCTTCTAATAATCAGAACCCATTTTTTTCTTTTAAGGATTACAATCTAAGGACGAAAGAAAGAAAAAAACTGAAATATGGGCATGTGATGTGTCATTTTTTCATGATTGTGAGAGAAATTTATTTTAATTGGTTATTTTTCATTTCATTATTATTGAAAATTTTATTAAATCTATTTTATTAAATTTATTAAATCCATTTTTCATTAGAAATCAGAACCCACTTTTTTCTTTTAAGGATTACAATTTAAGTACGAAAGAAAGAAAAAAATAGAGAAAGGCATTGGCACATGTGAAATATGGGCATGTGATGTGTCATTTTTTTGTAAGACATTTTGATGTTAGATTTTACTATTTATTTTATTTTTTTCATGATTGTGAGAGAAATTTAGTTTAATTGGTTATTTTTCATTCTATTATTATTGAAAAAAATTTTAAATCTATTTTTTGAAAGTTGTTTTATGGGTTTTTTCATTTTGATTAATGTATATGATTCTTTTTCAATTTTTATTTTATTTTATTTAAACAATTTTTTTAAAATATAAGATTATTGATTTGTAATTTTTTAATTTAAAGTATATTTTATTTATTCCATTATAATTTTTTTTTATAAAATGTATTTTTAAATTTATTGTTTAAATTGAAAAAATATCCTGTCAACATTGTTATCCTATTGTTTGGAGTTCAATATGTAGAGAAAGGCCTTTATATCATTTTTTGTCATGATGACAAACATGTAGTTTTGGATGTTTTGAATAAAATCTCCTTAACACAAAATATGCCATATTAGACTTGATTTCTAAAATAGTTTTGGATGTTTTGAATAAAATCTCCTTAAAACAAAATATGCCACATTAGTCTTGATTTCAAAAGTAACGATAATGACCAGTGTATGCAACACATCATCTACAATGTTTCTTCCATAGAAAAGAGTACAACATGAAATCAAATGAAAATGACACCAATCGATGCATAGTTATACAATACAAAAATAAAGATGTATTGCCACATCACATAACTGGATATAATATGTTCAACTTATATAACCAGATTCTCATTGCCAACTGTAGTTTACGTAAGTCTTGCTTTATTTCACTTTTCCAAAAACAGAATCACAATTGAAAAGAACGAGAAACTAAGATTTGTTCATTTTGTTCTAGGAAAACAATATAATTATAACACCCACATGCTATGATGAGATGAGAGTTGTTACCTATTTCAAAATGCAACATATGTTATGAATTACATCACATTATTTTCCTAAAAAAATTGTGGGCCTTTAAACATGTGTTTATTTTAAATGAATAATTATGTAAAAAAAAAATTAATAACATCATCATTATTATTATGAGTAACATTATTTTTATTTTAAAAGAATTAGAATTATTAATTAACATTAAATATGTTACTTTAAAAGAATTAGAATTATTAGTTAACATTAAATATTTTTATAGTAATAATTTAATTTTAATGTTAAAATCAAAACATATATCAAACTGTTATATAATATTTTTCAATATATAATTAAACATTAAAACTTATTTTTTTGAAGTAATTAATCATTCTTATTTTTATTTATTTGAAAAAAATCTCAAAAAACGAATTGGCTTTAAAACATTGTGTTGATATTTCTTGACTGTAAGACATGTGTGTTATCTTAACTTTAGTGTAGCTAGTGCATCATTCTAATTTTTAGTTTACTATGATATACTCACCTAGTTTAATTAGGAGACAAGAAATGTGGCCCATATCCACACATGTCATCTAAATAAGCTGATTATTGATAGTAGATATCACACACATAGATTAATTAACAAAGAGTAAGTGGTCCAAGTCCACACATATTTAGTTAGTTTTCAAATTCTTGCATTAAATCAAGTTTTAATTTTTGCATCAGGATTTCGGGACCAGGATTAAAATACCAAAAGAAAGCAAGTAGTCTCTGTCGCCCTTGCACCTAACGGTGACCCTGGGTATGCATATGAACGCTCTCTCTTGATATTTTACAATCTCCCTATAGAGCAAACTTTTAGTTTAAATAGGACAAGTTGTAAGCGTCCCATTATCCACACATTGTTTATTTCGTGAAAGGAACAACCAAACATAGTGTATTTTATATCCGCATCTTACAACATTGTGATTGTTCACTTTATTTCACACACAAAGCTTCAATGAGCTAGGGCCCTCATCCTATTCTTACTGTAGCTTCACAAAGGCACAGCATAAGCAAATATTTTCTTTTCATTTTCCTAGTTGAAAGTCATTAATATTAGTTCAATTTTTGGCACTAGGATTCGGGACAAGGATCGAATTATCTTTAGAAGAGCAATTAATCTCTGCTACCTTTGCACCCACGGGTGATCCTAGGCAAGCATATGAACACTCTCTACTGATAATTCACCATCTCCCTATAGTTGATCAGTTAAATTAACTAAGAAGCATTGTAAGCGGCCCACATCCGAACATGTTTTACTTTTGAGCAAGGAACAACCAAACCTAGTTTAAATACGGGATATTGAAAAGGATCACCTCTTTCTCACGTGAATTCACACTTTAACTGAATAAAAGCCACCTAAAAATCACTTAACTAAATGCATTAAACTCTCCCCACAGGGGCCACAAGAGAAGTTATAGCTTAAGTTAGGACCAAGGGGGTAGGCATCCAATAAGGTGCCTTGGTCAATTTACATCTTGAAACATAGAATTTGACCATTTAGGGAACTTTTAAATCCGTCTATCTGCCCACAGCAAAGAAAATTTGAGCGCAGTAGAGACCCGATTCAGAGGGGGTTAGGCTTAGGCCCAGTGCGTGTGGTATTATTCGGGGCTACCTGACCCGTCTAATACTCGATACTGGTAGTTGAATTACAAAGAAGCAAGAGACTCGAACGCTCACGTGGGACGACGGTACCTAGTGACAAAAATTAGGGCATCCTTCCCTATAGGTGACGGTGCAGGCAAGCACTAGATCCTCTACCCTTACCTTGGTTGATTTTCTTCAGTTGACTAGAGGCATCGCTAGCTCTTTTGGGACATTGCCCCAACATTCACAAGATATCTTCTCAAGGCCCAGTTACATTTGAGCGTGTGAGGACGATTTAGGTCTTCTATGATTTGAGTATCATACAAAAAAACAACAAAAAACCATATTTTTTTATTGACTGATCACATAGGATTAATCTAAAGGGAAAATTTATCTTTTATTTTTGCTTTGTTTTATGTATGCAATCCGATTTTTTGTTTGATTGTAATCTCTATCCTCTCAAAATTTTCCAAAAACATACCTAGATGATGGCAGAACGGATCCAACATGACCTCATCGATCTAGACGCCTTTTAGACCTCCCCCCATTACCGGGAGGGGTTCCAGGTCTTTCGCCATTTAGGCATCAAAGACGGAGCACTGCCACCCTTATTGGTTCATCCTTTATTAGGGCATCATTAGTTGGAAACCCTCGTCGGTCACCCAACACCACACCAGTGAACACCCCCACAGGGTCACCGCATACCACTCCTCCCTCAATCCTTAGGGGACAGAGGAGTGCTACCCATTCAGGAAGTCAGGTGAACTCACAGCAGGGAATATCACAGACAAACCCTATACCTAACCAGAACACTGTGTTTTCACAAGAGGCAATGGCTACAAACTCTTAGTCACCTTTCTTAGCTTCGTTAAATTTACCAGATTTAACTAAGTTGAAAAACGATCCCATTGCTCACAACCCTACATGGATTCCCATGCCCATGAAGCTCCCTTTGGACATTCCATAGTTTGAAGGGAAGCAAGCGGAAGACCTCAAAAATAATATTATGACTTTCCACCTATGGTATTCGTCGAACAACATCATTGATGATATTATTCGACTAAGACTATTTCAATGCACCCTAACCGGAATAGCCGCAAAATGGTATGTGGAGCAGCCATATGCTACGCATGGAACCTTTAGCACCCTCGCTACTGCATTCATGACCTATTTTCAGTTACCCATCCACCAAGATTTTGGAATGGAATTACTGACCCACTTTAGGCAAACGCCCGCCGTCCATATCTCAGACCATCTCCACGAATGGCGGAGGCGTTGTAGTTTGTGCAAAGCCAACCTCAACGATCGAGTTCTATTATACATGTTCTTGAAAACTCTCACCACAGAGATTTCAAAGGATGTGGCGCAACAAAAGACCATATCCGAAGAGGGTGCTATCAGTAAGGCCCAACAACTCGAGCTGATCTATACGTAGTCAGGATATATTTACAATATCCTGCCTAACGCCCTGGGCCTGCAAACTTACAAAGAATTTCTAGGCACGTCGAACTTCGCAGATGGTTTGATTGGGTTATTGACCCAAAATCACCTAAGCAGCAGCGTTCCATACCCTGGTTACGCATATGATTCTACCCAGGACATACTGGAACCTGGCTATCAAAGTCATTATGCACCTTTGAAAAATGTGACTAATAGGGCGTCATCGTATCTCCATCATCAGGGAGGTTTGTATCCTCCGGCTCAGGGGACCCAGTATGCAGCTAGACATGCTGATGGAAGAGCTTCCCCCCAACATCCATTTATAAACCAGGGACAAGGACCACAATATGCTCAGTCCCCAACACAAAACCCACCTATGCAAAATAATGCACAGGTGAACTTTGTGAAACCTTCCCAAGCTCAACCGTGCCAACCATACAAATAGGAGAATCCAAATTATCCTCCCAATGCAACTATGAAAAAGGGAAAAAACAAGCCTAAAGGAATTCCTAGACACAGGGGCAACAATCAAGAACAACCTTCGCAATCTTAGGCCGGAGGAAACTCCAACCGAAATCAAAACCAGGAATGAAGTAACCCCCAAAGGCAGAACAAGAGGGCAAATCTTTGGACAAATCACTCTTTTTTAATCTGTGGTGAGTACGACCATTACACTCATCACTGTCCCGACCTCCCTGAGCTAAAGAATATTCAAGGTAACCGGGGACAAGGGGGATCCTCCCAACAGACATCAGTTATGGAGGAGACTTTCCCCCACCAAGGGACAATTACCTCTCAACAACAAACTCCCGACGATTCTAGAAAGAACAGTCATGAAATCTACATGACTGGCAAAGATTTTTTTTTTTCAGACACAGAATCGAAATTATGATAACCCACTAGACACCAACTCGTCAGGGACTAGTACAAGTGCACCAACAACACCTTTGACCATATCAAATATGCCTATTGAACCTTTTCCAAAAATAGCTGAGGGACCAACTAGGTGGGCAGGAAACCATTCCAAAGCGGCCCATAACTATAGCATCGTGGATGTTCTAGCTCAACCTCCCATTGCCATGTCAGCTTTGGAGGTATTAGAATAATGCCCAAAGTAAAGGAAAGCCTTACTTTCTGCGTTAGGCACCATCGACCCCGCTGATTCACACCTAATAGATTTTGATTTAGACAAATCCACCCCTTGGCTTCCTTCAATGGTCGCCTTTTAGATAACAGTGTCAGCTCAAAACATCACCATCCACCGATGTATAATTGACGAGGGTGCATCCACATGCATCATGTCAAAGAACGTCTAGCAGAAGTTAGGGTATCCTGAACTAAAGCCATTAGACATCACACTTATAGCATATGATGGACGCCCTTCAACCCTCATCGGTCTCTACCAAAATTTCCCAGTCTACTTAGTCCGCAAGACGGTCCTTATAGACATTGAAGTCTTGGATTGTCACTATGTCCCTAGATTTCGTGCAATGCTAGCTTGTATGTGATCGACCATAGTTCACCTCTCCCAAGAAGATGGCTTAGACAGCGAATCCATGAACAACTCGACAACTTAGGAAGATGTGCAGAGTAGATCCATCCTCTTTTTGTCAGCTGAAAAACGACCAATCGGGGAACCCTTAGTCACCCCTAGCCATTCTCCATGGACAAGAACAACATGTGCGTTGTGTAAAACGCCTAATCATATGGTTTCCACTTTCCCCAACTTAGAATTTCTACGACACTGGTACCTAGTCACACCATCTAGTGAGTAGGACGGGAACCCAATTTTTAGGATGTTTTTCCTAGTGTTCCAAGGAAATCACCATGAGCAGCGTTGTACCTCCAAAAAAGGGTCTAACAAACCAACCATGGTCGTGAGTGTTAGTAATGTTGTGGAACCCTCCAACATGAGTTATACACAGGGACATCTCGAGATACATATATGACAAGACAAGATATATTAAACATTTACAATGATACCATAAGGCTAGAGTATGTTAAATATCAAAGTGATCCAAACAGTGTAAAATGTTGGTATAAGGAACACCCTGAGAGCTTTTTCTTCTACCAAAAACAAGATCTTGTTGAAAACACCCCTTTTATTATAGGCATACAAAAAAAGTGGATGCACTCAATGATGCTAAAATATTCTCACAATAATATAATCTCAATGGATTCAACATTTAGTACAAATAAGTATGGGGTGAGTACAAATTTATCCTAAATTTCATTCATTTATTCAACCTCATTTTAATGCATGTAACTTATATAAATATAATTATGTACGTTGTTTGTAATGTAGTATCAAATGTACACCTTAATGGTTTTCGACAAACATCACAATGGGGTTCCAGTAGCTTGGGTGATATCATCACGCAATACTATAGCTGAGATTTCTAAATGGATGTCAACTCTCTTTTCCATTGCGAAGAAAGAGCGACCAGATTGGCATGTTCAAGCCTTCATCACAGATGATGCTACTGCTAAAATTGAAGCGTTAAGGTGATGTGTTTATTCTTTTATAAGAGACATAAAAATATTGTTAATGTATATTCCCTCTAATAAATTGTGATATTCCAGGTCTTCAATCAAGTGTAAAATATTATTATGTGTGTGGCATGTTCGTCGTGCATGGTTGAAGAATGTTGGAAATAAAGTCCAAGGAAGGGAAAACCAAATCCACATTTTTCGTTCTTTAGGAGAAATCATGGACACATGTGAAGATGATGAATCTGTAAAAAATATAGTTGAAGGTTCTTTGAAAGATTCAGTGACCAACCAAGGTTTTTGGAATATTTTAAAACAACTTGGCTAGCCAACAACAAAATATGTAAGTTTCTTGTAAGTGGCTTTAATGACTCTATTTTTCATGTCATATGTATTATTAATTCATAGCTAATAAATTTCTTTCTACAGATATGTGGGCAAAAGAATACAGAAATTTTTCACATTCCAATCAGGATACAAATAATGCCATTGAATCATATCATCGGCATATCAAGGAAAGGTACCTAAGTGAAAATAATAATGCATGTCATAGACGTGTCGATTGGTTAATATATGTGTCGTTGAAAAAGGTTGTATTATATTACAATCATATGCAACGTTTAAAAGAAGCTGGTTTTGTACGGCCTAGAAAAATTGAGGAACAATTGAATTCATCCAAGTGTAGAGCTAGCCAAATCCAAAATGAAGATTGTGTGCCTGATGAAAAGAGTAACAATGGTTATTGGGTTCATATACAAAATAAGGATACATGTGATATTTTGTACAATGTCATATATAAAGGTTCCAATCTACACTTCTATAATTGAAATTGGGCCTTGAATGGAAATGTTTGTAAACATGTACTGAAAGTTGAGATGTTGGTGAGTAACATTAGTTTGGGTGAAAATGTACTACCTAGTGTCACTAATCCTACTACAAAAAGGTCTACAATTTCATTTGATTTGAATGAAACACCTATATTGGGCCTAGAAATCCAAACAGAGCTTCCGCCATGCTTTGATTCTCCTCCAAATATAAATTATTATAATGAAACAAGCATTAATAATGTTGAATCGACCAATGTACGACTAGATAGTGCATTATTTGAAGATGATGAGATGAAACGTGTTAACTCATCAACTCATGAGAAATTGAGATCCATAATACCTACAAATTTGGAGCAAGCAAATGCATTGAACAGTTTGGTAGACAAAGCATGTCAAGAACACAATAGAATGTTTTTTAATACTATAACTCCATCAAAGATCACTACTAAAAGAAAACATAGTTTCTTGAGCCCAGTCAATAAGAAAAAGCAATGTGGGCGCAAGTCAAAATCAGGGAAAGATAAACCAAATTTTGAAAAGGTTAGACGAGTTCATGCAAAAAAAAGAAACATGGATGAGCAACTGGAGTTATCTTCTCAACACCAAAGAAGTGTGGGCCACATGCCTGAGTTAGTGCAACATTCTATTATACAGAAAAATGGTATGTAAATTTGATGGCATGCATTGTTTTATGTGAAATACGATATATTATCATTTTCAATGCATTTTCATAACTATATGAAATTTTTTATTGTTACAGTCGAGGGAACCACATCTCACAATGTTCCAGCTTGTCGAATTCAATTATTTGATGAGCATGTTGGTGAAAAAAACTATAGCAGTTTGAACACTGCTCCAGTCATTAGCATCCCAATTTCCTCCCTGAGGGTGCTTCCTCCTATTGTACAACCAATGGGGATGTATTTTTGCCCACACCGACCACCTTTCTCCATCATAAATTCTCCCATGCCTATAACCACCTCCCCAAACCCTTCCCAATTCCCACCCCTACCATTTATTCATCCACCCTTCTCATTGTTTCAATCATCCACCCTTGACATTCCAATTCCCCCCCCTAGGGTGATTCCCACTATCGTACAACTGATGGGGGTGTATCACCACCCACACCCACTACATATTTCCTATTTCACTTCCACCATGCCTTTATCCACAACCCATGAACCATGCTTACATCCATCACCAAGTGCTCCATCTGCCGAGGAAGGAAAATCTTCTCCATTGCCTTAGATCTTCATGGTGAGAATGAGTAGTTGATCAAAATATTATCATGAATTAATGGAATTGATTCTATGCATTTTGGATTTTACAACTAATTGGTTATTTAATTTTTGTATCAATATCAAGTTCGAAATGCACTTGGGAGTGCCAAGTGTGGCGAGGGTGACATATAGACCTAATTTATAAATCAGTCATGCTGTAATTTTTCCATTATTTAATTTATGGGTGTGACCTTCCATTATCTATGTTGGGAATACCATGGGCCATGGGCCCATTTTGTAAAAGAGAAAAATGTATAACTAGACCAATTTGGAATACAAGTACAAGAATTTGAACTTGTGTATATGACAATGTTTTCATTGGCTTTTAAATTCATGATGTGGATTTAATGTTATATTCTATCAATGTTACATTACTTTTGATGAATGTAGTGATAATGGATTTAT
This sequence comes from Pinus albicaulis, assembly GCA_034641835.2. NCBI lineage: Eukaryota > Viridiplantae > Streptophyta > Pinopsida > Pinales > Pinaceae > Pinus > Pinus albicaulis. The sequence goes on from CM076582.1 coordinate 425,135,189, forward strand.
TTGTTTCATTTACAAATTATCAAGTTTGCAAGTTAAATTACTTTTAAATTTATATATTACTCAATGTTGCATGCATGGACAACCATATCATTACCATGGAACTCTGGTTAGTTATAATAATAGATGTATCATGTACATGAAGAGAGCATATATATGGATTCAAATTTATTTTAATTTTGAATTTATGAAAAAGAAAACTAAAGTTTTAAAGTACAATATACATGTCTTATAATAAAATATGCAAAATCGATAAAGTTTTTGAGCCTTTACCATTTCAATACTAACATTTAAAGATGAAAACTTTATTGATAAGTGGTGTAGTATTATTTAAGTTTTGTTTTTTAATTTTGGTTTTATATATATTTTAACAATTCCTTTATTTACCTTTAAATAGAGCACAAAACATATTTATGGTAAGAATACAAAGAAGTGTGTAATATTTTTTTGAGATGTGGGTTCACCTTAGTGTGGAAGGCCTTTTCCCACATAGTTTCGAACATGTGACTTTTACACCATGAAGTTCCTTAACATGTAACTTATAAGGTGAAGAGGGAGTTCGACAATGTAACAATGTTGAATGATAGAAAATGTGAATAATAAGAATGTAGTAAGTTACAAACAATCTTCATTGTGATAAATCTCAAACTATTTTCTTCTACTATTCTTATCGTCGCACCTATTGATTTTCCATCTTTTCTTATCGATCATATGAAAAGGGCAATTGAAATCATAGACCATTCAAATATTTAGCTCAAGCTACTCAAAAAATATTTAACTCAATTATATTTAAAAAAATATTTAACTCAATCATATTTAAAAATATTTAACTCAATCATATTTAAAAAAATATATAAAATCCAAAAAATAATCACTCTTTTTTAAATTAGCAATCTATTACAAATTAACATACATATTCTTTCATTTTCTATTTTCTAAGTTTTTTAGGCCTTTGAAAGCAAAAATGAAATTAGAAAATGGTAAGCTTTCTTATTCCACTATGATTTTCTTTAGTATTTTCCTACCGTCCCTTTCACATTTTCTATGTTTTTAGACTTTTAAAAGCAAAAAAAAAATTAGAAAATGGTAAACATTCTTATTCCACTATGATTTTCCATTTTCTTTTATTTTTTCTTACCTTACTACATATTTATGTAAATACTTTTTCCTTCTATGTAAACTTCATTCCACTATTATCTATTTGTAGAAATAGTGAGTTTCTTATCCTCTGGTATTGAATAAATAAATCACATGGTTGATTAAACTTCTAATATTTTAAATAATATTTTATTAATTAAACATTGGTGCTGGAATGGAATTAACGACATGGCTAGTTAAATTTCTAAAATTTTAATTAATATTTTATTAGTTAAACATCTATCTTCAAACTTGATAACTATGTTATAAGTAAATATATTTATGAGTAACCACTCGCTTTAGAGCTTCCACTAAAAAAAAGCTGATTTCGTGTAATACAAGACATTTTAGAATACACAAGAAGACTAAAATATGTTGCAGAGGTGAATTCTCAGTGCAACACCTATTCTAATTCAAACAAACAATTGCGAAAGAGAAACGATTGAATGCACGAGTTGTCTTCACCGTCCATGTCATCCCATTCATTTTAATCTTATTACATTTCTGTCTGCTATTACCTCAGAATTCTGAAACCGGCACAACGATGTGAGACTCGTCACCATTGAAGATGCCACCGTACACGAGACCTACAAGGTCACCTCCGATGAGAGGGCCAACCTAGTAAGGTGGTAGGACAATGTCCATGCCATGGTTTTATGATAGTAATACATCAACATTCATCCACAATTTTCATTGGATAAAATTAAAGTAAAAAATCATGGGAAAAAACTAATAGATTAAATAAATGTAAAATACAAAATCATTCATGGAGGACACTTTTTTGAAAATATATTTAACATAATCAAATTCGATGACTAAAAATGAATCGTTTAATAGGTTATAGATGAAAGTTATATGGCATAAGCTAACTTATAGACGAAATCTTCTTTTTCATCAAAATCCGGTGGTACAATTTCAAGCAAATTTATGATTTTCTATTGTTTAAAACATCATTTTGAATGAATAAATGGATTCAACGACATGAAAACCATGGGACACTTAAATTGTATAGATTAAACAACTTAAACTCAAATTTTTAAATTTATCTACTAGATTTTGGTTAAAATTAATGAGAGAACATGCCCTAAAAAGGACCATTTCATATATAATTTATATATAAGTTAGACCATACACACACACACACATATATATATTTTAATAGAAAATTAAAATCTATGAGAGAGATTTTTAAAAACTTGTGTTTAGGTTGTTCAATCTATAGAATTCACAATCTTGCTTGAAATTGTCACTGAATTTAGGTACACCATCTTTTTAAAATCAATTAAGCTTATATATATATATATATATATATATATATATATATATATATATATATATATATATATATTAAATTTGACCATAAAAAATTAACATAGTAATAAATTTCATACAAATTATGTGTGTGTTCCATTAAAATACTTAATAGAATATAATTATATATATTGACGATTTAATAAATGCAAACATATGTATATGAGAGATTATTTAAACACTTTCACAATAATTATAGTAAATAATATATATATATATATATATATATATATATATATATATATATATATATATATATATATATATATATATATATATATATATATATATATATATATATATGTGTGTGTGTGTGTGTGTCCATCTCAATTTATAAGTGAAATTTAACAATTATAAATTAATTAATTAATAGATGAAATTGAAGCATTTTGTTTTGGTCAATTTTAAATCTAAATATCGTACAATTTTTTTAATATCTTATTTTTAAGTTGTTTAATTTGCAAATATAAAGTGTCTTCGGGTTTCCATTTATGCATTCAAAAATGTGGTTTAACCAACAAGAAACAACAATCTTTGTAGAAATTGTATTTCCATATTATGGCCAAAAAGTCATTTAGTCTATTAGTTAGACTACACATAATTAAGTTTAAAAATATATATTATTTTTTTTATTAATTTATAAGTTTAAATTCCAACAATAAAAAAATTTAGTAATTTAAAAAAAAATTAATAAATATATATTATACTTTTTTTCAAAATTATCAACATATATTATTATTATTATATTATAATTTATAAAATAATATTTAGCAAAAAAAACACTAGTACTTAATACATAAGAGTACTCGAGATATGAAAAAAAACTATAAATTATAATATTTTTAATATCAGCAAAGATTTATCTTAACTTTGGATTTACCAAGAGTCCAGAGACATCAAATCTCTTGAGATAAAAATCTATTTTAAACTGAAAAGAGATTTGATCCCTCTTAGTTGTTGGCAGATCCACACTTAAGATGGATCTAGGCTTGTTAATACAAAATAAAGATAATTACATAATTAGATCTACTAACAAGAATTATATATGAAATAAAATTAAGTTTGGGAATTTTTGTTTATTTTTTTAAACAGGAATGCATTTTTTGTAAGGTTCTAATTTTTTTAAAATAAGGAATAACATATTCTCTTCTTTTTTTCGTTATTCAAACACATTTTCTTAACTTACAAAATTTGATTAGGTATAGACAAATCTAACCATATATCTACATTTATTAAAAAAAATTGAGTCTATTCAATTAACATAAAATAAGTTAAAATAAATTTGGACATTAGGTAGTCCACCTCCACCTCTCTCTAACCTAAAGGAAAATTGCTAGTACTAAGCCAGCCCTCACTATAGACTAGCTCTATTCCAAAACATCAACATATCTACTTACCATACTTCAACCTAGATGGGGAGGATAGGAATTAATTGGGGAAACCACCCAAACTAAACTCAATTGTGTGTGTGTGTATATATATATATATATATATATATAATTTGGTTACATGTTGTTTAGAAGGAAAAAAAACAGTATACTGTAAATAATAATATGTAATTTCATTGTTGTGTCTATTTTGGAATAGGTATACATAATTTTAATTTAATTATCAATAATTATTATGTTGATGGTAGGGATTTAACCTATGCATAATATTTTAGAATATATGTAACAGTAATAGTCATAGATTAAATGTTTAAATTTATCTCAAAAGTAGTTGTGCCATTTTTATTCTTTTAATTAAATTAATTAATAAAAAAATATCGAGCATGCACTATGGTTTTTTACAATGGTTTTGGCTTATTGTATTATAACAAAGCTTATTACAAATTAAAATTTTCAACAATAAAATGTGATCAAATATCTATAATTAAAAATCTTGTGATATATATTTTTTCTTATATATTTTCCTAATTTTTTGGAATATATATAAATTATTTTTCACATATAAAAATTAATATTTCTATATATATATAAACCTATCACTACAATAAAAATAACATTCTCCAAATTACTAATATATATATGAAATTAATTACATACCATTAACCAAGTAATGAGAACCACATTATATATAAAATAACGTTGTAAGCTGTCATTTATAAGAAAAATTTACATTGGACAGAGAAAACGTATCCATCCCTTCCCATAAGTTAATTGAAAAAATTTTGTTAAAAAATCCCTCACTTTAATAATGAAATTTTATAATTTTTAATTAAATCTGTCATATATTTAATACTAAGGATCAAGACCAAATTCGTTTTTTGTTAGTGTTATTTTTAAAATATTACAAAGCTCACAAAGATTTTTTTCTCCATCAAAGAATGCTTTCTTTAATTTTTGTTTTCCCTTATTCATTCAAATCAGTTAAATGTCAGTTGCGGCAATCAAATAAAAGTAATTTCATATTACAATTTCTAACATCAAAACTTATTTTAAAAATTCTGCTGATTAACTACCAATTAAAGTGAAGGGTTTTTCTGTAACTAAATAAAAAGAATACGGAAGACAAAGGGTATTTGAGTTTTTTTGATAACCTACCAATTAAGCTGAAGGGTTTTTCTACTACTAAATAAAAAGAATACGGAGGACAAAAGGTATTTGATATTTTTGATATCGCTACACTAAACATTAATCAGTTTTGCAGCGAGAAGAGTAATGAGAGTTAAGGCAGATGGAGAGTTAAGGCGGATTGCCAAGAGTTAATGGCTGCAGAATTTTTTGGCGGCTAGAGATTCAATGGAGCACTACAGATCAGAGTTTGGACGGCTCGAGACTAAAGGTTAAGGGGATCGCAAGTATGGCATGGTGGCATGGCATAGACATGCCCATTAGTACTCTTAAGAGTATTAATGGGCCAATAGACTGGAAAATAAGGTTTTCTGCATGAACATGGTATAGTCATTGGTACTCTTACAACACTAATGGGCCAACAGACTGGAAAGTATTGGTTGCCCAATTCAGATCCCACTGCTGCTTTGCTATATACGTACGCCACAATAATGGATGGCTTTGCGGCTTTGCTGACAACCATGGAGGCTCAAGCTCTGGAGAATATGAATGGATCTTGGCTGTGTATCTAGATACCGTCGGTCAACTCCACACTACTCGTTCGCCGGAATTTCTGGGGTTGAGTGCTAGTCATGGGTTATGGCCACAGTCACATTTCGGTGATGATACTATCGTAGGGATGGTGAATATAGGAATATGGCCAGAGAGAAAGAGCTTCAACGATCACGGGCTTAAGCCGGTGCCCGCCAGATGGGAGGGAGAATGTGAAGTGGGTACCGAGTTCAATGCTTCCTCCTGCAACAACAAACTCATTGGAACCCATTACTTTCTCAAAGGATATGAAGCCATTTATGGTCCTATCAACTAAAATAAGGAATACAAATCTCCTCGATATGCCTACGACCATGGTACACATACTTCCTCTACTACGGCGGGGTCAGAGGTGCCTGGGGCTAGTTATTTTGGCTTCACTAACGAAACAGCAAGAGGCATCGCTACCAAAGCTAGATTGGCTGTTTATAAAGCTGGCTGGCTAGATTGGCTAGGTGATGTGTTGCTAGGTGCTGTGTCCGCCACGTCTGATGTGCTTGCCGCTATGGAGGCAGCCGTTTCGGACGGGGTGGACTTGCTATCGCTGTCACTTGGGTATCCAAATTCACGTTATTATTCTGACCTTGTAGCGATTGGAGCTCTCAGAGCCACTGAGAAGGGTGTTTTTGTGTCCTGATCAACGGCTAATGGCAGGACAAAAGACCCTGTTAGGAATACGGCACCATGGATAACAACCGTAGGCGCCAGCAGCATCGACAGAGAGTTCCTGGCTCCGGTGGTGCTTGGGAATGACAAAAGCTACAAGGGTTCCTCTCTTTACAAAGGCAAGAGGTTAGGCAATGAAAAAATACCTTTGGTATACGGGAAAACCACGTCTAGTAACAAGTCCACAAATCTATGCACCGTCGGAAGCCTTGATCCCGATATGGTAATTGGAAAAATTGTGGTATGCGATTTTGGAGTTGGGAATACAAATGAGATGCAACTGGAAGTTAAACAAGCTGGCGGTGCGGGAAAGATTCTGGGCAACAATCCTTCATTCAAAGAAGATGATTTCTGGACCCTTACTTCTTCCTTACCGGCAACCTGCGTCCATTTCAAGTCCAGCCAAGGCATTAAAGCTTATATCAATAGCTGCAGAAATCCTACAGAAAACATTAAAATAGAGGGCTTGACCATGGTTGGTAGACTGCGAGCACTGCTGGTAGCTGACTTCTCTTCAAGAGGACCGAATCGAGTGGTTTCAGAGATCCTTAAACCCGACCTCATTGCTCCGGGTGTCAAAATATTGGCAGCTTGGACGGGCCGGCCACAAACCGATAGCGAAGATTACAACATAATCTCAGTTGGGACATCAGAAAACATAGATTACAAAATAATCTCTGGGAAATCCATGTCCTTCCCTCATGTGACTGACATCACAGTGCTCCTATGTGGGGTGCATCCAGAGTGGACACCCGCTGCAATAAAATTGGCTCTCATGACATTTGCACTGCTGTTTGATAATTATAAAGACCTTATACGCAACTCCCCAATGTTGAAATATTAAAGTCCCTTCTAGCCTTGAACAGGAAGAAAGAGTACAAAGGAAGCAGGAGAAGTATGCATACACAACACTACGCAGTCAAAGAAGAATGGAGATTTGTAAGGAAAAATTAAATTTTAATGGGCCGCAGCCATAGAGTGCAAAGGAGAAATTGATTATGGTGATGGGCAGAGCCATTTTACAGAGGAACGAAGATTTTCCTCGTAGTTCTGAACTATGGAAGAGCAGAGTTTAATTAAAACAATCATTTTGGGCTTTTAAGCCCTCAATGACCAGAATTGATGAAAATGTGTTTAAACAGCGGAAAGACTTAAAGTTTTCTGAAAAGGTAGGACAAGTGGTCCCCACCAGTTATGCCCAAATCAGAATCGCAATTTTTTTTTTTTAATGCAGTGTCTTGTTGATATGGAGTTCTGCGATGCGATGCGATCACAGTCACAATCGCATATCGCAATACATATGATACATATATGTTTTATATTAAAAATTTCTTGCAGATGTGATAGAGTTCCATAGTGGAACGGTTGTATATAATACAACCAAACCTTATGTTATAAATCACCCTCCACCACTGCTGAGGCCCGTGGGTCCACAAGACCACGTGGCAACATAATATATAATCGCAAGTATTGAATTGGGGAAGTTTTGTTGTGTCCCCCGATCACATTACCAAAGGATGGACCCGATGGTGTTATGTAATGGGGTTGATAAGTTCCATCGCGTCCGGTGTTCGAATCGCAATAGGAACCTATTTTTTGTGTACAAGGCCCGATCGCACATGTTAAAGTCCTGGAGTCGATGTTATTTTATGGCGCAGTTTATTGATGCATCACGTCTGGATTCCAATCGCAATACAAAGATTGGGGGTCATGCATTTTTTGTTTAAAGTTCGGACCCGACGCAATTTATATGGCGGATTTAAAATGGTCCATCGCATCCGCGTCTCAATCGCAATCGCAAGTTTCGGTTGTTAGTACATATTTGTTTTTACAATTGCGATTGCGATGTGGTCCCTACCTATATAGCCCGCATTATATTTGTTTGATGTAGACTTTGGTTAAAGTTTCATATTTTTTTTATGTAATGTTTTAATATATGCGCGACATATAAAAATAAAAGGCCTGCGAGCCTGTGATAGTGTATTGTATTATTGTTATCTGGTTTTGTTTTCGCACAGCAACGCGGAACTGTAATACACATCAGTGTTGGTTTACAGTGACAGAGAGTCGTTTTGAAAGAACAGAGTGTAGTTCTGTGCACTGCATCTGTAGCAGTGATTTTCTTTATGTTATCCCTCTGTGTTAAGAGGAATATTTGTAACAGTTCTTAAAAGAAATAGAAAGTTTGTTTTACAGTTTGAAAACTCAAAATTCCAACATGGTATCAGAGCATAGTTAGGCTCTTTGAAGGTTTCAAAGAAGCTGAAGAATAAGAAGACTTGTTGCAGTGTTTTCTCCAGCAGTGTGAAAGATCAACAGAAGACAAAGTTCAGGTATTTCTCAAAAGAAAATAGAGTTGTTGTTTATTGTTTAAAAGAGCTTGTTCTTTCAAGAAAAAGAAAGATAGTTTGTTTAAGTTCAGAGTTCAGTTTAAAAGCAATCGCTGGACCAAGTACTGGTATGAACATTGGAAATGTTCAGCTTCCACAATTTAATGGAAAGAATTATGATTATTGGGCCATTACCATGAGAGCCCTGTTTGTCTCATAAGACTTATGGGAGTTTGTAGAAGATGGTTTTGTTGAACCAGCTGATGAACAGGCTTTTAATGCCTTAACTCAAGTAGAGAAGGACCTATTGAAGAGCAATAGGAAGAAAGATGCTAAAGCTCTTTTCTTATTGTATCAATAAGTAAATGAGAGTGTGTTTCCAAGGATAGCAGCAGCCCAAAGATCCAAGGAGGCATGGGAAACTCTGAAAGTAGCCTATCAAGGTATGGAGACAGTTAAGACAGCAAAGTTTCAGTTGCTGAGGAGAGATTTTGAAACTCTTTGCATGAAAGATTCAGATAATGTAGACACATTTTTTACACATGTGATTGGGATTGTAAATCAGATAAGATCCCATGGAGAAACTCTTGAAGAAAGAAGGATTGTGGAGAAAATTTTCAGGAGCTTACCCTCAAAGTTTTATGTTATTGTTACCACCATATAAGAGACCAAAGATCTCTCACAGCTCACGGTAGATGAACTTCATGCCTCACTGATAACTCATGAACAGAGACTGAGCAGAGATGAACACTCATCTCTAGAGCATGCCTTCAAGACCCAAATGCCTTCAGGAAGAGGAAGAGGTCAAGGTAAAGGAAGAGGAAGAGGCAGAAGCCAGAACATAGGTGGAAGGAACAACCCTTCACATTCACATGGAAGGAGCAATAGTCAAAATCAGAGCCACGGCCAAAGAAACAACCAACAAGGTGGACATCAACACCAACATGATCATGGAAAAAGGTATGACAAATCCAATGTCCAATGTCATTATTGCAAGAAATATGGGCACTATTCCAATGAATGTAGAAAGAAGCAAAATGACATGAAAAATAGGCAGAATGCTAATGTAGCAAAAGAAGAAAAGAACCCAAGTAATGTGTTGTTAGCTTGTAATGTAGCACAAGATAGAGAAGATGATATTTGGTTCTTAGATTCAGGATGTAGTAATCACATGACTGGAAATAGAGCAATGTTTTCCAATCTAGATGAAGAGATTAAATCTGAAGTGACCACAGGGACTGATAATGAGATCTCTGTAAAAGGAAAAGGCAGAGTTAGTATTCGAGCAAGAAATGGTGAGCAGAAATTTGTCCCTGATGTGTATTATGTTCTAGGTCTGAAGTGTAATATTTTGAGCGTTGGGCAACTCATAAACAAAGGTTACAATGTAATATTTAAGGATGATGTGTGCACAATAAAAGATATACCTCCAAGAAAGAAAATCATTGCTGAAATTCAAATGACCAGCAATAGAATTTTTCCGCTCAAGCTCAATACTGACTTGAAGGGAAAAGGAAAGAGCATAGCAGCTGTAACACAAGAAGCCTTTCAGAAGGAAGAGAAAGATGAAAATTGGTTATGGCACCTGAGATTTGGACATCTCAATTTTGGAGGATTAAATTTGTTGCACAGAAAAGAAATGGTAAGAGGTTTACCATTGATTGAGAAGCCTGACAGCCTATGTGAAGGCTGCATCTTGGGAAAGCAACACAGAGAAAATTTTCCATCTGGGAAAAGCATAAGGGCGAAAGCACCCTTAGAAATCATTCACTCAGACTTATGTGGGCCGATGCAAACATAATCAGTTTTAGGTAGCAATTACATGCTGACCTTCATAGATGATTTCACAAGAAAAGTGTGGGTTTATTTTCTGAAATACAAGAGTGAAGTCTTTCAGAAATTTTTCCACTTTAAAGCTCTTGTAGAGAAACGGAGTGGGCAGTATATTAAAGTTCTCAGAACTGATAAAGGAGGAGAATACATATCAAAGGAATTTCTGCGTTTTTGCAGAGAGAACGACATACACAAGCAGTTTACCAAAAGGTACACACCGCAACAGAATGGAGTTACTGAAAGGAAGAATCGAACCATAATGGAAATGGTGAGAATTATGCTAAAGGCAAAACATTTTCCGAATGAGTATTGGGCAGAAGCAGAAAAATGTGCTGTGTATATTTTAAATAGATGCCCCACAAAAGCTGTGATGAAAAAAGTTCCAGAAGAAGCGTGGAGTGGCAAAAAACAAGGAGTCACCCACATGAGAGTTTTTGGATGTGTGGCATATGCACACATTCTAGACAAGTTGAGGAAGAAGTTGGATAGTAAGGGGGAGAAGTGCATTTTCCTTAGATATTGTGAAAATTCCAAAGGATACATATTGTATAAACCATCCACAAAGAAGTTTTCGATAAGCAAAGATGTGAAATTTATTGAAGAGGAAGCATGGGATGGAAGCATTGAGAAAACAGTCAATGTTAAAATCTGTTTATCTCATGATGAAGATGAAGGAGATGTGGTTGAAATTAACAACCCATCCGTTGCACAACCTCTAGCAACGCAAGGACAACAAGGGACGCCTCAAGCGGCAGCAAGAACACCCTTGAGAAGAATCGAGAGTGCATCACTGAGCACACCACGTGAAGCAGATTCGAGTGCTTCTTCAAGCACAAATACACCAAGTGAACAAGGAAAAAAGTTCAAAAGTATTACAGAAATATATGAGAAAGGAGCAACAAATGAAGGTATGAATTCCCTATTTGCTTTGTATTGTCAAGTTGATGATCCTATTCATTTTGAAGATTCTATTGAAGATAGAAAATGGATAGAAGCTATGGATGATGAAATTAATGCCATAGAGAAGGAAAAAACATGGGAGTTGGTTGATCTCCCAGAAGGTAAAGAAGTCATTGGAGTTAAATGGTTTTATAAGACCAAGAGCAATGCTCAAGGAAAAATAGAAAGACACAAGGCCAGACTTGTTGTCAAATGATATAAGCAGAAACATGGGATTGATTATGAAGAAAATTTTGCACTAGTTGCAAGAATGGAGACAGTAAGAGAAGTGTTGTCCATAGCAGCACAAAAAAAATGGAAATTATATCAGATGGATGCAAAATCTACATTTTTAAATGGAGTTTTAATGGAAGAGGCATATTTGGAACAACCTCTCAGATATGAGAAGAAAGGCCAAGAGCATAAGGTCTGCAAATTGAAGAAAGCTCTTTATGAGCTGAAGCAAGCACCAAGAGCATGGTACAGTAGGATAGACTCCTATCTACTGGAAAATGGATTTGAAAAGTGTGAGGGAGAACCCACCCTCTACATCAAAGAAAAGGATGGTAAAATGTTAATTGTTGTTTTATATGTTGATGATTTAATATTTACAGGTAATGATAATTACCTTGTTGAAAATTTTAAAACAGTCATGAAAGATGAATTTGAAATGACTGACATGGGTTTTTTGAGATACTTCTTAGGAATAGAAGTAGAACAAAATGAAAAAGGGATTTTTATATCTCAAGCAAAGTATGTGATTCAAGTTTTGGAGAGATTTAATATGCAGGAGTGTAAAGCTGCAATTACTCCCACAGTAATGGGATTGAAGTTGAGTAAATATGACAACAGCAAGGATGTTGATCCAAGTCTGTACAAAATCATAGTTGGCAGCCTATGTATTTGACTACAACTAGGCCAGATATTATACATGCTGTTAGTTTAATTTCCAGATTTATGGAGAAGCCAATTGAAGCACATTGGCAAGCAGCAAAGAGAATTCTGAGGTATGTTAAAGGAACTAAAAGATTTGGTATTTTATGTACTTCTTCAGAGAATTCAAAATTAGTTGGATACACTGACAGTGATTGGGATGGAAGTGTAGATGATCGGAAGAGCACTTCCGGTTATGTTTTTCATATGGATTCAGGAGCCATTTCATGGGCTTGTAACAAACAGTCTATTGTAGCATTATCTACAGCAGAGGCAGAATATGTGGCAGCTACAGCATCAGCATGTCAAGAAATTTGGATGAGAAGAATGTTGAGAAGTTTATGCCAAGAACAGGTAAAAGGGATGGTGATTTATTGTGACAATAGCTCAGCTATTGCATTATCAAAGAATTCTGTGTTTCATAAAAGAACAAAGCACATAGATACAAAATTTCATTATATCAGAGAATTGGTAAACAATGGAGAAATTGTTTTATAGCATTGTAAAACAGAGGAGCAATATGCAGATATTTTAACAAAGCCATTGGGGTAGAAGACCTTTGAATTTTTAAGAAGATTCTTGGGTATGATGGATAACCCAGCAACTGACTTTAAGGGAGAGTGTTGAAATATTAAATTCACTGCTAGCCTTGAATAGGAAGAAAGAGTACAAAGGCAGCATGAGAAGTATGCATACACAGCACTACGCAGTCAAAGAAGAATGGAGATTTGTAAGGAAGAATTAAATTTTGATGGGCCGCAGCCACAGAGTGCAGAGGAGAAATTGATTATGGTGATGGGCAGAGCCGTTTTACATAGGAACGAAGATTTTCCTCGTAGTTCTGAACTACGGAAGAGCAGAGTTTAATTAAAACAGTCATTTCGGGTTTTTAAGCCCTCAACGACCAGAACTGATGAAAATGTGTTTAAACAGCGGAAAGAATTAAAGTTTTCTGAAAAGGCAGGACAAGTGGTCCCCACCACTTATGCCCAAATTAGACTCGCAAGTTTTTTTTTAATGTAGTGTCTTGTTGATATGGAGTTCTGCGATGTGATGCGATCACAGTTGCAATCACATATCGCAATACATATGATACATATATGTTTTATATTAAAAATGTCTTGCAGATGTGATAGAGTTCCATAGTGGAACAGTTGTATATAATACAACCAAACCTTATGTTATAAATCGCCCTCCACCACTGCTGAGGCCCATGGGTCCACAAGACCACGCGGCAACATAATATATAATCGCAAGTATTGAATCGGGGAAGTTTTGTTGTGTCCCCCGATCACATTACCAAAGGATGGACCCGATGCTGTTATGTAATGGGGTTGATAAGTTCCATCACGTCCGATGTTCGAATCGCAATCGAAACCTCTTTTTCGTGTACAAGGCCCGATCGCACATGTTGAAGTCCCAAACCCGATGTTCTTTTATGGTGCAGTTTATTGATGCATCGCGTCCGGATTCCAATCGCAATCGGAAGATCGGGGGTCATGCGTTTTTTGTTTAAAGTTCAGACCCGACACCATTTATATGGTAGATTTAAAATGGTCCATCGCATCCATGTCTCAATCGCAATTGCAAGTTTCGGTTGTTAGCACATATTTGTTTTGCTGATTGCGATTGCGATGTGGTCCCTACCTGTATAGCCCGCATTATATTTGTTTTATGTAGACTTTGGTTAAAGTTTCATATTGTTTTTATGTAATGTTTTAATATATGTGCGACATATAAAAAGAAAATGCCCGTGAGCCTGTGATAGTGTATTGTATTATTGTTATCTGGTTTTGTTTTCGCACAACAGCACAGAACTTTAATACACAACAGTGTTGGTTTATAGTGACAGAGAGCATATTTTTGAAAGAACAGAGTGTAGTTCTGTGCACTGCGTCTGTAGCAGTAGTTTTCTTTATGTTATCCCTCTGTGTTAAGAGGAATATTTGTAACAGTTCTTAAAAGAAATAGAAAGTTTGTTTTACAGTTTGAAAACTAAAAATTCCAACACCCAAATGGGCTACCAGCAAACGCATTTGCAATAGGCGCCGGTCATGTGAGTCCCGGTGCTGCCATGGACCCCGGTCTAGTCTATGATATAGGATTTGATGACTACGTTAACTTTCTGTGTACCCTCAATTATACCAAAAAGCAAATTCATATTATTACAGGAAATGCGAGATCATGCACCCACTTACCCAGCTCGCAGAATCCGGGAGATCTGAAATACCCATCATTCCCTGTGGTCTTTAAGCTGCTTAATTTAGTTTGTGTTACAAGGAGAATGGCGACGAATGTCGGGACAACCCCGTCTGTGTATGAGATTGCAGTTGAGAACCCACCAAGCGTAAATATAATCGTGGAGCCGACCACCCTCGTCCTCAACAAGCAAAAGGAGAAGGCGAGTTTTACAGTGAGATTTGAAAGAAAAATAGCATCTCACGACAAATCTAGCGGACTCCAACAATTCGGCCAAATTCGGTGGAAATGCGTGAAGGGTGGAACACATGTGGTTCGTAGTCTGGTAGCCATAGCGTGGGAGTGAAGATGATAAAACAGTAAAAATCTTGGCTTTAATACGCTGTGAAATAAAGGCTTGGTTATTAATTTTCATTTTAAAAATAATACATAATTTCGTTTCCGTTTTCCAGTCATCTTTCTGTATTTGTGTCGCTATAATTCTAATTCCCGCAGTTATGACTGCCCGAGAATTCGAGCGAATAGTTTACAAATGTTAAAAAATGTTGCGAGATGGTCAAACAAAAGTTTGGGTTTACATAAAAATTATGTGGTTACGGTGATGGGGTATGTGCGTATATATGTTCGTCAGAATAAAATCCTTCAAATTATAGTTACAGTGGATCATCAAAACTATGGCATTGGCCATTCATACCCTATTTTCAGATCTCGTGATTTGAGACATTTAATTGCAAATCAAGTAACATTTAATTATTATGAGTTATTTGAATATATTGAAAGCCACTTAACTAATATATTTAATTATTATTACAAGGTATCTTGAACGTAATAAAAAAATAAATTTAATTATATTTAATTATTATTTAATTTTTTTTATTAAGCCAATAATTGTGATTATTTTAGAATATGGTTTGTAAAATTTTAATTTAATTATTATGAGATTAGAGGATAAAGATTTAATTTATATAAAATATTTCAAAATATTATTTAGAGATTTATTTGAAAAGTAATTTTTTTTTAATTGATTAATTAAAAAATTCATATGAATAAGACTTATATTTTTTAGATACTTAATATTAATAAATTATTGTATTTGTTAATAATTAAAATATTAATTACAAATTTATTTCAAAAGTAATTATTTTTTTTTGTCATTTTAATTATATTAATTAGTTAAAAAAAATCATATAAATACAAGTTATAGTTTTTTTAGATATGTAATATTAGTAAATCATGATATTGGTTAAGAATCTTGTTACAAGATTTTTTTTTAATATATATGTATTTAACTATGTTAATTTAATAACAATAATAATAATAATAAAGTTACAATTTCATTATTTTATGATTTTTTAAAATCTTCTTGATCCTAAATGTATCATGAGATAAGCGTTTTGATGGATATTTAAATTTAATTTATGTGGCTACAATAATTATGAGGTATTTCAAATGTTATAAGAACACATTTTGCTACACTAAGGAATTATTTACTTATGGAGTATTTTAAGAAGTATTTTCAATGTAAGTGTGGAATAGAAAGATATTTTGTTAGGTCTTGGAGTATGATTTAAAAATTATTTTACTTAGTTAAGATATTTTATTAGGTCTTGGAGTATGATTTAAAAATTCTTTTACTTAGTTAAGTGTTTATTTTCCTTGGATGTAAGAAAACATGTTAAAAATCCATGATTTAGAAACATCTAGCAAGCTTGAAAGCCTACCCCACCATCACCCAGTCATTTCAAGTATATGGTTTACTTTGAATAGTAACTATGGAAACCATATAAATTAACAATATGAATCAATTCATAATAACCATAAAAAAAAAATTAGTTTATTATACATACTTGGGTGTAATGAGTTAGCTCACATTCCCAACTAATACCTAATAATGCTTGTCCATTACTAGTTTAACTAAATTATGATAATTTTTTTATTTTATTAAAATATATTTTTTATTTTCCACTCTATAAAATTATAAATCAATGCTTTAATATTTAGAGATATTTAATAATGCAGAGCATCAAACTAAAATGACTTAGCCGGTCAAATACCTTTACTGAAGAGGGTTCTTGTTCCAGTAGTTCGGTTCTTGTTCCAAGGGTTTGGTGGTTCTTGTTCCCATGGTTTGGTTCCTGTTCCCGCAGTTGAGTTCCAGTTTTCACCTCCACAATTCTCATAAATCAATATGTCATGATAGAAAACGAGCACTTGGATTTGAGGGAACAAAGCATAGAAAATTTAGGGGAAAATTAGGTCTAGAGGTTAGCCCACCTTATTTTAAGGGAGAGGCTAAAAAAAAAAATTATCCCTTGAAATTAGTAGTTACAACCTTCCATTCACCCCAATTTACAAGAATATGTATTTATGATAGTTATTTCACCCTCCCCATTTGGTGTAAAAAATGTTTATTTCTTTCATTCGCTCATATTTCATGGTATTGGGATTAATTTGGATAAAATGACCCTCAATTTTTGGAACAAAATGGTAGTAAAAGAATTATTCACCTTTATTTAAAAATTCAAGTGTCTTATTTTCCTGTCTATTTAAAGAATTGAATAGTGTTTTTTTCATCTTCCAAGTTTGTTGCATATGTTTAGTCACAATCATATATAATGCACGAGGGTTGTTCGCACAGTTGTAGAATTTGAATTAAGAAGTAAAGAATTGAGCACACAGTGGTACATGGTTATTCGCAAAGTACTGTAATTTGAATGAAGAAGTTAGGAACTAGCATACAATGGTACAAGTAAGTCTGTGCCTAGGTTGAAATTCCTCTTGCATGCTCTACCTTCTTCTTCTTCTTCTTCTTCTTCTTTTTTTTTTTTTTTTTTCAGTTTTGGGAACCATAATGATTTTTTCTTAGAAATGTATTGGGTTTTTGTAATAAACTAAGTATCATTAAATATATGTGTCCATTACAGAACCTGAAAACCTCATTCTCTTTTCCCTTAGATAATGAATTTTTGGTATATATAATTATAATTTTATGATATATACTTGTCATTTTCAAATATTATTTAGATAATAGGTTTTTGATTTTTCAATCTCGTTAAAATAATTGATGTATGATTCTTTATTTTTAACTTCGATTCATCTTTAAGTTAAAATCTATAAAAAAAATAAAAATCTTCAAAAAATAAGTATCATTAATTATATGTGTCCATTACAGAACCTGGGAACCCCTTTCCCTTTTCCCTTAGATAATAAATTTTTGGTATATATAATTATACTTTTCTGATATATACTTGTCATTTTCAAATATTATTTAGATAATAGGTTTTTGATTTTTCATTCTCATTAAAATAATTGATGTCTGATTAAAAATTTCATTCGAAAAACATGATCCCTCATGTTCCAAAATCAATACAACCCAAATTCCATCGTCTATTTTGTACTTACCCTTTATTTTCAATGTACACTTTATGCAAATTAGTTTCTACAAAGAAATGATAAATTAATTTTTGTTATTTGAATACAAAGGTGGCAGTTTGAAAATCTCTATCAGAATATTGTTTGCTGGAAGACACCCTATTAAAAAACAAATTTCACCATTACGTTTCTACCTGGAATTGATAAAGTTGTGGTGGTAATTGTTGGAATAATAAGGCGTTGGTTGTTCAAAAAATTCAGCTGGAACACAATTGAATGAATTCCTAAATACATCCTATTTAAAAAAATTAACCAACTATATTCAAAACCAATGTATTATTGAAATAAAGAATGTCATCCAAAATTTCAAGATTGAAACTAAAGAGGTTATATTAAAATGAGAATTTAAGAAAATGAATAATAAATTTGAAACTATTTACTTCAAATAAATTTCATTAGCAAGATGAAGATGTAGGAGATATTTTGAGAAATTCTATATGCAATCCACATCACTAGATATCTATCAGCATCCTATTCATATATATGGTAGCCATGAAGACGAGAGAGATTTAGCATTTTGAAGACATTAAAAAATTACACGTGGTATATATATATATATATCAATCAGATTTATTAGGTTTCCATAGAGATTAAATATCTTATGTGCAAAATTTCTAGTCAATTTTTTCACTATAAATTTTGAAGACATTGAATCCATTTTATACATTCAAAAATATAATTTAAACAATGAAAATTTACACTGTGTGTGTGTGTCTATATATATATATATATATATAGATCAATTTTAATTATAGATATATATTAGCTTCTCATAGGGATTAAATGTTTTGTGTTCAAAATTTTTAGTTAAAAATTTCACTGTAAATAAAAAATGTGGGCTATAACATAAAAAAAAAAGAATATATATGTTATATTCTTACTCTCAATGATAAATAAAATAGTTCAATGTCCATATAAACTATCATAATATTATACCAATTTCATAGAGAAATTAAGTAACTAAAAGTAATAAAAAAATGGTATATGTTTGAGTACAAGAAATTGTATAATTCTTATCCTTTCCAAAAATATTGCAGTGCATGACTTAAATAACTTTTTAAAGATATTTTAGTAATACTCAAATAATTTTTTTAATATGCATGTCCAATAATTTATTTCAATTTCAACTTCATGCATATGTATATGGACAGGGTGTAAATGAAAAATCATTTTAATGCTGATCATAATAAAAAATTTCAATGTTGTAAGAGGAGTAATTAAAAGTAAATTTTTTCAAGGAGATATGTAATTTATTTAATTTTTAATATCAAATTAAAATGCAACATTTAAAAATATGTAATTAATAATAAAATATTCAATGTGACTCATAAATAAAATATTTTAATTTAGAGAGTTAATTAATATTGAAATGTATTAAAAAATATATTAATAACAAAAAAATAATTTTAATGTGGAAAATATAATCCACAGGTAAAATATTTCAAGAAAAGCATTTAAATGTGCATATATTTATATTATTAAAAAAAACTATGTATGAAATATTATTTATGGCTAAATCATTTTAAGTAGTCTCATTGTGACCATTTTTTAAGAATATGTTTTGGTCAATTTTGTTTCAAATCAAGCAAATGTGTTCAAATTGCAAGTTTAAGCTATGTAGTTTACAAAATCCAAGTTCTCAAGTAAATTTTGATGACATTGAATCCATTTTTTACATTCAAAAATATACATTAAACAATGAAAAATCACATGTGGTGTGTGTGTGTGTGTGTGTGTGTGTGTGTGTGTGTGTGTGTGTGTGTGTGTGTGTGTGTCTATATATATATATATATATATATATATATATATATATATATATATATATATATTACAAATCTATTAGGTTTCTAGAGAGATTAAATTTATTGCGTGCAAATATTTTAGTCAAAAGTTTCACTGAAAAGGAGGTTTTCCTTGGAGCCACAAGAATTTCTTTCTCTCTTGAAAACATTGTATATACTCCCTCCACCAAATTGAAATGCAATCTAAACCAATATAAACATGTACTTTTACGTCTAGTTGATCATGTCTACATAGATTTGTTGTTAGTGAAAATATTGTAGTTAAGTTTCTAGTTAAAGAATCAATCTTCATATCCCATGGATGAAAACATCCATGCAAACAAAAAGAGCATTTTGATTTCTCTCAATAAGAATTTGAGGTGTTATACATATGTAATTTTATCTAAAATGCTCAAGAATCACTTCCATAAAACAAAATATTCATGGATAACCTAGTTTTCAAAACCATGGTGCATAGAGGAAGTATTTCTTTTGGATTTTTCCCTTATACAATTATATTTTATATCTATTTTATTTTTAAATTAATTTTAATCAAAAAAATTATTGGAAATATCCTATATTTATTTTAATTCTAGCTTGGAACATAACAAGTGAGTTCTTATTTTAATCAAAAAATTATTACAAGGTGAATGAGTATGATTAAGTAGACGAGGAATAATATATACCTCTAGTTTCATGCATAACATTAGCAAAGAAAGAATATGTTCCATAACATTAGCAAAGAAAGCATATGTTCCATAACATTAGAAAAGAAATCATATATTCCATCCACAGTTCATTATTCCCTAATGGTATCCTATAACCATAATATTGATTCACGTAGCATATTCATCCCAAGCTATAACAATATGTATGTTAAGAAATCATATATTCCATCCACAGTTCATTATTCCCTAATGGTATCCTATAACCATAATATTGATTCACGTAGCATATTCATCCCAAGCTATAACAATATGTATGTTTACTGGCACACTCACATCCAAAAATGAATAGAGGTAATGATACTTAGTAAAAATGTTGTAGCATCATATAAAATTATATTTACAAGAATTACATTGGCACATATGACATTGATTTACCATTATGAAGAAATAGTAAACTTGTAGAAATATTCAACATTGAAATAGTAAAATACTCCAACAAAGTGCATCAAGCATAAACAAACAAAAGGAATAACTTATCTAGTTGAAAGTTGAAGGCCAATGTTAACATATGTAGAGCAATGTTCCACCCAACCATAGACTCTATTTCACTAATAATTTTTATAATAGGCTACCCTATTTGAAGATATGATACTGCTAAGTAAAATTAGAGCATTTTTATGGAAATCATTCTTAGGATAAAACAAATTACCTATCCCATTGTCTCATCGCTATTTTTTTTTCTTGGAACAACAGAACTATTTTGGTGGCACAAATTTGTTTCCTTACTTAGAATAAGGATAATATCTTCCTCATCTACTCAATAGTCCCTCAAAAGTCTCTAAGCTCTCTCTCTATGTGTGCATAGAAGGTCTATATATTATCCATTAACTCCAACGACATTTACATAGTTCTTGACCTTTTTCATGTTTTAAAGGCTTCCTTGCTTGGTTGTTCCACCCACACTATGGTTTATTCCTTAGCTTCTATCCGTGGATTCTCCATCACATAGCTTGATATCTTTCTTGGATCCCTTTCCAACCCTATTTTTGAATCTATGTATGCTCTCCCTCTCTAGAATTCACTTATTTTCATGGAAATTATGTTTTAACCATTTGAATTTCTTCCGTATCTTTTTTCCAGAATCTATACATATTTATGTAGTTCTCATCACATGAATTCAAAATTTCCTCTATCATTCCTTTATCACCCTCCTAGTAGGAACCAATACCTCTACAACTACTTTCATGGATGCTAGCATCAACCAAGAGAGAATGAATTTGCCTCTCACTCTATTTCTTTCTCTCTTATAACTTACTTCCCTTCCATTTTATTTTCCTTCTCTACTTTGTCTAGCTCCATGCATCTCTCTTCAATGTTCTTTGCATGAGTTCATAATGCTCACACAAAGTTCATGTGAATACAGAATGGGCTCCACTATTCACCTTAGAACCAAAATTTCTTATGTCATTTAAGTGACATTGATATTGGACTATGTTGCTTGTCTTAGTACAAGAATGATCAGTAATGAATTATTCCTTATTCCCTACAACTATTAACATACATGTGTCTAAGACTACATGAATCATTGCCTCTATAAAATAAATTTCCTACATCCAATCATGGGTTTGTTCCCTCCCCGTCAATCACATGTGTGGGAGGTATAATGATGAATGAATGAATTAAAAAATCACCCTAACCCCAACACCCCATAAGACCTCATTTTCCCCCTTATTGTGGGGACATGATTTTTTTCGAAGAAAATGTGAGAAAATCTAGGTTTTACCCCTTCTCTCACTATTCCCATGATGAAAGTACTTATGCACTTGATTTCATAATTATGTAAGTTGTACATATCCACAGCTACCACATGCATTCAATGTTTGGTAGTTAAGGTTTTTAGATTTTTAGTAAGGAACATGGTGATGAAGGAAACAAAGTAAAGTTTGGAAAAAGGAAAACTAAGGATTATTTGGCATGTATAACCCCCTAGTAACCTCTCAACTTTACCATCTCCTGCTACCATAACCCCTTTTTATGTGCGCCTACCTCGCGTATCTCAATTATTTTATTAAATTCAAGAAAAATAATATTTATATTATTGATATCACTATGAAATTTTTTCCTCATGGTGTAAATAAAGCATGGTAATTAAAGTATCCATGCAAAACAAAATAAAAAATTCAATCATAATTAAGTAGAGTTAATCAATGGGATTCAATACTAGGACCTTCTAGCATATCCCCCTTCGAATAACACAATAATGAATGTTGTCTTCTCATTAACAACTTATTTTCCTCACTCTTTAGTTGTATTTGCAGTGCCATCCTATTCAATACCTTGGTGTACCACCAGACTTCAACATTCCAACATATGCCTACATTAGTATTCAAGTAAGCATACATATTATAACAATTATCAATAAACACTTATCTTATGCACAATATTTCTCAATTCCATGATGTAAGAATCTATTCAAAGATATGTATGTATTTTTTATTTAATACTTATCTATATGGATATGCATCTATCCCATATAATGGATTCCATAGGAAATAATTAATTTCATTATCCTTTCTAACACACCCTCAAGATTCTAGCCACCATCCCACATGAACTTATAAGTTTCTTCCTCCCTGATACACTCACACTCTAGGCGTAGATGTCCCCTTGTCTACTAAAAAATCCCTTAGGTGATCCATCTTGTCATGGATTTCTCCTGTAAGGAGAGCACCAACTTATTACTGGACATCCACTAGTAGTATATAGCTTGTCGAAATCACAGGGTTCCTTTGTCATAACAATGACCTTCCTTCTTCTAGATGCGGATGCTCATTGAAGAGGATGGGACGTTCGTCCCGCAGAGAATCCCAATGTAAATCGCGTGGGGTGGCCATATGGCCACCCACAAAGACATTTATTCAACATTAAATGTGGCCAACCTGCTCACCATTAGTAGCTCCATTAAGCTCCACTGCCATTTTGTGCAGCCCCTCTGGTTTTTAATGGCATTCAATTATAGTAATTTGTTTCATGTCCACCCTTCTTACTGGTCCCTTGCTCCGCATAGTAGCTCCTGCCCTCCTGCCTGTGCTGAGCCAAGTGCTCGAACGCACACTGGGAGACGTTGCTTGCTGCTCCGCTGCATTGAAACTTTGTCGGGCTTTCACTTCTTTCAGAGTGTGCTTTGCTGCACGAAGTCTCGGCCCTATGTTTAGCCCGCCATGCCCTTTTCTTCTGCTCAATGTCATTCATATCCGCATTTCAGTCGACATAGCCTGTGTTCCACTGCCAACATGGCTCGGCTCTGTCATAGGATGAGAAGCGACCGAGGCAGTAGCAGGGGCCGAGCTACACGCTCCCGGTCCACCCTCAACACTGACTCCTCCTCTGAGGTTTTCTCTTGTGGCCATTCGCCAAATACCAGAAGCCAAAGGGGTCGAGCTCACCTTTCTGGGAAAGCGTAGTCCACCCAAAGCCCCCAGGATAACCATGCAGTTTCTCCCTCTCAACCAGTTTCCCAAACCTTTTTTTCCCTTCTCTCCACTCCGTCTGCTCACATTCCCCTCTGCCAAACCTACCAAAGAGCTAAATTTCGCTTTCAATGCACCATGGATAGGCCTTTCATCACTACCTACATCACCGTCACCCTTCGAGAGGAAGCTGTTGGCTTTAATCCACCTGCTACTCCCACTCCTCAATCCCCTCTATACAAAGATGTTGCTAAGGTTACAAAGGAGCCGGTGGAGATGGTTCGAGCTGACAAACATCAGGAATAGGAACAGAAGGGTGCCGCCCAAGCCACCTGTGCAACCACGGAAGATGAAGTCCGCAGAAACGACGAGTAGAGGTGTCGTATTGTGGAGGAACCTCCCTCTCCTGCTAATGACAAGTAACCACGACAAATTATGCTGGACCATGGTTTCATGGGTTGGTTTTTGTTTTTCTGTTTAATTCTCCTTTGTTGAAAGAGAAAAATGTTATTTTCATAGGTCAATTTTTGAATATATGGTTAAATTATCTGAACTCAATGTTGGTTTCCCCTGCGAGGGCGGCAAGACAAGCTTCTAAGGGACTAGTTTCCCCTCTATGGGTAGTCTATAACCATGCATTTTTTGACATTCAAGCCTAGCTTTCAGGCTCACTCAGCTGAAACTGTGGCAGTTTTGTACTTTTATGTTACATAATTAGAATTAGACTTATTCAAAAAGAAGAAGAAGAAGCCAATGACCTTCCTTCAAGGCTTTGATCTTAAATAGCCATCATCTATCATGTATCATACACATACAGTTACACTACATATATTCATAATAATATAACTTATAAATTCCAAGTGTAATTCATAAATTTCATAAGTATGAGATTCCTTCTCATGGTGTTTGGCTCTTGTGTGGCATAGTCCCTAATATTTCTTATAGAATTACAGTCATTTTCATATTTGAGACCATTCCACCTACAACCTAAATTTGTTAATCAACCAAATAAAAGTGATTATCTATGCCTATAATCCTTTCTTTTAATATTTACTACCATCCATGATGTTTTCTCAAAATAATATTAACAAACTAATAATGCAATAATTTCTAGTTGTTAATCATACTCAATTAAATGGAACTATTTTTCAATGTACATGTGTTACTTAGAATACCTACCATTACAAGATGAAACTAAATATTTATTCCAATAAACCGATGTGCCGATACTCAGGATCACATCTACTCAATCCATCCCTGTCGCTTGATTTCAAAATACTACATTTCTACATCATGTATTCCACCATCATAAATTGGAAGGTCTAACAAATACCTCAACACATCTAGTCACCCCCCATATGTACCTCGAACATACTACAAGGAAATTCCTTTCTCTACTATATAGTACCTTAGGAATCCTCTCCTTTACTGGTGATCCTCACTATTTTCTAGAAGGTTATAGTCTACAATGGCAATATAAACAGGGAGACAAGTGGACATTTCTGTATTACCATATCGTTCCAAATCCATCAACAATATGGTCTCACACATTAGCTCTATTGGAATTCACTATCATGTGTTATGAAAATTCATAACATGATTATGCTACCCATTCACTCATTATAAGTGAACCAATCATGAGATACTAATTCATTGTTGAATCAAAAGGATTATAAAAACATTACCATACCAAAATATTATTCATTCATCATATCCAACCTAGGTATCATTATCATACATGAATTCAATCATAAACAAATAAATGAATATATAAATTATGCATAAAGGAATTATTACTCCAATCATTACAACTCATACATATTGGCATGATTAATTTTCATATTTGGATAGTTTCCTTCGACATTCCTGATGTTACTTGATCATTTGATGTCTCATGGGAGCTCACATGATCCCTTAATCAACCTTTTGACAAGCATCCTATCATCATTATCCTTTTCACAAGGTTTTCTATCATAGGCCGGTTCATCATTAACATTTTCAACCATCGTTGAGATTTTTTTTTTGGAATAAACTCTGTGTCAATATTTGAATGTCCAATGTTTCAAGTGGGCAATCCACTCATCATGAACGAAAAAAAAAGAAATAAAATATGAGGTGGGTTTAGTAATGAAAAGAGAATATAAAGGTAATAGAAATGAGTTAACCATTGAATAATAAAATGTGTTCCAAGGGAAAAGATATTTAAATAATATAAAGAATAAAATATACCTTAGGAGAAATTTAAGGCATAAATTATTAAGAAGCCAATGAAGACAAATATTTATTAAATAATTAAAGGATTAAAAAAAATATTAAAATATGGATTAAAATATTAAATTATTATTTTTTAAATTCAAGGTATTTTGGATTCATCAAAATTGTTTCAACAAACCATGCGCTTTACTGAAACAATGTGGAAACAATTTCATGTTTTGGAGAATCCTCTAGAATATGGTGTGATAACAAGATTATGGAATATTTTAGATGTTAGCTAATAGTTAGAAGAAAATGTATCATAATATTTCAAATTAGAATATTTGTGTCAAACCATGATTTTTTGATCAGTAGAGGATAAGAGGATGTTTATTGCACTATCATTTTTGAAGTCAATTTTTTTCTAAATTAGACTACTTCTGTTTTATCATAAAATCCAAAAGATTACAGTCCTCATCCTCCGTAATTGTCAAACCAGTTTTGGAGGGAAATTTAGTTTCCAAATCAGCAAAAAAGGGGCTGCCCCAGACGGAGAAACTAGCCCAAGAGAAGAGTACAGAGAGTCTAGAATAAGCTTCCCTTAGTGGGAAATCAACCTTGTGCATTACATGTTTAAGACAAAACCAGAAAACTAGTAACAATGAAATAGCAGAAAATTGACTAGAATGAGAGATAAACACCCAGGAGTTAAGCATATGGAGTATTGTCATCCTTCTCTATTGATTGGAAGGAATCCTCCTCAATTCTACATGCATATTTAAACTCATTGTCCTCCTTCTTGGATGCGTGGGCTATCGACGGAGGAAGAAGCGTCGCGTGGGAATCAGGCAAACAGGAGGAAGCCGCATGAGCCTCAACACTCACATTGGTGGCATCCTCATCTGAGCTAGAGCTGCCATGATCAGTGATCGAGGCCCGCTAAGCTATAAAGGCCACCATCTTGTTGGGGAAGAAGGAGGGGGAAAGAGATGGTGGACTTGCGACATATTTTTTTAGAGAGAAGACTAGAGCTAGAGGCTTCAGAGGGAGATTCAGGAAGGTGGAGAGACATGCAAGTAGTTAGATTAGTGGGGTCCATGATTTACGGCTTCGCCTAGTCAACCAACAGATTCACCGTCCTACCTGCAGAGGTAGAGATGGGAGGCCTAGAGGGAATACCGTGTCCATTTCCTATGCAGAACCACATGCGGGGGTGTCTAGAGATGGCAGAGGAATAGGAGTGGGGCTGAGATGACTGAGGAAGTGCAGAGATGACTAAGGGAGAAAAGGGGGAGCCTAAGGCTAGAGTGAAACGAGGTGAGGAGAAGGGAATCGAGAAATGGAACAAAGGCTTGGCGGAGGCAGAAGGAGCATCTGCATGAAGAAAAAGGGAGAGCCGAATGCTAGAGCTTGTAGTAGGGATAGCATATTTATGGGCCACGGAGGGTGGCAAGGGCATGAAAATCGGAGTAAATGAGCAGAAGATAGAGTTAATGGCGGAGAGCTGCGAGGACGTCGATGGGGGACATTCAAGGGTGGCGAGTAAATTTCCCACTCACAAAAATTTAAGCCGAGTAGGATGGCGATGTGTGTTCATGTGATGATGACAGGTGTCCTACATCCTTGCGACCATGTGGCGACACTGTTTAATCCATGCTAACTCCTGCATCCGAGGGTTGGAGATATTTGAGCACCAGAAGAGTGCATTCTGTGCATAGAGCTTCATCATAAAAAAATTGGAGCTTACCAGTCATGAGGTAAGTATTGTGAATGAATCCCTTCTTGGCCAGAATATCCGCAACTTCATTGGTTGTCCATCGAATGTGTTTGAAGGAAACATATTTGTGATGAAGTATCCATTTCTCAAGGAGATCGAATCGAGCCGCTAGTCTCCAACTCGTGGAGAATTTGGAGGCCGAAGAACCCAGAGGGAGATGATGGGAAATGTCAATGATAATTTGAGAGTCGCCTTTTATTTCTAAAGGAAAATAGTTGTTTACCTATGGTAGTATGAGACCTTGAAATAGTCTTTCTAATTCTGCAGAGTTGTTGGTGTCCCATCCTATGGAGCCAAAATAAATTATGAGGGCTTCTCCATCTGCATTTTTAAAAATACCACCGAAGCCAACATCCCCTGGATTTCCCTTTGAGGCTCCATCAAAGTTGAGTTTAAATATGATGTGAGGAGGAGGAGACCAAGATCAGAGTGAACTGAGAAAATGGTTTGAAGGGGGCTCGTTGTTCAAATGAGAGCGAAGGGAAAGATTCTAGTTGGCCCAGATGATGCTTTTGGGGGGCAGGGAGGGGAAGTTGGACTCTTTCCAGTTGTGCAACGCAAGGGATTCCTGGAGATTATTGCACAAATTGGTCTAGAGGATATCAGGAGGGGTTGATTGATCTCTGAAAATGAGCCTATTACGTTCCTTCTAAATAATCCAGAGGATATGCCCAGGAAGGATGACCCATAAGGAATTGAGCAGATCATTGTTGAAGGGAGTGGAGTGAAAATGGAAAATAGTATTGAGAATATCCCCTCTGTGTCCATAGATATTCCACTAAGCAAGGGAACATTGTCCCAAAGAAAGTTTACCAGAGGACAAGAGTTGAGGAGGTGCTTTATGGTTTCCTCATAATCTCTACAATTCAGACATCGGGAAGGACCAGTGAAGCCTTTTTTCAATAGGTTGTCCCATGTTAGGATGCGTCACTTTCTGAGCTGCCATAAGAAGGTGGAAATTTTTGGCCAAATTTTGGGTTTCCAGATCTGTGCCCAAATGGCATCTTGAGGATCTTGATTATTGGGGAGGAGAAGGCGATATTCTTCTTTGGTGGTGAAGGTACCACGGGAGGAATAGCCCCATATTAAGATGTCCTCTCCCCCTATGAAAATATTTTTCCTCGTGAGAAGTTACCTGCTAATATCTTCTATGAGTTCGAGACGCCAATTGGTCTGCTAACAATCTACTAGGAGCCATTGTCGGTAGCCAGAGCTAAGGAGGGGAGTCCAAAATTGTTTGATTTGGGTGTTCTCCTAGTTGTTGGGGATCTCCTTCCATCGAGAATTATGGAATAGGGAGGCTAATTTGGGCATTTGTTGCCATGAATCCTCCCAGAACATAGCCTACGAGCCTAATCGAAATTTCCAGAAACTGTGTTCCTATATGATGGCTTGGTGCTGTTTTTATTTTTTCTAGATGAAGGAGCCATTCACCTCTGTGTTGAGGCGAATCAGCTCCTAGGCAGGGCAGTTTTTTACTTACTTTGAGAGCCAAAGCTGAGCCCAAGGGACCCCTATGTTGGAGACCTATGTACACCATATTATCACTCCCATAACCGAATTTCTGTGGTGTGGATCTCTGAGCCCTATACCCCCCGAGATTTTGGGAGGGTATACCTCATTCCAGTTGACCAGTGCCCATTTTCTATTGTCTTTTTTACCTCCCCAAAGGAAATTTGTTTGCATATTGCGGATTGATTTGAGAACCCATTTGGGGGCAACTAGGACTGTGAAGAGATATAAGGGCATTGATTAGAGAAATGACTTGATCAGGACAAGGTGACCAACAATGTTGAGAACTCGATGGGTCCAGAGGGAGAGTTTGGCGTCAAGTTTATCCAAGAGTTCACGCTAGGAATAATGCTTAATGGCTAAGTCGATGAGGGGGGGCCCAAGATATTTTTAAGGGAGGGTAGTTATGGGGAAGCCCATGATTCTAGTGATGTTGCATTGGGTGATGATAAGATTGTTGAATAAGAAGATCCGGGACTTCTCGCTATTGATGGTAGTTCCAGCGGCAGTGGAGAAGCAATCGAAGATGGCTTTGAAGGATCGTGCTTCTTGGATAGAGGGGTGACTAAAGAGCATGTTTTCATCAACAAATTGCTTGTGGGAAACGGGAGGAAAACGATGAATGCTCAAACATTTGAGAGAGTTGGATTTAATAGCGTGGTGGATGAGCCTGCCCATACCTTCAGCCATAAGAATAAACATGAAGGGGGAAAGGGGATCACCTTGGTGGATACCTCTAGAAGGCGAGAAAGGGGTGTAGGGGGATCCATTGAGAAGAATAGAGAAGAGGAGGGAGGAGATCAAACTCATGATCCATTGAACCCAGGTGTGGCTGAAACCAAATGCTAGTAACATTTGATGGATTTAATTCCAACTGAGTTTGTCAAAGCCTTTTGAGAGATCAATTTTGCGAAGCATACCTGGAATTTTCTTAGTCTTCAATGAGTGAGTGACCTCATGCGTGAGAATAATGCCATCCATGATTTTTCATCCTTCCACAACCAATTTTCTTTGGGTATACCAGTAGCAGGAGCAAGGGTTTGAGCCTGTTGGCAATCACTTTGGAGATGAGCTTTTGTATGACATTGCATAACGCAATATTTGGTCTATACTTGTTGGGTGTGGTAGCATGCTGTTCCTTGGGAATGAGAGTGAGAAAGGTGGTGTTGAGTGCAGGAAGATTCCAATGCATACTCCGAGATTCCTCCATCATTTCCCAGTCTTCCATCTTAATGTCCTCCCAAAAAAACGAATAAATTGGTAGTGAAGCCATCCAGACCAGGTGCTTTCCAAGCCTTTAGTTGTGCCATAGCTTGGTCCACCTCCTTCATCTGCACAGGTCTCAAGAGAATTTGATTGTGTTCTTCCATGATGAGAGTGGGGATGTGTTGAGTGATGTTTGTAATAGCAGGATGTTGATCTGCTAAAGGCTCCATGAGGGTATCCTTGAAGTAGTTTAGGAGTTCTTGCTCTATGTCAGCAAGCGCTTCAAGGTTGACTCCCTAATATTTTTTGTAGATTGAGATGTGATTAATCATTCTTCTTTGAATGGTGGAGCGGTGGAAGAACTTCGTGTTTTTCTCCCCCTCTTTGAGTTAGCGAATTCTGGATTTTTGCTTCCAGAGAATCTCTTTGTGCAATCTTCTTTCTTCTAGATGGCTCATGAGATACTATTCTTGGTGAGCTAGTTCCTCTGTTCACCCTTCTTTGATGATTGTTTGCTGAAGGACTACCATCTGAGTTTCCAAGTCCTATTGACTTGAGAAAATATTACCAAAATAAGTTTGGTTCCAGTGCTTTAGACGAGTATTCAAAATCTTCAACTTTTACTAGAATCGGTACATTTTCGAGCCTTCCAGAGGAGTGATGATGTGCCACCAATTATTGACAATTTCTTTTAAGCTAGGGTGAGAGAGCCAGAATTGCTTGAAGTGGAAAGGATTGTTGCTAGTGGTTCCTAGTCGCATCCATTGCACTTTAATGGGCTAGTGATATGAGCCTGTAGAAAGAATAATTGTGGAAAAGATGTCACCCCTATATGAATAGAGGTGTCCGAGATCTGGAATTGGTCCAATCACGAAGCAATTTATTTTGATCTACCTCTCCTGTTGTTCCAGGTGTGGAGCCCATTGGAGGTTAGCAAGTCAATCATCTAATTCTAGAGGATAAAATATTTGAATTTGTAGCTGTCAGCGTCTAAGTGGAGACGACCTCCTCTTTTTTCATTGAGATTGGTGATCATATTGAAATTGCCTCTGAGGATCCATAAGGGATGGGCTCTCTAGGAATTGAGGGACTCAATGGCATTGAAGAAGTCAATTTTCAGGGCGATAGATTGGGGGAAATAGACATTAGTGAGATGGCCACGGATGTCGAAACCGATCAAATGGAAGGAGGCTTGAATGAAGTTGTGAGTGACATGAATATCTGTTAGGGAGAGGATGCGGGGGTTCCAAGCAATGACCAAGCCTCCAGAGGCTCCCACGGCATCAACTGCGACGGTGTTGCAACCAGGCCACAACCTGGATAAGATTGAGTGAAAGGTGGTACTAGTACATTTAGTTTCCTACATGAAGAAAATAGATGGGTTGTTTTTCCATATTCTGTTCTTTATCCTTCGGTGCTTTGAGGAGCTACTAATCCCTCGAATATTCCATGATGTGAGCTTCATCCTTGAGACTGGTGGGGGAGGACCTTGTAGAAATTGGTCAACTTGGGATAGTGTCCTGATTCAACTTGTTGAACACCCAAAATCATTAGGCGCTGAAGATCTGAGTGTCTACCCCTTTTTATGGATTCTCTCATAAATTTTATAGTTTCCTGTGGGAATTTACCTCCTTGAATTCCTAACTGAGTGCTTCCTTTAAGCTTTTGAGCTTTGATTAGAGCTTCTGCTAAGCTTTCTATTTGACAGACTAGAATGGTATGATACTCTTTACTGTTGTAGTCTATTTCTAATCTAGTGATTTCGAGGTCTCCAAAGTCTATAATCTCCGGTTCCTCTTCCATGTAGGTTATATGGCTGAGCTCCTTTCCTTTATCTTGAACATCTTGCTACGATGGGTTTCTATCGGTGTCCTCCTCCATGTTAGTGGGTTGCCCGATTGGAGGTTCTTGGATCTGTATGATTGCAGATTTCGTGATTTCCTTTTGCTTATATTTCTGCTCGATCTCATGTTGTTTGTATTTCAGGTTGCAGTCTGGTACTCTTGATCCCTCATTAGGTTTCAGGGTTGAGGTAGAGGGTTTCAAGGTAGAGGATGGGTTGGGGTGAGGGGTGTTGAGGGGCGGGGATTCTTCCGGGGTGGAAGAAGGGTCTCCATCCAACGGAGTTTGACTGGCTAGGAGGTCGAAACTATTGCTAGTGGAGGGTTGAAAGGGTTTGGTGGTAGAGGTAGGTTTTTTGGCATGTCCCTTCAATTTGGAGACTTTGGTGAAGTCATCATGGTTAATATTCTCTGGGGTAGGGGAGGATTTCTGGGGTAGGTTGAGGGGGAAATCTCTGAAGAGATGACCATGCTTGTGGCATTTGCGGCAACGGAAGGGAACATGCTCATAATCTATAGATTAGATCCATTCAAAATCATGGTGATAGAGACTTATTGAATCTGGAAGAGATTTATCTAGATGCATGTAGACGCAGATATTGACATAGGTGATGTATCAATTATGCTTGGTTTCCTCTATGATCTTGATGAAGGATCCGAGGTGGTGTTGAGTCTCAAATCTGCATCTTTTCCATACACTTTTCTATACCTTTTTCACTCACCTGAACCTCCCAAGTTGTCAATATCATGTGCAAAAGAGAATCTAACATGGTTTTTAATTATATTTTTGTGTTTGCTATTTGATTTAGATTTTTTTCATTCAGTTGCGGAATCTTGCCACTTTCCGCAGCTGCTGCAACTTTCCGCAGCTATTTTGTGAAACTCTATGCTACAGGTGTCTACAAGGAAAATGAGCCACATGGGCAGGTCAGGAATGATGTGGACATGGTTCGTGTCCTATTGGTTCAAGAAAACTCATCTAAAGAAGCCGCGGTCAAAGGCGTCCACATGGAAGTCAACCATAGAGTCTCATGTTGGCAGGACTCTGTTTCGTGTCACATGAAGATTCATACGGCCGTTTCTAAGTTGCGGAGGATAAATCGACATCTGTACATGGCTCCTTAGTCGAATTCAAGCATCCACTCCTCGTATATTTACTTTCCAACACGGCCATGATCCTAGATCCGTGGACATAATGGTCTACGTGTTCTCCACCATCATGAACTTTAGGAGACAGTTATATTTCTTTTGTTATATATAATGCGTTTGCATACGCATATAGAGTTAGTCGATGTTAGTCTCTGTTATCTTTTATCAGTCTGCTCTGTAATGTGATTACGCTGCACTTGTGCCGTAACATCACCTTTCTGTAATGACTGCTTTTTAATATAAGAAGACTCTGTTTTCAACCGAAATTCGTATTTGAAGATCGTTGCCAAGGCTCGTGTAGAGGGCCCCTGCTCAGCTAAGGTTTTGTGCATTAGTGTAAAGTTCTCATTTCGTTTCTTTAAAGCTCATTGTGCCATAATCCATTCATATGTTTATACATTGCATTTGCTTCATTTATGTTTATAAACTTCCATAATTTCCATTTCACTTCTGTCTTTCATGTTTTATGTTGTTAATCACTTATCAGTGTTCTTGTTTCAGGTTATAGATAGGCAGCCCGGGCATTTTCATAGCTTTTTGACTAATGACATGGAACTAACATTGTTCTGCTGCTAATTTGATTTTCATAGTTTCTGTTTAATTTCAGTATTGCTTTGTTCATTTCAGTTTTGCTTATTTGCTTCAGTAGTTAAATTTAGATATATTAAGCTGCTCATAGCATCTTCAGTTGCCTCCGAAAGCCACAGTTGGACTGATGGTGAGGGATTGTATTATGAAATGTGTAGTTTAGTATTAGTTTCTTTTCTGCAAATTTAGATATATTAAGCTGCTCATAGCATCTTCAGTTGCCTCCGAAAGCCACAGCTGGACTGATGGTGAGGGATTGTATTATGAAATGTGTAATTTAGTATTAGTTTCTTTTCTGCAAATTTAGATATATTAAGCTGCTCATAGCATCTTCAGTTGCCTCCGAAAGCCACAGCTGGACTGATGGTGAGGGATTGAATTATGAAATGTGTAGTTTAGTATTAGTTTCTTTTCTGCAAATTTAGATATATTAAGCTGCTCATAGCATCTTCAGTTGCCTCCGAAAGCCACAGCTGGACTGATGGTGAGGGATTGTATTATGAAATGTGTAGTTTAGTATTAGTTTCCTTTCTGCAAATTTAGATATATTAAACTGTGCATGACATCTTCAGTTACCTCCGAAAGCCACAGCTGGACTGATGGTGAGGGATTGAATTATGAATGTATGGTTTGATATTAGTTTACTTTCTGCAAGTTAGATATCAGTTACTCAAGTTGTTTATGGTTACTTCCGAAAATCATAGCTGGACTAATGATGAAGGATCAGAAGATAAATTGATGTAATCTGATTTATATTTATTTTGTTGCAATTTTGAATTTCCTTAAGCATAGTTTCTTTTGTGTTTAGTCAGCAGCAAGAATAGTTTGGTTTTCATGCTCAATAGTTCACTGTTTTGATTTTTTAGACTAGCAGTACCTTTTCATTTCAGCAACACATTTTCATTTCCTTTTAAGTCTTGTCATTGTAAATTTCAAATTTCTTTTTAAAGTTTCAAGTTGGTAAATCATTATAGGGGATATCATTTCCTTGAACAAACATAACCAAACTTGTTTTCATCTTAGAATTTCCATTTCACCTTAGAAAACCAAAAACGACAAAAAGTTAAGAAATAGGTTATCTTGCACATATAGTGCGCTGCACTTCATCAGCGTACGATTCTCGGATTGACAAATTAAATGCAGCAATTTATGACACACTAAATTGACCAAACATTTTGGCGCCGTTGCCAGGGAAGTGTAACTAGGTAAGCAATTTCTTAAAAAAAAAACACAAAAATTCTAAAAGAAGGGAAAACTTGATAACTTATTGAAGTATGCTCTCCTCTTGCACCTAGTGTGATCTGGAGGATCAGAAAAGAGGGTTATTGGTTTAGTAATTTCTTAATTATGCTCTCTTCTTGCACCTAGTGTGACGTGGAAGATCAGGAAGAGAATTATTAGCCCAACTTTAAAAAATAAAAATAAAATAAAAAAAATGACATGCATAGAGCAAGAGATTCTAGGGGAAGGTTTATAGCTAAAGCCAAGAGTTTGATTTTCACAACTCCATCTTCTTCAAGGCATAGACCAGATTCACCACCATCTACCCCTAGCCTTAAGATTTTTGGAACTCAAGGAGCAGCTGAATTAGAGGATTCCCCTATACCATCTACTAAATCCCATTTAGAAAACAAAGAGATTCTCTCTCATCCTTCCTTGATAGAAGAACTAGAGGACTTTAAGGACTCTAAAGAAACTATCATGGTAGAGGAAGTAATAGATGGAGGTAGAGGTAGAGGTAGAAGAAGAGGAAACAATGGAGACAACAATGGTGAAGGAAATAATGGTAGAAATAGGGAAGGAGACAATTTGTTTGGATTCCCTATAGTTGATGAGGAAACTCATGCAACAATGAAAAATATCTCACCATCTGTTCTCCCTAACTTTTATGGATTGCGAAGTGAGGATCTTGAAACATCTCTGTTTGAGTTTGAGGTTGTGTGCCGAACTTATGACTATATGGAAAACTCTCAAAAACTCAAACTGTTTCCTTCAACATTGAAGGGATCTGCTTTGAAATGGTTCATGGGATTAGCCACTCAATCTATTAGGACTTGGAATGATATGAAAAAAACATTTTTGGATAGATACTTGGACTATTGTATGCCCACCAATCACAAGGATGAGGTATTCAAGATGATGCAAAAAGAAGATGAAAATTTGGAAGACTTACTTGAAATATTTCAATACAACTTGAAAAGAGCAAAGATGAGCAACTTAGATGATGAAACCTTGAAAACCCTCATATTAAAATCCATTAGAGATGAATGGATAGATATTTTAAACATGATGGGGAAAGGAGACATTTCTCAACTTCCACTTCGTGACATAACAAAATTATGTGTCCATCTCTCAAGGGGAAAATCTAAAACAGGAAAAGGGCCTAGGGATCCTTCTCTTATTAGGGCTAACAAATCTGCAACTGGATCAGTAAGTAGGGCAGAGATTGGTAATATGCTTGATGAGTTTAAAACTGATATCTTAGGGAGCCTTAGTGAACAACTAGACACCCTTAAAATCCAAAACAAGCAGAAAGCAGAAACAGATTCTTTAGCCATCTTTTGTCCGAAATGTAGGAAGAAACATGCTTTAAGGGAATGTCCCTTGGATGCAAAAGTTGTAGAAACATGTATGATTTGCTCAGAAAATCATGAGATCAAGGATTGTCCTTCAATTCCTGGACTCAAAGCTGTTTTTCAAGAAGATCCAAATTCAGTAGAATCTCTCTGTTTTGTCGCAAGGAGACCTTGGCGGGGACAACAATCTCAAGGGTTTAATAACCCTATGAATCTTCAAACCCCACCAAATTGGAATCCTTGGCAACAACCTTGGTCCCAACATCAAAATTCATATCAGCCATGGGTACAGGGGATGCAAAATCCTTATGGGAGATTTGCTCAATTTTATCAATATCCTCCATCTTTTCAAAATCAACAAGCTCCACAACTTCCAAACCCAAATCCACAACTTTCATTGCCATTTCCTCAACAACAACCTTCTCAACAAAATACAAATCCTCAACTCATGCTCCCATACCAACAGAAGACAAATCAACTTCCAGCTCAGCCATTGCCAAATCCTAACAATAAGAATCCTCAAACTTCTTATATGGTAGAAGGACAACAATTTCCTACCTATATGATTGTTCCTCTCAACGATGTACAACTCAGATCTGGTAGAGTTTTAGAAAAACCTTCTATAGATATTCAAGAGCAAGATACCTGTGAGGAGGACTCTCTTCAAGTCAATAAGGGTTCTGAGGAAGAATCTCTTCAAAATTCAAAAATTCAAAAAGAAAAAGAAAAGTTAACATCCACAACTCCTATAGTTGAACAACCTGTATCATCATCTACACCTCCTTTTCCGGAAAGACTACAAATTGATAAGGGGGTGGAAAAACAAATCTTGTTGCCTAACTATGACTTTCTAGATGAATTGAAGAATGTTTGTATCAAGATTCCATTGCTACAAGCCATTCGAGAAATTCCTATTCTAGCAAAAACCATAAAGGAGTTGAGTTTAAAAAGACCAGGAAGGAAACTAAAAGACACAAGAAGAATCCACCTGGTAGGAAAGATTGCAGATATTATGATGGGAAAAATTACCATGCAGAAGTATGTAGATCCAGGAAGTCCAATTGTCGAGACACATATAAATGGGATAGAAATTCCAAACACATTGATTGACTTAGGGGCTGCTATCAACATTATGAGTAGACAGACTATGGACCAACTAAAACTTCCTAACCTTCTTTTTACACCTACTTTACTGCAACTTGCAGATCGATCAATTATTAAACCAGATGGTGTATTAGAAGATATTTCGGTCTCCTTAGATTCTTGGGAATATCCAGTAGATTTTATGATTTTGACTCCCAAGAGTAATCTAGGAGGGCACCCACTTATCTTAGGAAGACCTTGGCTAGCCACGGCTGATGCTTTCATTAGTTGTAGATCTGGGGATATGTACATTTCTAATGGTAATTCGACAAAGAAATTCAATTTGTATCCTCCAGCAAAAGCAATCACAGAAGTAGGAGACAATGAATGGGTCGATGATGAGGACATTATACAACTTGTCTTTACCATTTCTGAAATCAGTGAGGATAGTCAAATTCTGAACACATTAGAAAATTTTGAGACATCTTCAGAATATGACCCCACACAATTTCAGTTGGAATCCGACATAGAATATTTATCATCAAGACAAATGTCTCTTTACTCTATGGAAGAGTTTGGTAATTCTGCTATTGAGATTTTTCCAAGAAAAACATTGAATATCAACAAACATTTGGAGAAGTCACAACAAGAAGAACTAACCAGAATCTTGCAAAAACATTCTACTGCATTTGCATGGGAGTATACTGACATGAAGGGTATTGATCCTAAGACTTGCATCCATCATATCTATATTGAGGAAAAGAGTAGACCAATCAGACAACCTCAAAGAAGGATGAATCCAAATCTTAGGGAGATAGTGAAAGAAGAGCTCCAAAAACTACTCAATGTAAACTTCATTTATCCAATTTCAGATAGCCGATGGGTTTCTCCTTTGGTTATAGTACCTAAAAAGAATGGTAAATGGAGGGTATGCATTGATTACGGGGAATTGAACAAAGCAACTTTGAAGGATCACTTTCCTTTGCCTTTTATTGATCAGGTATTAGATACATTAGCAGGTAAAAAGTACTTTTCATTTTTGGATGGTTTTAGTAGCTATAATCAAATTCAGGTAGCACCTGAAGATCAAGATAAGACCACATTTACTTGTCCATGGGAAACTTTTGCCTATCGAGTGCTTCCTTTTGGGTTATGTAATGCACCTGCAACATTCCAAAGAGCAGTACTAGGAATTTTTTCTGATCTAATCCATGATTGTGTAGAGGTTTATATGGATGATTTTACGGTTTATGGTAATTCATTTGAAGAGGCATTAGAAAATTTGGAAAAAGTTCTTATAAGATGTAAAGAAACAAACCTTTCATTAAGCCATGAAAAATGCTTTATGATGTCTACTGAAGGGATTGTTTTGGGGCATCATATTTCGGGAGATGGGATTAAGGTTGATATATTAAAAGTTGAAGTCATCTCCAAGTTACCTATTCCAAATTGTCAAAGAGATGTTAGAATTTTTCTAGGATTTATTGGTTACTATAGAAGATTTATAGAAAACTTCACTAAAATAGCATCTCCACTCTTCAAATTGCTTACAAAAGACTGTGAATTTAAATGGGATCTTGATTGTCAATCAGCTTTTGAAACTTTGAAAACAAGAATATCTGAAGCACCTATCTTGAGAGGACCAAATTGGAAACTCCCTTTTCATATTTCTACGGATGCTTCAGATACAGCTCTAGGAGCTGTGTTGGGTCAAAAAGATTTAGTTCCATATGCCATTTATTACACCAGTAAAAATTTGACTCCCACAGAGTTGAACTATACTGTGACTGAAAAAGAGTTTTTAGCTGTTGTTCATGCAATTAATAAGTTTAGACATTACATAACGGGCTATGAAACTTTTATTCATACTGACCATTCTGCAATTAGATATTTAATGAACAAACCTGTTACTAATGGAAGAGTGACAAGATGGCTTTTACTTTTGCAAGAATTCAATATTACTGTGTTGGATAGACCAGGAAAACAGAATACAGTAGCCGATTTCTTGTCTAGGATTCAGAATACTAAAGAAGATTCTCCTGTAGAAGATAAGTTTCCTGATGAATACTTGTTTGCAGTAACTATTAAAACCCCTTGGTATGTGGATATTGCTAACTATTTGGTTACAGGGAAACTACCTTCACATTTATTTCCAAGTGAAAAACGAAAAATTATTCAGGAGAGTTCAAAATATTCATGGATTTCTAACGAATTGTTTAAAACAGGGCCAGATCTTGTGATCATAAGATGTGTCAGGGAAGATGAAATGCCTGATATTCTTAAGGCATGTCATGATGAACCATGCGGCGGACACTTTGCAGACAAAAGGACGGCCTATAAAATCCTTTCTTTAGGATATTATTGGCCTTCCCTCTTCAAAGATGCAAAACAATATGTCAAAAGGTGTGACAGCTGCCAAAGAGTAGGGAAACCTACCATTTCAAATGAAATGCCATTGCAAACACAGGTACTCATCGAACCCTTTGAAAAATGGGCTTTAGATTTCATTGGACCTATTAATCCACCACCTAAGCAAAAGAAGTATATATTGGTTTGTCTTGATTATGTTACTAAATGGGTAGAAGCTAAAGCATTAGTGTCTGCTACTGAAAATTCAGTTGTTAATTTTCTTTATGAGGATATTTTTACTCGCTTTGGTGTTCCAAGAGAAATTGTGACAGATCAGGGAAGCCAATTCACATCCAACTTGGTGGAGAAGTTGATGGAAGAATACAAAATCAAGCACGGAAGATCTACTCCTTACCATCCGCAAGAAAATGGTCAAGTGGAGTCTACAAACAAAGTTCTTGAAAGTATCATCACCAAAACTGTTCATCTACATAGAAGAGATTGGGCAGAAAGGCTTCCTGAAGCCTTGTGGGCCTACAGAACTACATGGAGAAATACAACAGGACATTCTCCCTATGAACTTGTTTATGGGAAAGAAGTATTGCTCCCCAT
Organism: Pinus albicaulis; assembly: GCA_034641835.2. Lineage (NCBI taxonomy): Eukaryota > Viridiplantae > Streptophyta > Pinopsida > Pinales > Pinaceae > Pinus > Pinus albicaulis. The sequence continues at coordinate 425,175,875 of CM076582.1, forward strand.
TGAGTTCCAAGTCAAGACCTTCAAGATAGCAGTTCAGTTGGGGATGGACTTATCAGAAGCCCAAAAGCATAGAATGGAGCAGTTGAATGAGCTAGATGAAATCAGACAAGAAGCAATTTTAAGAACTGATCTAGTTCAATATCAAAGAACTAAATGGCATGACAAGTACATCAAAGAGAAGAAGTTTCAAGAAGGAGATTGGGCATTGTTATTTGATTCCAAGTTTAAAGATTTTCAAGGAAAATTTCAAACTCATTGGCTTGGGCCATATGAAATTGACAAGATCTTTAGCAATGGAGTGGTAAGAATCAAGACCATTGATGAGTTTCAAACTCCTCTTATTGTGAATGGCCATAGATTGAAAATTTATCATAAGCCACTCTCAAAAGAGGATTTTGTCAAATTGTTTCAAGAAAGTTCTGCAATCAGGCTGGTACAGAAGAATTCTTCTTCTCCACCAGCCTAGCTTTTGTTCTTTTCAGCGAAAAAAAAAAAAAGGTATAAGCCTGAAAACCAGTCATTGATTGGCAGTCTTATACAGAAAATATAGGGTGAAAATCAGGAACACCTGACACTCTATATTTTCCAAAAAATCTCTCTCTTTCATTTCACAAGTTTTGTCACCACCTACTCCATTTCATTCCACTTCATTCCATTTCATTTCATTTCATTCCATTCCATTCCACTTCATTTTATCCATTTCATTCCATTCCATCAATAAAAATCTTTTTCATGACCATTTCCAACTGGTCATTTGTCATCTGTTCATTTCCATTCATCCAAGTAATAGCTGTGTCAGTTTCCGCAGCTGACATCTGTTTCCGTAGCTGACTCCAGTTTCCGCAGCCAGAAGCAGATTCCGCAGCTACTACTCTGTTTTCAAAAAGAATGTACAGTCAGATGTTATTTCCATAATTATGAAATAAAATGCAGGTGAGAGGATCAAAAATGAAGACATGGAGCATTCAAGACACCAATGGAGATCAATTACTTGAAGACCAAGGGAAAAGGCAAAGATTCCAAAGGTACGAATAAAATTTATTTCAAATAGCATTGAAAAAAACACATTTTTATATAGTTCTGAACCATGAGCTCTATCCATTACGTGCAATGATTATATTGACAATTCTGTAGCCTTTCACGATCTCCATATTATCCTCTCGCATTCGTTCACAAACGGTTCCATCATTAAATTCCCGATTTTCACTCATGATCCAATATTCCATCGGTGACAATGAGAAGTATTTGATTTGACCAAGGACTCTTACAGCCGCATAAATTCATAACCGTTGATTGAAACGTGCTCATATTTATTGTGCAGACACCAAAATTCAAAACGCTGCCGAATGTGTTATACTTTGTTAATTTCTCTGTCGTGTCTCTGCCATATTTACGAAACCCCACTCTGTTCTGTCTCACTCCATTTCGTTCATTGTGCTCATTCTCACTCTCGGATATCTACCCACAGTCTCACTCCATTCCGTTTATGGTGCTCATTCCCATTTTATGATACATTCCCACAGTCATTGTGCTCGTTCCTGTGCATTCAACCGTTCTATTTCCATTTGAACCCTCACGCAAGCAAATTTGTGAAGAGCAGAAAAGAGAAATGGGTAAATTGCTAAGAGCAGAGCCGGAAGGACCTAAGTTTATAGAGGGATATCCGCAAGTAAAGGAGATATTGAAGAAAGAAAATTGGCTGTGGTTTATCCAGAAATTCAGAGGTTATCATAAGGAAGTGACGAAGGCATTCGCAAGGTCGTTTAATGGCTTGGAAGCAGAGATTGGAGACCTTAAGTTTGCGGTCAATGAAGCATCTATAGCAACAGCCACAGAACTTCTTCAGGAGGGTGAGCGTTGGTTTAAAAATAAAAGCATCAGTGATGAAGCATGGAGAACAATCTTACGAAACCAAGGTATGGACATAATTGTTTTTAAAAGAGGAATTCTTGTGCATGCATTGAAAGAAGAATGGGCTACTTTACTGTTAGTTGTTCAGAAATTCATTACATGTGAAGGCCGTTTTGGGTCCATGTATATGTACCATACCAAGCTATTGATGAATTTTCTAGAAAATCAAACTCTCAATCTCCCATATTTTCTATTCAATAGTTTGAAGAAAATGTCCGTGACTGTTAAGAAACATTTGGGAGATGTAGAACCCCATCTATATCACCACGGCCTTGTAAAAATTCTGATTGAAAAGGAGTTAAAGGAAAAGAAAGACACATGGGAACAATTTCTAGTTAGAAATTTCTTTGAGGAACCTCAGGAAATTCCTGAAGGTAGTTCAACAAGAAGGAGTAGAAGGAAAAGAATAAATGTTGAAACCCAAATTACTCCTACTCAGGGAATTCCTGAAGGTAGCATAGCAAGAAGAAGTAGGAGAAAAAGAATAATTTATGAAATCCAAAATACTCCTACTACTGCAATTGAAAGAATTGATAGGGAAGAGAGACTGTCAAAGAGGAAGAAGAAAGAAATCAAGGGTAAGAAGCCAATAACACCAAAAGAGAGAAAAATTATTGAGGCTGTACATAAAACTCCTTCTTCTGAAGAAGAAGATAATCAAGTGTTATCTGAAAGATTAGTTTATCTTCAAAAACAATCATCTATGCCCAAGAAGACAAAGAAAGGAAAACAAAAACAAAAGGATAGTGTACCACGGCGTGTGAGAAGAAGCAGCAGACTTAAGGGGAAATTGAGGAAAACACAAATAAAGGGTCCTCATTTCATTGACTTGGGAGAGGAAACATCTGAACAGTCCTCAGCTGACCATAGTCCATCTCAGTCAGTTAGTGAACCTGGTTCATTTCATTCCCAATCAGACATTGAACATACTCCATCCCATTCTCGGCAAGATATTGATGTGAGCCCTCCTCAACCAGATTTTGAAGATAACTCTCCTTCACGGCATTTTGGGGACAGCCCAATAAAAATGACACCTGAAATAGACCCCAAGCAGCAGGAAGTATATGACTATATAGAATCTTTGGAAAAGGCAGCTACAGGTCCAAGTACTTCATCCATTCAGCCTCATACATTACAGGATGATTTAGTCCAATCACTAAAACATGAAATTTTTGAGCTAGAGCTTTTAAATAGGCACATCAAAAATGAAAATGAGACATTGAAAGAACAAGGCAAACTGGAAAAAATCATCCATGATAATACCATGCTACATTTGGGAATATGGCAGAAGAAGAATAAGAAATTGAAAAGGAAATGCCAGAAATTGAGCAGAGCACTCGTTAATATCAAATTTAGGTGCTTAATGAAGAAACCCAGAATGTTGGCAGTACCAAGGAAGAAGAGGAGAGGATTGGATGTCCTGGCTGAAGTGTCAAGGCACATGAACTAAAGAAAGATTATCAAAATTTTGGTTGCATGAGGACATGCAACACCTTCACAGTGGGGGTATGTTGAGTCTCAAATCTGCATCTTTTCCATACACTTTTCTATACCTTTTTCACTCACCTGAACCTCCCAAGTTGTCAATATCATGTACAAAAGAGCATCTAACATGGTTTTTAATTATATTTTTGTGTTTGCTATTTGATTTAGATTTTGTTCATTCAGCTGCGGAATCTTGCCACTTTCCGCAGCTGCTGCAACTTTCCGCAACTATTTTGTGAAACTCTATGCTACAGGTGTCTACAAGGAAAACGAGCCACATGGGCAGGTCAGGAATGACGTGGACATGGTTCGTGTCCTATTGGTTCGAGAAAACTCATCTAAAGAAGCCGTGGTCAAAGGCGTCCACATGGAAGTCAACTATAGAGTCTCATGTCGGCAGGACTCTGTTTCGTGTCACATGAAGATTCATACGGCCGTTTCTAAGTTGCGGAGGATAAATCGACATCTGCACATGGTTCCTTAGTCGAATTCAAGCATCCACTCCTCGTAGATTTACTTTCCAACACAGCCATGATCCTAGATCCGTGGACGTAGTGGTCTACGTGCTCTCCACCAGCATGAACTTTAGGAGACAGTTATATTTCTTTGTTATATATAATGCGTTTGCATATGCATATAGAGTTAGTCGATGTTAGTCTCTGTTATCTTTTATAAGTCTGCTCTGTAGTGTGATTACGCTGCACTTGTGCCGTAACATCACCTTTCTGTAATGACTGCTTTTTAATATAAGAAGACTCTGTTTTCAACTGAAATTCGTATTTGAAGATCGTTGCCAAGGCTGGTGTAGAGGGCCCCTGCTCAGCTAAGGTTTTGTGCATTAGTGTAAAGTTCTCATTTCGTTTCTTTAAAGCTCATTGTGCCATAATCCATTCATATGTTTATACATTGCATTTGCTTCATTTCTGTTTATAAACTTCTATAATTTCCATTTCACTTCTGTCTTTCATGTTTTAAATTGTTAATCACTGATCAGTGTTCTTGTTTCAGGTTATAGATAGGCAGCCCGGGCATTTTCATAGCTTTTTGACTAATGACATGGAACTAACATTCTTCTGCTGCTAATTTGATTTTCATAGTTTTTGTTTAAATTTAGTATTGTTCTGTTCATTTCAGTTTTGCTTATTTTCTTCAGTAGTTAAATTTAGATATATTAAGCTGCTCATAGCATCTTCAGTTGCCTCCGAAAGCCTTGAGGTTACCTATTTCATCGGTAACATTGTTGATATAGACTTTACCATAGAATTGCTGCCAGGGGCATCACCGATTTCATGTGCACCTTATCGTATGAGTGTAACAGAATTGACTGAATTGAAAATGCAGCTTCAGGAATTACTAGACAAGGGATATATATGACCCAGCGTATCTCCTTGGGGAGCACCTGTACTATTCGTAAAAAAAAAAGGATGGAACCATGCACATGCGCATGGATTACCGGTAGTTAAACAAGTTGACTATTAAGAACCGATATCCTTTACCATGTATTGACGATCTGTTTGATCAGGTAAGGGGAGCTACGGTATTCTCAAAAATTGATTTGAGGTCCGGTTATCATCAAATCAGAATCAAAGATGAAGATATACATAAAACTGCCTTTCGCACAAGATATGGTCACTATGAATTTGTGGTATTACCTTTTGGGTTGACTAATGCGCCTGCCACTTTCATGAGACTGATGCATAGTATCTTCCACCCTTATTTGGATAAATTTGTGTTAATTTTTATTGATGACATATTAGTTTATTCCAAAAATGTGGGGGAACACAAGCAACATTTGAGAGTGGTACTGGAAATTTTAAGGAAACATCAGTTATATGCAAAATTCAGTAAATGTGATTTCTTCAAGGAAGAAATCCAATATCTTGGACACGTGATATCTGAAAAAGATATAGCAGTAGACCCAGAGAAAATCAGAACTATTATGGAATGGAAAGTGCCACAAAATGTGGCAGATATACGGTCATTTATGGGACTCGCTGGCTATTACCGGCGATTTATTAAAGGATTTTCAAAAATATCTTTCCCTATTACCTCTTTGCAAAGGAAGGGAAAAAATTTTAAGTGGTCAAAAGAATTTCAAGATAGTTTTGGAAAGTTGAAGCATTTATTAACATCAGCACCCGTGTTAAGTGTGGCAGATCCAAATAAGGAATTCAAGGTCTGTACGAATGCATGCAAGGAGGGTATTGGGGTATTTTTATCATAACGAGGAAAGGTAATCACATACGAATCTCGTAAGTTAAAAGATCATGAGATACGATATTTAGCCTATGATTTAGAGCTGACCGTAGTTGTGCACGCCCTCCGAGTATGGAGACATTATTTACTCGGGAAGAGATTTGTATTGAAGACTGACCATAGCAGTCTAACTAGCTACTTTAAACAAGCTGATTTAAACTCCCGACAAGCAAGGTGGAATGCTTTCTTGAGCGAGTTTGATACTGATCTACAACATGTAAAAGGAAAAGAGAATAAGGTTGCGGACGCATTGAGCAGAAAGCTGCATAAAATTTATGAATTATATGTTAACCAAGTTGAAAGCAGATTTATAGATCAGATTAGAAAAGAAGCAGGCAAGGACCCTGAATATAAATCTATGTGGCAACAAGCATGGGAATCTGAAGAACAAGGAAAGCAGGGGGATTATGAAATTAACCGAGATGGATTACTGATTTTTAAGAAAAGAATAGTCATTCCAAATAGAATGGAATTAAAAACATCGGTATTAGATGAATATCATAGAAGCAATTATGCAGGGCATCCTGGGTACCAAAAGATGTTGACAGCAATCAGAAAGGATTACTGTTGGCCGGGTATGAGGAAGGACATAGCAAACTACCTAACCAAGTTCTTAGAATGCCAGCAAGTGAAAGTAGATCATCGGCATCTGACTGGATTACTACATCCCATACCAATTCCAGAATGGAAATGGGATGTGATCTCGTTAGACTTCATCACTGGATTACCCAAATCAAAACGTGGTAATGACTCTATAATGGTAGTTGTGGACCGATTGAGTAAATCGGCACATTTCGTACCTTTCCAGTCCACTTATAAGGCAATATAGATAGAAGATCTATTTATGAGGAAGATCTTCAGACTACATGTCATTCCTCAGACAGTCATCTCAGATAGGGATGTAAAATTCACATCATCCTTTTGGAAGGCACTGTTTACGGGTTTAGGAACTCAAGTTAATTTTAGTACTGCATATCATCCACAAGCGGATGGAAAAATTGAACAAGTAAATCAAGTGCTGGAGGATATGCTGAGAATGTACGTCATGCAGCAACCAACTAGGTGGGAGGAATATCTACACTTAGTAGAATTTGCTTATAATAATGGTTATCAAGAATCATTGAAAATGAGTCCATTCGAAGCTCTATATGGGCGACAGTGCAGAACTCCCATTAATTGGAGTAGTCCTGAGACCAAACTCATGCTAGGACCAGACATGCTAGCAGAAATGGAATTAGAAGTGAAGAAAATCAGGCAAAACTTAAAGGCAGCACAGGATAGGAAAAAAGTGTAAGCAGATAAAAAGAGATCATACCGTGAATATGAAGTAGGAGACCATGTGTATGTAATAATTAAGCCAAAGAAGAGTACATTAATATGGGCATCATGTGCAAAGTTAGCTCCCAGGTTTTGTGGCCCTTTCCAAATACTGGAAAGGGTGGGACCAGTGGCATACCGCTTAGCGCTTCCTAGCCATATTCAGGTGCATAATGTTTTTCATGTGTCATTATTAATACGATATGTTCATGATCCAAGACACATAATCCATTGGCAGAACATTTAGGTAGTGGGTGAGCATAATGGTTTAAAAAAAAAAAATATTATAATAAAGACTTATATGACTAATATGAGTCTATTGTGTGCAGGTAGATCCAGACGGAGAATTTATGGTTGAGCCTCACAGTATAATCGACCAGAGGGAAATCATGCTCCGGAAACGGGCCATCGCCCAGGTTAAAGTGCAATGGAAGCACTTTGGACTGGAGGAGGCCACCTGGGAGGATGAAAGCTTTGTTCATGAAGCATATCCTGATATTTTTGCTGCATTGGAATAAGAACACTGGGGACGGTGTTCTCTTCCAGAGGGGGAAAACTGTAACCACTTTCTTAGTTGTTGACAAATGGTTAGACTGTTGTTAAGAATAAATTAAGCATTATTGTTATTTTGTTGCAAATAGATTATTATGAATAGAAATTAATTTTTTGACTTTGGAATAAAAGAATTGCTTGTGAAATTGGTTTCATGAGTAAAGAATGATGATAGAAGTAAATTCAAGATCTGGAGTTAGTTGAACAGAAAAAAAACAGTTCCACAGTTATCGAAGAAAAGAAACTATGGAATAAATAAGAATTATGGGAGAGAGTTTGGGGTTCTGTGGTGGTGTGAAAAGAGGAAATCGGTCATTCTGAAGAAAAAACCTGGGAAGGGAACTTTCAGAGTATACTGTTCCAATGAAGTTGGAGAATTGGACTGGACTGTCCCGAATTTCTCCTCCAGATATTTATGTGTTCAACAAAGGCTCAGACTTAGAGCACGGGGGAGATTTGCGGGACATAATTTCCCCAACTCATGGAAGGGAGGAAACCAGAAGTTATCAGTCAAATTTGAGTACAGATGAGTGGATTTTGTATGTCTGGCAATAGTATAAATGTTGTTTTATTTTAATTTAATAGACCGAATCTGTAACTATGACAATAGAATAAGTGATAGTTGATTTTAATTTAAGAGACTGAATCTGTATTTCTGTCGATAGTGTAAGTGAACATTGTTAATTATTTAGTATCTCTGAAAGTAGAATAAGAGAGTATTTTTGTAAAAATTTCAGACGAAGAACTGAAACATTGTAAGGGTTGAAACAAAACAAGTGTTTAAGGTTATTAGACTAGAAAGAAAAATTCCAGGAAAACAAAATCACTACTGCACTCGGTGTAAGAGTATTAACCCTGTTGAGAAAAGAACAAGCCACAATCTAATTAGCTAGCCGAAGGACTGTTAGCCCAATTATCTGAGACCAGATTTCTGGGCAAGTCGTCCTTCATAGTCTATGATAATACACAGACAAATTGGTGGTCCGGTCACCCTGTAACATCCATGAACAAGGAAAAGGAAAGAACCAATATCAACAGGTACAATGGTACCAACTGTATTTACGAAAAGAAGTTACTGTAGAGATAAAATACAGCTAGGCAGTAGCATTGAACAAGGAACCTTTTGTTTTCCACATGCGAAACAAATTCATTTAAGTACAGATTGCAATAGGCTAGTAATGCAAAACCCTCGATAGATTATCCTCCGAAGGTATTGTAAGAACAAGAGCTACCAGAAAGAATAGATAAGCATATAGCGAGAACTCCAACATAACTAACCTATACAGGTAAATCCACATAAACAGGAAATTTACATAATATACTGAAGATTATTGAGGGCTAACGCAAACATTTAAACTTCGAAACCATTCTTTCACAAATAATGAATTCAAAAGGGAAGTAAACAGTCAGAAACAAAATCTTTCAAGGGTACAATCAGCAAACTCATTTAAGAAAAGGTGTGCAGGTGTACAAAAACCCTGGCCTGTCTGTCACTGTAAATATTTTAGATACAAACTTTCGAATAGTCAACCCTTAAGCAAGATCTGCGAGGGCTTTAGAGATATGATATACAAATAACAAGCTTGAAGCCGCAAATTCTAACTAAAACCCAATCTACACAGAGCAATAAATAATAATCGATCTGCGTCAACAGGGCAACAGGCCCATAACCAAAGCAACACCATTAAGCCAGAGAGACTAGACGTGGAAGGGTTCAAACCCCCACAAATAAGGGGTACCTGTAATATAAACGCAAGGGTCAAATCCTCGTAGTCAAAGGGAGGCGAATGCCTAAGAACGAGAGCAGGAACCAGTGGAAGAAATGGTACGTTACCTGTCAACAAGTGGGAGTAATTTTAGTGGCAGCAGAATTCCAGAAAAAAAAAAAAACAAGAAAAAGAAAAACAATTATCACAATCCCTTGAGGGCCTTAATGTAAACATACAACTGTAGATTTCGGAAGGAGGGTTACCTGAAAATTTATGGTCAACTAGTAGAAGCCCAGTTGGAGGATGACCGCTACTGCTAGCCGAACCAATAGTTTTCAATGGAGAAACACAATTAGAATACCTCCAACCAAAGAAGCAACATGCATAATTACCAAGAACTCCTTGAAGACTAAACCCTCCCTCAACCCAACAGAAGAGGAATTATCATCTACTTGAACAATACAACAACAAATAAGTAGGTTAAGCTAGTTACCAGATGCCAGAGGGGAAACCCCCTTGGAGACCACCATACCGCCGTCTGTTCTTCCATGGCGTGAGAAGAGCACCTTGGTCATAACCTGAAACGAAACACTGAACCTGCAGAACCACCTCCAGAACTTTCGACAAACGTAACAATGAAATGTGAAATCCGTTATGCACCAAGCTCATTAGCCAACCCTAGCATACGAGCACCGTAGATTGAATGCTGATTAATGGTGGATAGATCGCCAAGTGTGGAGCAGTGGAACCAAGATGGTTGCCAACAAGGAAAAGGACAACTATGTACACCAAAAATAACTTGTGTAATGAATGACCGTGTAATCCGAATTTACATGAACACAAGACTCATAAAATTCATGTTAATGATTTTAAGGATTGATGTCATGGGAAGTATCATATGAAATTACAGTGCACATAATACCAATCAACCCGATGTTAAACCATGTGTGTATCAGTTAGAACTTATCCATATTGCTAGATAATTATCACCGTACGTGAACTGCAAGGAACCATTGTATTCGAAGGTAAAGATTCAATTGACTTGAGGCTCAACCGTCTTATTGCTGTAAAGATAATTAGTATGGTGAAAGTTTATTGTCACTTCCTTTTTGTTATGGGTGATATATTGTCGAGATTAAAAATAATTTTTTTTTTTTTATGGGGTAAGAATTATAGGGTTATGTATGTTAAATTAAATTTTTTGCAAGCATCTAAAAGTAATCATATTTTTCTCATAATTTCATAGCAATAAATTGGCATGTTTCCATGGTAATAAATCATTGAAACTTGATCTCCTGCCAATAGAAATTTATGAAAATTGAATTGGAATACTTCTTTGAATACTCAAAATTATGAAAAGTAACTTAAATGCTCTAGACCTCACAAAGTGTACCCCATTAAATGCCTCACATTGTCAAAAAAATTTAAAAATCATAAAAATTAACCAGATTATAACTTTCTTTGAAATTATTTTAATATTATTAATAATTGCTCCATGAGGATTTCTACAAGTCAATGTTGGGGACATGTGTTGGGTTAGATATGTAAGTGTTAGATGTTATATGTACATGAGTTAATATGTGAATATTTTTTTAAATGTAAGGTTTATAAGTATACTTGGTTAAATTACATAAAAAATATAGTTTAAATAAATAAATAAATATAAATGAAAAAACAAATAAGAAATTAATAATTAATAATTAAAATAAACTGACATAAAAACAAAAAATTTCACAACTCATGGTTTTTCCCAATATGGTATTCTTCTCTAATTATTAAATTACATAAAATTTTTAAAATTTAAACCCTTAGTTTTACATGTGGTATTATTCTCTAATGTAGCCTATTCAAAGGCGTTCTTAGCTAGTGTGAATTTTTTTTATCTAGAGCCAAAGTTAAATCTTGGGAAAAATAATCTTTCTCAATTTGTTACATTTCCTTTTTCCATGTTATTTTTGTATGATATTACACGGATAGTTAAGACAAAGGTATATAGTTTTATGGGCTTAATACTATAATTATTTTGTATGGTTTACAAAGGGAGCTTCAAGTAAATTGTTAGAACTAGTGAGTTTATTGGGTTTTATACTATAATCAATGAGCTTATTTACAAAGGGATCTTCAAGTAAACTGTTAGAACTAGTGAGTTTATATGTTTCAAACCATCTTAGATCCATCTTAATTCTCGATGTATTAAGTGTCTAGATCTCGAGGTGCAAACCTTTCCTCAAATTTTGCACTCAAATAAGAGGTTTGCACTACTATAAATTAGATCCTCATGGCTCCGGAGTTAAGTTGGATCTAGGTTAGTATTATTAATTCTATAAATGATTATTATATGAGTCTAACATATATATTTTTAACAAACAACTAATATTATTAACCATGGATATTCACACCCCTTTACCATGGATATTCAACAAATAGGCTTTGTTATAATATTATGTGCCATATTTATATGGCACATGCTCATATCACATTTTTTCAAATAATCAATTTAATTAAAATTGAAGAAATAACACAATTACTTTGGAAATAAATCTCAACCTTTAATCTATGATTAAGAATATTCTAGAATATTATATCAAAAATAAATAAATATTATCAAGTCTATAATTATTGATAATAAAATTTACTTATAGGCCTTTTTTTTTCACATTACCCAATGTCAAATACTAGTTTCGTAGATATATATAGTTTTTAAATAATATATTTTATGCTTATAACCATTTCATTATATCAATAGACATTGATAATATGGAAATAAAAATTTCCATGAAAGTAAATTCAATTGGTAAAAATAAAGTTATTAGGTTAAATTTTAAGGATTGATTTCTTATTTTTTTATATCCCTAAGGAAGTTAGGGAAACATGTAATTACAAACATAATATTTAAATTTTTGAATTGTTTTTATTTTTATGATTTTCCAAATTTCATGTTACTTTTTTTTATGAAATTAGAGATGTTTTTCAAGTCATCATAATAATTTAGAGGATAAGATGGTACTCTTAAAATTATAAAATGGTAAAAATGATTTATCAAACCCATTAATTAATCTAATTTAATTCTATTAGAGGGATTGGATATGGTTCTACATTATTTATATTAAATTCCTTTTGGAGTGTAGAATTTGAGGAAATGTTTGCACCTCAAGAGATCTGATCGCTTTCTGGGCATGATAGATTTGGAGTTAGATGGATCTATTTTGGTTCCAATTGAGGGCATAAATGCCACATTTTTAAATTAGCATTATTATGTATATGTTTGAGATCAAGTTCACACATTGAAATTTACATTATGTTTTCTTTGCTTGACATGACCATATAATTTTCTTCTTTAATTTATTCTAAGTTTCTTGCTTTGAACGGTGTGTACTTCTGTGCTTGGAGGCTTTGAGTGGTTTGTGTGTGTTTGTGTTTGGATGAGTGGTTTGTGTGTTTATGTGTTTGGATTTTGATGGTAATGTTTGTGAATGTTACAATTATTGTGTTATATTTTTATGTGTGACTATTAATAATTAGTTGGTGATGAAGAAGGGAGACAATCTTGTCAATAATTTCTAGGAGGATTGATATTGCACATCTATTTCATTTAATTTTAGGTATCGCAACTTTTTACAACTAATTAATTATTAAAAGTGTCCCTCCACGTATTATTAAATATATCTTGAAGAGTAGTTTTAATTTTAAATTTTCTTAGTTACCTCCATCTGTTGAGATGAAATATAGTCTTCATTGTGATCAATCTCAAATTATTTTATTCTACTAATATTATTGTCACCTTTGTCAATTTTCCATATTTTCATATCAATTATATGAAAAGGGAAGTTGAAATTGTAAACCATTCAAATATTTAACACGAGTTATTGTATTAAAAATCATACATTCTTTCTCTTACTCTCCAATATTAATAGATTGAATTATTAGAACATAAAAACCATTGCAAATTGTCAATAATTTATTTTTTCTTACACTAAAATCAATCACACTGTTAATCCAATCACTATAAAATTATTGTAGCATCATACAAGATAAAAATAATGTACAATCATATTGCTTACACTAAAATCATTCACACTGTTAATCCAATCACTATACAATTTTAAAATTAACGTAGCATCATACAAGATAAAATTAATGTACCATCATTCATCTAATTAATGTACCATCATACTTCTTACACTCAAATCAATCACACTGTTAATCCAATCACTATACAATATAAAATTAACGTAGCATCGTACAAGATAAAATTAATGTACCATCATTCATCCAATTACATCAAATTAGAAATCAACATTTACACTGAAATCAATGCATATAGTGCAAGGAATCACATGAAATTAGAAAAAAACATCTATACTAAAATCAATGCACGCAATCAAATTGAATTAGAAAACAACATCTACACTGAAATGAATGCATATAATGCAAGAAATCAAATAGGATTAGAATTAAACATCTACATTGAAATCAATGCATCCAATGCATGCAAATAAATATAATTATAAATAAACATCTTCACAGAAATCAATGCATTCAATTTTTTAGTCTAAGAAATAAAATATAAATATAAATCAATATCTACACTAAAATCAGTGCATTTAGTGGAAGCAATCAAATACAATTAGAAAACATCTACATTGAAATCAATCCATCTAGTGCAAGCAATCAAATAGGATTAAAATCATCGTCTACAATTAAATCAATACATCTAATGCAAGAAATCAAATATCATTAGAAATACACATCTACATTGAAATTAATAAATCTAGTGCAAATAATAAAATAGTAGTAGAAATTAACATCTACACTGAAATAAATGCATCTAGCGCAAGCAATCAAATAGAATTAGAAATCAACATCTACACTGAAATCAATACATCTAGTGTAAGAAATCAAATAGAATTAGAAAATGCGTACACTGAAATAAATGCATCTGGTCCAAGAAACCAAATAGGATTAGAAATTAACATCTACACTAAAATCAACGCATCTAGTGCTAGTAATAAAAAATCATTAGAAATCTTCATCTCCATTGAAATCAATGCATCTAGTGAAATAAATATAATGGGATTAGAAATCACCATCTACATTGAAATCAATGAATCTAGTGCAAAAAATAGTTTTCCCTCTCTTCCCTACTCCATATATATCTATATCTCCCTCCATCTCTCCTTTTGTCTCTCTATCTCACCACCAAACATACACACTCTCTCTCGATATCTCTCTTGTCACTCCCTCTCTCTCCCTCCACTTTTTTTGTCTTTATGTATTCCTTCTTCCCTCCCTCTCCCCCCTTCCAACTCCATGTGTTTTTCCATCCCTCTCCTCTCTCTCAAGTCCTATCTCTCCCCCTTTATTTCCTACTTTCAACTCTTCCCCCCCATCAATCTCTCTCTCTCTCTCTCTCTCTCTCTCTCTCTTATCCCTTCAACCTTGTTACTAAATCCCTCCCTATCTCCTTCTCTCTCTCTCCCCCTCTCTCCCCTGTCCATCTATATCTATATCTCCCACCATATCTTCTTATTTGTCTCTATCTCACCCCACTCAAACACATACTCTCTCTCTCTCTCTCTTTTCACCTTCCATCTATATCTCTATCTCACTTTGTCTCTCTTTTTCCTTTGTATATCACCCCTAGAACATACACACTCTTTATCTATCTCTATTTATTTCTCCCTCCCTCTTCCTCTCCATATCTCTCTCTACCCATTCTCTCCCTCTCTCCCCCCTTCTATCTCTCTTCCCTCGTACTCTCCTCTCTCCCTCTCTCTCCATCTCCCTTATCACTCTCTCTCTCCCTCTCTCCCTCTCTCTCTCTCTCTCTCCATACCCTTCTCTCCATCTCTCCCTTGTGACTCTTTTTATATCTCCACCTCTATCACTCTATGTCTCCAGTCTTCTCTCTCATATAAATCTAGAGTTAATATATATAATTATATATTGTAATATATTAAATTTAATATTTTATGAATCCAAAGTTATTAAATTTAATAATATTAATATTAATATTAGCTTTAATAAATTTTTTTACATGGTATGATAACAAAACTTATAATAAAACTACATCAAATTAATATTTTCAAATATTACAACTTTGAAGTGGAAATATTTATATCTTTAGAGATTTTAATATCTCCATAGGATATGGTTTTATTAATTCTTCAAGTATTTAATTAAAAGAAATATTAAAATATTTTGGAGCAAGATTTCGATTCTTTGTGTTGAATTAACCTTTTTAACTTCTTTTAAGAAATGGTATTGGCTTTAGTAAAGAGTAAAGATTTTTATAATTTTACCTAATTTGGATTTTTAATGTGGTAAAAAAATTTGTTGGAGGATGCATGAGATAATTGTATTGTAGTTTTTTTTCTTTTTCATTTTTGTTTATGGTCGATATTAATTTTTTTCTATTTTTATTATTATTAATTGGATGTACAGGCACCCTCATATGAGCCTCTCAATGCAATTAGGTAAAATTATAAAATGTCAAAATTAAATAGAATGCTTCTACACATGTTTTATATAATTATTTATAGGTTTTTTTAATGAGATGATTAAGAAATTGAAATTTACGTAACATTTAAAAAAAATCTAAAATACATAATATTAGCTTCATAAATATTTTACATGAATAATTCTTTAAAATAGATCAAATTTTGTTGTTAAGGTAATTATACAAGTAGAAAAAGTCACATTATTATTGGGGTTTTCTCCATATGATGTTAGATGTTTCATAGAATTTTATGTTCGTTATTTAATAAAACGTTTTTCTTATTTGGTATTTGTTAGTATGTTATCACTTGTAAATTACATGTCCTTTATGTCTGTATTTCACATCTCTCTCTCTCTCTCTCTCTCTCTCTCTCTCTCTCTCTCTCTCTCTATATATATATATATATATATATATATATATATATATATATATATATATATATATATATATATATATATATATATATATATATATATATATATATATATCTACATACATACATACATACATACATACATATACATATACATATACATATACATATACATATACATATATATCTTTCAACTCTTTATGCCTATTGATTTCTTCGGTTTGAAACTTATATGACACTTGATGGAAATAGCAATCCACCTTTGTGTCCTTTGAAATGAATAATCATGAGATAGAAATCCCACTTGGACATCTAACACCCATTTTCCAATTGAAACTTCTTAACCCTACCATCCTTTAGCTAAGGAATATCGCTATATAAAGGTATCTTAATCCTTCTTTGGCCAATGGAATGTCTCGTTGAGCCACTGTAAATGAATTCTCACATAGTGGTCTTTGCAAATACCACCACTGTAAATGAATTCTCACATAGTGGTCTTTGAAAATACCATTGGGATCGTACAAATTAAATTCTCAACTACTGAATTCAAACTTCTCTATCGTCTTTCCTTCAGTATCTATGACCTTCAAGTTCTTGATCTCGTACAATCAAATTTTCATAGGAAGAGTCATCCAAGGTGCTTTCTTCTTCTTGTGCAAAACTGTTGATAACCCTGTGGGGAGATTATATGAAGCTTCTTGCATGACAAGCTTGTCGGTGGCATACCTTGGCAAAAGATGCGGTGAATTCTAACCGTTGAACACTCTAAGGAATGTTTCATCTAGTGAGGCAAAACAATATGTAATCTACGTTATTTCCTCGATTTTTCCATGTGACATGGAAGGTGGTTCTTCCCCAAAGATCAACTTGTATATCGGAATGAGGAAGTGGTTAGTTAGCATTTCCATTACTCCTCGATGGCTGCGAGAAATATGTAGTGAATGTACATAGTAGGGTCTCATGGTTTCCAAGTCTAGTCCATGCTAGGGAATGCATTATGTGCACAGATTGCATGCAGTAAATATGAAGACATGTAGAATTTTTCTTTCCCGCCCTTAGGAAGATTCAAGGCATTTTCTACATGGACTCTCAATTTTCGAGCCAACATATCTGACCAGTTGAACAACTTCCCCTCATTCACAACCTAGTTCAATAAGATTTCCCACTCTTCAGGAAAGGTCACAGTGCTCTGCTGACCATAAATTCCACAAGCTAGGATAACCAAAAGCTGGTAGGCCCTCCTGAGAGACTTTGTGTTGTATGTGTTGGTGGGTGTCTGTCGAAACTTTTATGGTTCTTTCACTCAACATTTAATAACATCTTTCTTGCTCAAATAAATATTGGTGGCATATAAGTATGAATCCATGAGTGCTTCTGGTTTGGGAAAATGGTACATAAGATGGTAATTTTCAGCT
Organism: Pinus albicaulis; assembly: GCA_034641835.2. Lineage (NCBI taxonomy): Eukaryota > Viridiplantae > Streptophyta > Pinopsida > Pinales > Pinaceae > Pinus > Pinus albicaulis. Next base: position 425,193,392 of record CM076582.1, read on the forward strand.
AGAAAAATAGCAAGCTTCTCTGTGTTGGCACTATACAAATTCATTGTTTTCACATTAATATGTGAAACAATCTAGCTGATGAAATATGCACATGGGAAGGTTGGATATCTACATGTAAGCCTATGTATTTGTAATTTTTGAACACTCACATATTCCTGTCGGTCCTCTAGATACGCTTTGAAGATCTTTGTTGAAAAAGATTCATTAAATTTCTTCCATGGAAGATCTAATTCTTTTTCCACAAAGAGTTTACTATTGAGTGTCTCAATACACTGGAAAGTTAACTAGCATTCTCTCAAGTGCTTCCGAGGTAAAAACAATTCACAAACTTATTTTAACTTTGACATAACAGCTTTATTTTTAGCAATTGAATTTACTTGTATAGAAAGTGTGATTTACATATTATTAATGTTTATTTATATAATGAAATGGTTATAAGAAGAAAATATATTATTTTAAAAATATAAAGTTAATTAGGTGAAGAAAAGACATATAACTTAACGAAGGTAAAATATTACTTTATTTGTACTTGATTTTTTTTAATTTTAGTTTTATTTATTATATATTTATATTTTGATATTAAATTTAATTGATAACAAAGACATAATTTAATAATGTTACATAGTGTTTTTTTTGCTATTTTGAAACATAGCTTTTAAGATTTTAATTTTATTATCAGTAATTATTGAGTAGATGATATAGATTTAGATTCAATATAATATTCTAGAATATTTTTAGTATTATTTATAAAACAATTGTTGAGATTTATCTCTAAAGAAATTATGTTATTTCTTCACTTTTAATTAAACTGATTAATTGAAAAAATGTGATATGAGCATGTGCCATATGAACATGAATTACAAATTTTTGGGCATTTAGTGTGAGTAAATCATGGCACAAAATATTGTAGCAAAACCTATTTATTGAATATCCATGATAAAGTAGAGTGAGTCTTTATGGTTAATAATATTAGATGTTTTTGAAAAATATATATGTTAAGCTTAGAATTACTAATACTAGCCTAGATCCAACTTAACTTCTGAGTCAAGAGGGATCTAATTTCTCCTGGTTCCTAATAAGCTCCTTGCTATGATATAAAACCTAATAAAAATATATACCTCTGTCTTAACTATCCCTAGTTTAATATGATACAAGACAACATGGAGAAAAACGTAATCTTTGAATGCAATGTAACAAAGTGAGAAAGTTTATTTTTCCCAATATTTAACTTTGCTTTAGATAAAAACTTTTCTTGCTATTAATTTCTCAAATTACCTAAGAGAAACTTCAAATAGTCTACATTAGAGAAGAATACCACTAAAAACCATAGGTTGTGAAAACCTGAGCCCATAAACCTCCATCCATAAATTTACTATTTTATATCGATTTTATTTTAATTATTAATTATTAATTAATTATTTATTTTGTTTATTTATTTATTTTATCTAATTTATTAATTATAAAAGAATATGGAAAAACCTTGTGAAATTTATTATCTCAATTTATTTTATTTATTAGTTAATTAATTATTTAAAATTTAATTTTTTATGCCATTTGACGTATACTTATGAGTCATATATTTAAAACATATTCGCATATATAACTCCCACACATCTAACATCTAACATCTAACATCTAACACCTACATATTTAACATCTAAACCTACACATGTCCCTCCACACTAGGTTGTAGAATGCCTTATGAAACAATTATTAATAATATTAAAATATTTTAAAATAAAGTTGTAATTTGATCAATTTTTATGTTTTTCTATTTTTTTGACAATGTGAGGTGTCACAGGGGGTACACTTTGTGATTTCTATGGATGTTTAAGCTACCTTTTATAATTTTGATTATTCAAGGACGTATTTCCTTTCAATTTTCATACATTTCTATTTCTAGGAGACTACGTTTCAATGATTTATTACCATGGAAACATTCTAAGTTATTGTATGAAATTATGACAAAAATATAATTAATTTTAGATGTTTGCAAAAAATTTAAATATATTTTAATTTACAACTAAAAAAAACTTTAAAGCCCTAACTATAGAAATTCTAGTTCCAAAGTGTGGTAATCCTTTGTAGTGTGGGATACCATGTTGGATTGCTCTTTGGAAAGAAGAAATCCAATTCATATTGTAGTTCAAGGCATGTAAAAGATAGAAATTCTCTTATTATAAATATATTGAAAAATGATAATAAAAAAAAATGACTTAGCATTTACAAGAAATATAAACTTTAAATGTCGCATTACTATTTCTTATAACATATTATTAGTAGAATTATATATATATATATATATATATATATATATATATATATATATATATATATAAGTAAAACTCAAAATTTTTCATAAATTTCAAATATAGCTATGTAGTGATGAATAACAAAAATACTATAATAGAATTTATTAAAAAATTATTTAAAAAAAAAAGAAAATTATGTAAAAAAAAATCATTTTTAGATTGATTAGTTGATAGAATTGAATGCACATTTTCACTGGCACTCCAAACAAATATTCCTAAAAGAAAAATACTAAAACATTGTCTCACTTTTCTCAACTATTTTTCTATTCATTCATTAACTCTATATCTCCCATCACACCTACTTTCAAGTTAAAGTTACCAAATTAACTCTATATCTCCCATCATACCTACTTTTAAATTTACCAAACTCGAGATAAATAGTAACTAATCAATAACATAATCTTATTGCCAAGTATGTTATATTAAGGGCTCTTTTGATTTCCGGGTAGCTCCTCTTTCCTTGCGACAGTAGTTTGCATGTGCTAATCTTATGACTATAAAAATTCTATTGCCAATGTGTGCTAATCCTTTGTAGTGTGGAATATCATGAAGGATTGCTTTTTGGAATGAAGAAATCTAATTCCTATTATAGTGTAATTCATGTAAAAGATATAAATTTGTTTATTGTGAATGATGAAAAATGATCCAGAAAAATGACATAGCATTTAAAAGTAATGTAGACTTTAGGGGTTACATTGCTATTTTTATGATTAGTAAATTTGAATGTGTAAAAATATTAATTAATTTAATTAGTAAAACCTAAAATTTCTTTCAAATTTCAAATATAACTATGTATTGATGAATAAAAAAAACACTTTAAGATGTTAGAATTTATTAAAAAAATCATAACAAAAAAAATCTATTAAAAAATTATAATAATAAAAAAGTAAAAATTAAAAATAAACTTTTAATTGTCTATTAGTTGGTAGAGTTAAACACATATTTTCAGTGACACTCCACACCAAAATTACTAAAGTAAAAATACTATTCATTAACTCTATATATCCCATTATACCTATTTTTAAGTTAAAGTTACCAAACTCAAGAAAAATGATAAATAATCATCAACATAATAACTATGGAAACTTTGGCAGATCTCTCATTTTAATATTATATTAACAACCAGTGCATATGAATTTAAATAAAACCTGAAAAACAAAATAACCAGATTAAAAAAAAATGCATAATGCATATGGTAATTAAAACTATTTCAACAGTACTAAAACAAACCACTTAACAAAAAATAATGTGTTAGAATTTACAAATGCAAAGAAAGACTACAAAACATAAATAGTAAATTTTATACAGGCACACATGATTCATTTCTAAAGCAGAATAGTTGAACTGTGAGTTTCATTTAAAAATATTGAAGATGTTAAAAATAAAATATTTTAATGAGAGAATATTTTGATTAAAATATTTTAATCATCAAATTTCCAAAGTTGCAGCATCTTTATTAACACAACCAGCAGAGCCCAGTTCACCATTAAAATAAATAAGAGATTGGATCACCATTAATACCACTCACACAGCCATGCTGCAACAGACGTGATAATGGAAAAACATCCCTCGATCAAAGAAATAGAGGTCTAAAGGTTTTTCTGAATATCATAATTTTTCACTTGTTCCACATCGATTGTGTATAAATTCCCAGTTGTACAGAAAAAATTCTCACAAAATCCTCCAGGTATATTTGAAATCCACATGTCTTTCAACGTGTTCGAAGTACCAGTCTCCGCATCAAAAGCTTTCGCACTTGTGTATGCGGGAGGATGCAAATCCTTGTAAAATTCTCATCATTGCCCCCAGCGACATAGATAAGTCTTACGACAAAAAATAATCGAGCGCACAACAACTCTGCTCCAAGGCACCATTCGATGTGTTGAAAAGCTTCTAGTCTACTGCACTGGTACCATCTTCCCGTTGGACGTTGTTATTGCAAACCGTTCCTCCTGTAACGTTTTTAAAGTGTTCGAGGCCTCCCATTACTATTTTATCAGTCATATTATTGCCATTACTTGGTGGATCAAACAGTAATGGCAAACACTGGCTAGTGTCATAAGCAAGCCTATTACGAAAGTGGTCTTCCATTGAATTGCAACCCCGCATCAAGACCAATTATCGATCAATGCAACAACATTTTGACCCTGCATCAAAACCAACAGCAGAAAAATAGATATACTATTGCAGAAATTCAGTATACATTTAGAAAAAACAGAATTCTAAAAATGGAAGGCGTAATCGTCCAACGGCACTCATAATAAACACAACAAGAAGCTAACTTCGAAAGCATGGGCATTCATGTAATTATTTTTTGAGTGCGCTCAAATTCGAAATTTGAAATAATGCTTTGTTGGCCAGCTCAAATTTCAAATTTGAAATAAAATGCGCGGGATACAGTAGGTTTCATTCGGTGCTTTAATTGAAGGCGGCGATTATCATTAGATTGTCAGACCTTCTCGAGATGCAAATGAGTGTCGGAGGGGAAAAAGAGATACCGGCAAATCAATAGAGCCCGTAATATTTACCATGTTATGTATGACCATCTATACATCCCAACTTCACATCCATATCCAAAAAGTCGCATTATAGATTAAATTTTTTAAATAAAATAAAATAACAATAATTATTATTATTATTATTAATTAAACAAATTATTATTAATCCAAAGGGGAGTGAACCGCAATGGATAAGTATTGTGTGGATGTAATTAAGTATTTAATTATGAAAAATAAATAAAATAATTTTGTGCATATTGACCAAATGAGAATTATGAGATCACTTGCCAAATCCATGAGGTATGGAAAGAGGCTAAGACTTTCCTCAAAAATTGTAACACCCCCGAGTTCTATGCTTTTCAAATGAGACATTTGAACATAAATCCAAAGGGGAGTGGACCCCAGTGGATGATTATTGTGTGGATGTAATTAAATATTTAATTTCAGAAAATTAATACAATGACTTTGTGCAGATTGACCAAAATGAGAATTATGAGATCACTTGCTAAATCCATAAGGATGGATAAAGGCAAATACTTTCCCTACAATCTTTCAAAAAATCCTTGAAAGAAATTAATTTAGATTTTGAGGAGGAATCTAAATTTCCCCAATGATGAGGAAAGTAGTTGGGAAGAGGTAAGAAAAGCTGGAAAAGCTGAGGAAAAGCATAAAACAGCTTTAAAGAGTCCCAAAATGGGAAGCCTAGGCTAAACAGAAAAAAGCATCCCGAAATTTCCGGACGCAGACTGGAAATAAGTTGGGGAAAGCACAAATTTTAAACAAGCCGCTTCCAATGTATTGAGGTTAGTCATGGTCGGAGGATCTCTGGCTTTAGAGGTTGAATCTCGGGAGATAAAGAGGATTCTACGGTTGGGAGGACTGGTCATAGTAGAGGTGTGCATGCATAAATTTGGAGATATCTGTAAGTCTGTCGTAAATATATTCCTTTGTTTTATGAAATTTTGATGTTATAGTTCTTTATGCAATTTACGAAGTTGTGATGTTATAGTACATTAAGGATGTATGAATTGTTATGTTATGTTACATTTTGCAACTGGTAGATGGATTAATGGTTAAGTAACTTAGATGGCTTAATGGTTAAGTAACTTATGTAACTTCAACTATAGCTATTGACAGTAGAGACAAAGGGTTGGGGGTAGAGATGAAAACATTGCAATAATGAGGGTTGAGATGATAGACCAATTGAGCAGCCAATATAATAACTATATATATATATATATATATAGGTACAGATGGCTATCTTTTAACGGAGTATTAAATTTTGGTGTGTATAAACAGATGATGTTAACAAACCAGTAACCATGAACATTAAGTTCCCAAACAAATAAATCTATCATAACCATACTGATGGTACATAATTCACTGTGATCAATCACAGAAAGCAGGGAACAACAACCCTCAGCTATGTTACAATGGAAAGAACTGTAATAAGTAGAATTTACAGTATTCTAGTGAATGTAAAGGTACACATATAGAGGTAGCAGTTGAAACCTAACTAAGTACGAGAATCACATGCTAGGGATTTTAAGCTATCCAATTCAATATTCTCTCCCTCCATTGGAGGGAAGCAAGAGAAGTTGTCTCCTAGTTTTCCCCTGGAACAGTTGAATCTGTACCATAGGGTCTCACATATTGAATGGTTGAAACAGACAAGTAAAGGGGGAAAAAGCCTAGGGTAAAATCTGTTGTGTAATAACAGTTTGTGTGAGGGAAGATTGTAAGAATGTGTGAAATACCATGCACATAGCATCTGGTTACCATCCATAGAACTACTGAGAAAGTAGTGGTGCAATGGTGGTGAACTACGCAGAGATAGATGTAGGCGAGGAGGCATACATCTATACTTCGATGCTGAACTTTTACATATTGAAAATATTAGCAAGCCGACAAAGCTGGGGAGTTGATTAAGGGCCTAGTGATCATCCTGCATAGAAAACCCGAGAAATACGAAGTAAAATATATAGATACATAAGCCTACTATATGAACAACAGTCTGCACTGTAAGTGTTTCAATATAACAGCTAACATCTGTTATCGACGCATAACAGATTATGAGAAGGTGTCTATAGACCTGTTATGAGAAAAAAAAAAAAAAAATGGGTTTGGGAGACGTGACAAATGGTATCGGAGCCCTAGTACAACAATTTGGGCTGGCAATTGTGCTCACTGCTTATTACATATGTTGTTTTTCTGAGATGTATATAAAAAAAAATTTGCTAATCTGTGTTGTAAGTGTATACAGTATGAATTGGCTACATATGTAAAATTAATCTGATGACAATGAGCAAATTTGGTACTACATTGAATCAATTCCATCTTAACATAACCCCTTTCAGATTTGGACTGGTTGTAGACCATTAAACCAGTAGAACAGAAAACCAGAAGTTTAAAACCAGGGTAGGTTAAAATCTGAGTTTACTTGATCTCTGCATCTGATGAATTTTTGTGGAATCCCTTGAAAAATATATATATATATATATTTGATCTGCTATACTTATGGGGATAATATTGAAATAATATATAGGCACTAACTATGCATGATCTGTAGCAGAAATTTTGCACAACTAAGATGCATCTAGTAGTTAAATAATATTCCTACCATTGTTAGAGTGCATACATGAGTAATCTACCAGTTATAATAATGCTAGGGAAAGAGAAATTTTACACATATGGCAGTAGCTTAGTTAGTTGGGCAGAGACTGCAAGTGTCATTATATTTAATTTCTTGAGCACCGGTAACATATACAAATACTTACCTTATAATAAATGGTCCTTGAACAAGCACTACTAAATACATATAAGATACCTCAAGGAAAAGTCGATAAATGGGAATATGCATCATGGTATATGTAGTCATAGATTTTTACTACAAATCCAAAGCAATTCTGCATTCATATAAAGGTTAGAGTACCTTATGTAGGAAGGAAATTATTAGCCATTTGAAAAGAAAAAGGTATGGTTACAAAAGAAATATTTAACCATAATGAACAGTGCTTCACGGACTTTTTCATACATGTCTAAGTAGTTAATAAGCAAAATAAAGATAGTTATTTTGCGTATCTTAAGTTAGGACTTAGATGTCCTTCTCATTCGAACAACCATATGAACCTAATCTATATCATATATGAAAAAGAATGAATGAAGTCAATTTAAAAATAAGTGCATGCGCCTACTATATATATGTATATCTACGTTTACACTATGGTAGATGCCGTGAAATAGAAATACGAAAACTCAAAATAAAACCCCAACTAGGGTTACGACAATAAAAGGAATTGAGGAACGATTTTAACAATTACAACATAGTGATTTGCGCCGAAACCGTTGATCAATCCACCCTACGATTTTCATATGCACCTAGGACGACGGTCAAGGTCAGACCAGGGGTTTGAATGCAATATTTTTTTATATACACAATGCATATAACTGTGAAAACGGTGTAATACGAAATGTTCAACCTAAGAGGCGAACCACTGCCGAGATGCCACAACGACAAAACCTACAATTTCACTCATATGTAAGCGGAACCAGACAGGTAGCCACCATAGGTTCGCTCAATCGGGGTATCACGAATCATTCGTCCCTGAGAAACAAATCTGGTTGGCCGAAACCCTACTGATATGTGGACAGCGACACAAAAAAAAAAAAAAAATATAGCGACAGTCACAACCCTTCAAATCTATTCTGAGAAAGAAGAGCTGTATGAATCCTCCGCAAGGGATCACTGATTTAGTTCATGGCGTTCGATTTTCTTTCCGACTTCGGAAAATTCAGAAGGAAACAGCCATATTAAACACCAAAATTATAAAAACCAAAAAAAAAAAAAAAACATAGAAAATCCACCCTCGGGCGAGCCACGAGAAATGGAGCTAGGGCATCCCCACCATGAATAATAAATCAAATCGAAATTTATTAGGCTACTGTGCAGGGCATGAAGCTTACTACACTTTCTAAGCGTGATGATCCAACAACCCTTTCAGCTGTGCGTATCAAAAATCCACGCGCTGAGGGTATACTGTTCACTGGAAGAAAAACAGAAAGACAACCGTAGATCTGTGGTTCAGCGTGGAGGATGTCCGAAATTATATCTTTGGCACCCTACCTCGCATGAACCGTTAATAGCGCTGCAGATAGATGGATCCTAGTTCACGGTAAAATTTGATACCGATGACTCATCCTCATCGCCGCGTTATTCCGTCTAACCACACAGTCTAAACTCTAAGACTGAGAACCTGTAGGGTAGCAGAATAAAGCAAATAAAATCGCCTTCAGGGTTAGTTATAAACTGCAACTGAGGCATAAGACAAAGCTGGAACGCAAATAAACGAGACCATACTGTCATAACCAATGCGCAACTCATGGGAAAAGAAGATGGTCATGGTTGCGCTATAGTTCAGGAGTTCAGTCATTGTTCACGTATAAACGTAAACTCTGAGACCTGAGAGCACGCCATGCCCTGCATCTTCCGGCGCAGGTCTTATTTTGATTGAGCACAGGGAGACAAAGGGAGAAATCATAAAGAACGCTCCGGTGATTAGGTTGAATAGTTATGAAAGGTATGCATGAAACCCTAATTCCTCTACCTATCACTTCAGATTCAACAGACGCGGATTGATGGAAAGGAGTACTCAAAACTGGGCTACGAGCGCCAGAGGTGGAGGTCAAGGCAGGTACGCGCTCAGAACTTTACGTTGCCGGCTACATGTTGTCAGAACAGGAGCCGCCGATCACAGCACTCGACTCTGCCGAGCGAAGGAGAGGTCAACATGTCGAGTGCCGAGTACAAGGGCTGCCGTAGTTGTTCCCTTCGCTTGAGGAGGAGACGGTTCCTGAATAAAACCAAACAAATCAATAAAACTTCAGGATCATCATATCACGCAAATTTAAAAAAAAAAAAACCCTGTTGGTAGATTAGACAGATCCACCGTGCATGGTACTGGGAAATCAAAATAGGAAAACAACCATCACAGGAATCCGACGTGTTGGCGTCGGTCACAATCCGAGCGAAGTAAGTAATGGACAGAATGTGTGACTACACGCAGGCGCGCCGGCTAACACCATAGAGAGTCATCGTAATTGCAGTAAGCGGCGGCGTGATATCCCACGAACCCTAACTATTACAACGCAAGGGGGTTATGAAATCCGGTTGATATCAGTGGGTATGATCGATTCGTAGGATCTGCAACTAACAATGATAACAACACAGTTGTTTTCAGAATTTCCGCGGCGAACACGTGTACAAGCCAGGCGTATGGCGGAGAGGAGGTCGTCTTATAAGTGTGGGGTATGGCCATTCCATAATTTCCACCCGTGACTGTAAAATTATAAATATGTTCATTAAAAAAATCCAGAGGTATATATATTAAATGTTGCTCTCGAGCACTTTAACCCTACGACCCTCGAATATTTTAATAAGGTTAAAAAATTTATGACTATATCTAATTATATCATAAATACCCCTTAGCCATAGTGGATAAGTATCCGGAGCGATATATCTACACATATAACTACAGTGCGCATATTCGAGTTTGTGGGTGGACTCGATATTATATATGGTTAAATGTAATATATATATATTCATTATGATGATGGGAAATATTAATTGTGAATATATATAGGCCATGGGTAGATGTATTAACTATAAACCAAGATATCTCATGAAGATATAGGGGTGTAACTATATATGTAAGTCATAAAGAAAAAAATTATATCTGAGAGTTAAATAACTCTATCTCCTATTGAATACATATTAATTTCATAGTGCTATACCTTAGGGATCGTATGAGGTATATAAATGACATCTATGTATCTCTATATAGGTTTGGGGAAAAACAACCAATAGTGGAGGTGTACACAAAAGTAGGAGATAAAATAAAATGTTATGTACATGAGGGAAATATACCTATAAGTGTACTCAAAGTGTTGTTTAATTGGAAGAATGAATCCATCATTTAGACCACTAAACCTTCAAAGTGTACCTAGAGAAAAAAATACCAAGACAAAATATATCGAATACAATGTGATATAGATATATGTACATTCATTGTATCATTGAACTAATAAGGCCAAGGTCATATAGACTCTACTCGGTTATATAAAATATGTATTTATGGTAGCTGGAAATACATATGGATATATATATATAAGGTTGTTAAATATATATATCTTTAGTTCATGTTATATATATAAATATAAGTCGTACTATATGTGGATGTGTGAGTAAATAATTTAGATGTATTTAATCCATAATAGATATGTACGTATGGGTTTTATAACACCATATAGGGAGGTGGGAATAAATAAATTAAATATATTTATTCCACAATAAATAGGTATATATGGATTTTATAATGCTATATACTATGGTTCCAGGTTGTATGTACATGATATATATATATCCAATCCATGTGGAGCAAAACAACCGATACACACTACACAAGTGTAGTAGATGAAATAAAATGTTATGTACATTAGAGAGATAAAAGGTTATGTACATTATTGTTTAAGGGTTATTATTTCTTGAATATTTCCCTAGAGAAGGAGACGGAAAAAAAAAAAAAAAAAAAAACCTTAGAGGTTGTAACAATATAGAATCTTCTAGATGGAGAAAATTTTTGAGAATTATGAAAGGGAGAATTAGTTGATGGGTTATGGACCTAATATAAAATACCCACATAAATATATAAATACCTATATAAATACATATGTATAGGTTGGATTTGCAAAGTTACCCTTCAAAATTTTAGAGGTAAAATAATTAAATATATATATATATATATATATATGTAAATGTACATATATATGGGATTTAATAAGTGGGATTTAATACAAGAGCATTTGAATTGAAGGTATTAGTAGTGCACTTTAATTGAAATTAATCAGTTGCACCGGTGGGAACTTTGGCACTATAAATTGTATTTAAATACGAATTGAAAAAAAAATATATATAAATATGTTGTCTGGAAGGAATAATTGTGGGGTGATGTATGTTATAATACTATGTGTTACCATAATTATTGGCACACAAGAAGAAAGAAAGGTATATTGAAATATATCGAGAAAGGTGGATAATAGGAAAAAGACAATTTATATTTAGTAGAGGTATGTTAAATATAAGTTGTAAATCCTTAATTAACTATCAAATATATATATGTATATATATAAAATAATAATAATTATCCTGAGAAAGGATAGAATAAAAGGAGACAAATTGCACGTGGGACATAAGTGAAGTGGTAAACGTAAGTATGAGTTATAAACCAGTTAGATAGTTGGTTCAGTAATGGTGGAACATTGCATATTAACTAATGTAATGCAGACCCCTTACATTGAGTTATGAATGAATGAATGAAGGGGTAAATTAAAATTTTCCTGAGGGTTTACTTAAGGAAGAATATTATGGTAAGAGTGGAAGAATGACTTCCTAATTATTTATTTATAATTATTTATATTCTTTCATGGAAATAAAGTATATTTTCAAATTGGTATATTTATGGGTTGCTTTTGTTAGAAAGCATGAAAGATTTATGAGTTGCTTTTGTTAGAAAGAATAGAATGCTTTTATGCAATAGAAAAGAAGGAATTCTTTTATGACTCAGGAAAAAGTTGAAATACTTTTCTGATTTATGAAATCTTTTCCATTTTAAGCTGATGAGTCTTTGAAAAAGGGGAAACTGTGTCAAATTAATTTTTGGCATTAACAAGTATTGATATTGTAAATGTGATGAATTCTAGAAATTACCTTTATCACTAGAAAAGGAAACATGAATTCTCACTATAAAAATTTTTTGGTGCAAATTTTATTAAAGTTAAATTTCTTGAGTCTTAAATTCAAAGATAGAGAAATGATGTGAAATCATACAGCTACAACCGAGAGAAAAGAGGATGAGCTGTATTTTGGAATTGGGTGGGGGAAACCCATCAGTTCCAAAATTGTTCACTTAAGTTTTGAACGAGTGGATACCATTTCATGTGAGAGGTAAGCATGGAATGGTAGATATTATTAAGGAATCTAGTTGTTACTAATTAAATTAAGTAACTAACAAAAGAAACAATGAAAATATACTAAAAGTACAACTATAAAATGAGCAAGGGTAAGCATAACCATGCATATGATCCAATTGTTTTCTCTCATTTATGTGTACTAATGAAAAAGTTGAGAAATTGTTTAGACAAGTGTGTAACAGGAAATTGGGCACTCTGGAAATGAAGAGGAAAAAGGTGAAGATAAAGCACCTAGAAAATCCAAAAAAAAACTGAGCTGAACCAAGTTGCGTGAGGAAAGAATCTCACTGAAAAACAAGAAAGGATAAGTAGTGTACTAAAAGTGCACTAAACTATTATGAACCTGAACGATTTGATTTATAACTGAATGTCTGAAGTTATTGAAATGCAGAATGCTGTTGTGAATTAGCAATTATGTGTACCTGATATTACTTACATTGGTATGAATTGTGGACAGAGAAACCAAAATAAAAGATCTTCCATACAGACTTCTTGCAAAGAAGTAGGAAGAAAACAAACTGCATAAGGCATCAGTAAATAGAGTGGAGGCAGGAGAGTACACTGCTGGAAACTAATGGCTTAGCCCTACCATTGCTTATTAAATTTCCTGATATATTTTATGTCTCCTTGTTGGAAAGGAAAAGTTATAAATTTTGTATATGATGCTTCTCACATGATTGATTGGAATTGTGGTTCAGGTGGAACCAGAAGAGGAATTTCCTTCCAGAGTCGCTTCAAAGATGGAAGCGAGAAGAAATGGAATTGCGGAAGTGAACAGGAGCTCGGGTAAAGGTGCAGTGGAGCACTTTACTGCTAAAAAGCTACATGGCACAGAGAAGCTCAAATGATGGAAAAGCATTCATAATTATGTTCAAAATCAACTAGTAGATAGTTGTCAACACCGAGGACGGTGTTTATTTTCAGAGGGGGAATATGTAACACCCCCAAGTTCTATGCTTTTCAAATGAGACATTTGAACATAAATCCAAAGGGGAGTGGACCCCAGTGGATGATTATTGTGTGGATGGGGTTAATTTTGTAATTATGAAAAATAAATAAAATATTATGTATGCACTATGACCAGATGAGAACATGAGATCCTATGCCTAATCCATGAGGTAATGGAAAAGGAAAAAGGACTTTCCCCAAATCTTTCAAAAATCCTTGAAAGAAATTATTTCTAATTTAGATTTCTAAGGAAAAATCTAAATTTCCCCAATGAAGAGGAGTAGTTGGGAAGAGTTGAGAAAAAAGCTGGAAAAGTTGAGGAAAAGCTTAAAGCAGCTTTAAAGAGTCCCAGAATGGGAAGCCTAGGCTAAACAGGAATAAAGCATCCTGAAATTCTGGACGCAGAATTGGAAACAGGCTTGGGGAAAGCACAGCTTAAATAAGCTTCTCCAGAATAGATTGAGGTTAGTTTGTTCTGGGGAGGATCTCTGATCGGGGGTGAATCCTGGGAGATAAAGAGGATTCTACGGTTGGGAGGACTGGTCATAGTAGAGGTGTGCATGCATAAATTTGGAGATATCTGTAAGTCTGTGGTAAAAATATTCCTTTGTTTTATGAAATTTTGATGTTATAATTCTTTATGCAATTTACGAAGTTGTGATGTTATAGTACATTAAGGATGTATGAATTGTTATGTTATGTTACATTTTGCAACTGTTAGATGGATTAATGGTTAAGTAACTTAGATGGTTTAATGGTTAAGTAACTTATGTAACTGCAACTATAGCTATTGACAGTAGAGACAAATGGTTGGGGGTAGAGATGAAAACATTGTAATAATGAGGGTTGAGATGATAGACCAATTGAGCAGCCAATATAATAACTATATATATATATAGGTACAGATGGCTATCTTTTAACGGAGTATTAAATTTTGGTGTGTATAAACAGATGATGTTAACAAACCAGTAACCATGAACATTAAGTTCCCAAACAAATAAATCTATCATAACCATACTGATAGTACAGAATTCACTGTGATCAATCACAGAAAGCAGGGAACAACAACCCTCAGCTATGTTACAATGGAAAGAACTGTAATAAGTAGAATTTACAGTATTCTAGTGAATGTAAAGGTACACATATAGAGGTAGCAGTTGAAACCTAACTAAGTACGAGAATCACATGCTATGGATTTTAAACTATCCAATTCAATATTCTCTCCCTCCATTGGAGGGAAGCAAGAGGAGCTGTCTCCTAGTTTTCCCCTGGAACAGTTGAATCTGTACCATAGGGTCTCACATATTGAATGGTTAAAACAGACAAGTAAAGGGGGAAAAAGCCTAGGGTAAAATCTGTTGTGTAATAACAGTTTGTGTGAGGGAAGATTGTAAGAATGTGTGAAATACCATGCACATAGCATCTGGTTACCATCCATAGAACTACTGAGAAAGTAGTGGTGCAATGGTGGTGAACTGCGCAGAGATAGATGTAGGCGAGGAGGCATACATCTATACTTCGATGCTGAACTTTTACATATTGAAAATATTAGCAGGCCGGCAAAGCTGGGGAGTTGATTAAGGGCCTAGTGATCATCCTGCACAGAAAACCCGAGAAATACGAAGTAAAATATATAGATACATAAGCCTACTATATGAACAACAGTCTGCACTGTAAGTGTTTCAATATAATAGCTAACATCTGTTATCGACGCATAACAGATTATGAGAAGGTGTCTATAGACCTGTTATGAGAAGAAAAAAAAAAAAAAAATGGGTTTGGGAGACGTGACAAAAATATTTCAAAAATATTTGAAAGAATTTATTTCTAAATTAGACTTTTGAGGAAAAATCTAGTTTTCCCCAATGAGGTGGAGAGTAGTTGGGAAGAGGTAAAAAGCTAGGAAAAGCAGAAAACAACTTTAAAAGTCCCTAAATAAGGGAAGTCTAGGCAAACAGGAAGAAAAATATCCTGTAATTCTGGACGTAGAATTAGAAATAGGCTTTGAGGAGCAAAAGCTTAAATAAGCTATTCCAGAATAGATTGGGGTTGGTATGTTCTTGGAGATGATCTGAGCTCGGGGGTGAGTTCTGGAGATAAAGGAACTCTAAGGTTGGGAGGACTGGTCAATTGCAGAAGTGGTATGCCTAGAATGTTTATGTATGGTTGAATTACTTGCTATTGTGTTGTGTGATTAATGACTGTGGATGTTATTTTACTTCAAATCTGAATTTGGTATTCCATACATTTAACAGAATTGTTTAAAAGAAATTAATTATCTCAATTCTGTAGAGTTGTAAGAATATGAATTATGGGGAAAATCATCCAGAAGCTCTAAACCTGTTGCTGGTTTAAATCTGGAGATTTATACTACTCCAATAATTCATTAAGATTATAACTTTAATCTGCCTCTGTGAAATTATTAACTTAATTATGTATGAACCAGGAACCCAGACTTAGAATATTATTTATGAACTGAAGAAAATGTAAACATTAGGTGTTGTACAAACATTTCATATATAAATTTTCTGATGTGGATGTTTATGTATCTGGTAAACTACTACAAAAAAGAAAAAAAACTGTGCTGAAAAGGAACCAATATCAGTCATCAGAACTATATATATTCAAACAGAAAAGTTGAGCAGTACACAAGAAATTAACAATACCGTAATGACAGAAAGAGTAAAATAAGAAATTACTTCACTATATATAAGCACTATCTCTCTATTTATTAGATAAAATATTAACTAGATGAGTTGCATGCAGACTAGGTATAAGCAGGGAATCTAAATCAATTTGGAAATTTCCTACTTTTGATAAAGTAGTGAAATTTCAATAGTGAAATAAAACTATTTATATACCAGCAGATAATTATAATCTAAAAATAGCATGAATAGTGGAAAATCTTTGGAATATGTACTAGAGTTACTTATGAAAAAACCACCAAACTAAGATTTCCAAGAGAACAGTGAAGTAATTGCCGGAAATAAAGAGTTACACTTTAATTGGGATTGTAATTTCAGATACAGGAATTTTATTGAATTAATTTTATACATAGTGAACAAAAAGGATGACGACCTTCTGCAGAGTAAGGTTGTACTCAGTTGAGAGTATATGTATATCTGGAAAAGAAGCATATAAAAACATCGGATTCCATAAAATAATAATAGCACATAATGTAATAATGTCCCTTCCTGAGTAGAGTATACCCAAACCCTATACTGTCAACACAGGGTATACTTCAAAATTTATTAAAATGTCTGAATCTCAAGAGATTCGCTTACAGTTTACATTGAACTAGAAAACGGAAATTAAAAAGCTCTAAGGAAACTACTTGATTCATTCTCGAAAATAACTGGTGTATACCGACCTGAAATAGGAATAAAACGAGTGTTAACTCTTAAGAGTTGGAAGGAACAACCCTCGGCGAATAACCTCATCGAATTGACAATAATGTAAATTACCTGTGTCCATACAAGACCACAGAAGTGTTAGAGACTGTCATGGGAATGTGCGTAACAGTCCTTTATATATATAAACGACGGTAAGGCAACATTAAACTTAATAATTCAAGGAAAGAAGGGCGTTTAAGTAGCCACTCTCACCTGAGAGAGATAGCTAGGGTGAAATGAGAAATCCTGACAATTTACCAACATGAGTAGAATTAATAAAATGTGTGTTCACACTCAAATAACAATTACGATAGCATTAAACTATAAAGCAGAGCAGACTTGTACCTAAAGAGTTGATGAAGGGCGCACTCCGAACGCAGATAAGAAGGAAGTGTTTTACAACTTCATGGACGACATGGTAGAGTCAAACGAGTACCAAGGACAAAATCACAGCCTCAAATTAATTTAAAAAAAATAGACATACAGGATTCGTGTACCTACTGTAGGATGCACGAACGATGATTAGCATGAAACGAATTGTTTTGAGCAGAAAGCTCTGTAGAATACACGTAGAAACCAAGTCGTATACAACCTACTGAAAAATAATAGAGCTCTGGAGAAAAATTCTCATGTCGAGGCTATGTCAAACCAATTAAAATGCTAGCCGTGTCATGAAATTCTCGGACATCAATACTGGTATTGGAAGTAATATTTTAATAATCCATAAAACATAAAAAATAAATAAAAAAATTACGAAACACAAATATAAACGAAGCCATATGGTCTGTGTAATACGACCAGTGGCACAATGGGGTTGACCATAAATCTCCCCAAATATAAATCATGGAAACTCATGAAACGAATGTATAACTATACTACACCATAGTCTTTCCAGACGTCTTGACTTAATTAATAACTATGACTAAAAAACAAAATACGAACCAGAGTCTCCAATATCGTGAAAAAAAAACTCAATGCCTGTGTCAAATAAGTTCTGGATAGAATACCATACCTTGGTTAATGAAGGAAGAGGCGTCGACTTGAACAAAGTTCTCGCCATAGTGCAGAGGAAGCACATACGCATCATCGGGGAAGGAAGCCAGAAGAAAACGCACTCTGAGAATGGAGAGCAAAGAAATAAACTCGGTTTGAGACGGTGAGTTTTATAGAATTTGGATTCATAAACCCTAAACGCATCTGATCATCCAAGTGGCAACCATCGGTCGGTCCACACACGGATGGAGGAGCGTTTAAATGATATGACCGAAAGCCTTTCGCATTAAAAGCCAAACGTACCACGTTAATTACGAAATGTACCAGTACAAAGTGGAGCATTTATCCAAGCTCAATGGTTCACCATTAAAAACAATAAAATATACAACATATCTGCATCCGAGAATCCGAGAGGGAATAGAACGTTAATGCATACGTACTTGCATCGAATTCCAATGAAAATAGAATTTAATACATGTCAGACAAGTTATCTACCATAAATAAATTTACATGAAACTGTTGGAATGATATATCACTATATCACTTGAATACCATGTATGCCACGATAGAAAGGAGCATTCGATGCAATAAACATTGTCGAGAAATCGATTTCACCGAGAGGAATAATGTAAGAGCATTTGTTGAATTATATGATGCAAAATTCCCATACCATGAGGTAGAACGTGACCATAGTCACGATTTTATGATAGTAATGCACAACAATTATAAATCCATAAGAGATAGAGTGTGTTCCCATGGAAACTCGATGGTAATACAATAAACGACTTTTGTTATCAACGAAATCATAAGTCAATAGAAAAACAAAATTTTAATGCTCTTAAGAGAAATGTAGGATCAATTTAATTATGAGAGTTAAAAGAAAAGTGACAACTCTAGAAGCTAACACACTTGGCAAAATGTTGCCATTAGATATGCAAATGTAAATGGTTACTGAAATAAATTAAACTATACTGATATAGCCAACATGAAGGGTGAACTTTCTGAATGTATGCGCTATTGCTAACAATGGGAACTAATGCATTATAAAAAAATAAAAAATAAAAAATTTAGTGAAGAATGAGGTTCGTTACAAATGGTATCAGAGCTCATGTTAGAAAAAACTGGGTTGTTGTTGTGCTCACTATATAAATTATTTCTTGTTGAAATTTTTCTGTTACTGATATGTGTTGTTTAGTCTACAGTGGTACTGAAACAGAAAAGTCAAATGGCTGAAGGTGAGGAAATTTATGTTGATCTCCGTGATGAAGATAATACATCAGATCCCAACGCTCCTATGATGGCTATGTTGCACAGTTTGCAATGAGAGATGGCTAAGCTAAGAAGCCAGAATGACAGACTGTCATTAGCGAGTGAGGAGCAGGAAAAGCTCATCAGAGTATTGACTTCGCGGAACAGCCAAGAAGGTGAAGGTTCTGGAAAGAGGAAGAAAGGCAAGTTCTTTGATGATTCTGAGGAAGATGACACTACTAGACATCAGTATAAATAGAGAAAGGAATTACAGGGGGAATTTCGAAAGATCAAACCTCCCTCCTATGATGGAGAGAAGGAGGAAGATGTTGAGGCTTGGTTGTTGAATATGATTAAATATTTCTAGGTCTATGAATACGAAAGAAATCTGAAGGCCAGATTATTTGTTTACCAGCTACAGTGTAAGGCTACCTTGTGGTGGGAGGAGACGAAAATGGTCCATGCCATTGATGAAAAAATAGTGACTTGGGAAGATTTTCAAGTCAAGTTTAAAAACCGCTATTTGAATGAATGTTATTATAATGATAAATCAAAGGAGTTCCACGAACTTAGATTGGGACAACTCACTATCAATGAGTTTTTCACCAAGTTTACAAATCTATTAAGGTATGTCCCTTACATTTGGGAAGAGAAGGCACAGGTGCAAAGGTTTTTGAACTGTTTTTCTGCTGTGTATAAGGAGAAAATCGAGTTCGATAACCAAAAAAATATAGACGAAGCTGTGAGGAAATCTAGATTATGCTACCAGCAATTTAAAGGAAAGGGTGAGCATGGGAAAGGCTGGGTAAACAAGGGTGAAATTAAAGGAAAGAAACAGAAACTAGCTTACTTAAAGAGCTTTGGTAGGGATCATCAACGGAAAAAATTTAAAAAACCAAAAGAAAGTCAAACTGCTCAGTCCAAAGTTGGTTCCAAACAACTAGATGGAGATAATAAGAAAGAAGGAACAGTTAAAATGCAGGAGCCTTTGAAATGTTGGGGTTGTGGAGAACCTGATCTGTTGAGGGATTGTTCACACCGAAATATTCAGATGATTATGAGAGATCGAGAAGCTACCACAGTAAATGATATAGCAAGAAATATACCCACTATCAGTGCAGCCTTGGAGAATCGATAAGCAAAACACCAAGCTACCATGGTTGAGATGGAAGGTAAGATTGCTGACCAATTTGTTATAGTTTTAATTGATCTGGGTGCTTCTTTGAGTTACATTAGTCCACAAGTTTTAGAGAAATGCAATCTCAAGACTGAAAAAATTTCAGCAGTCTTGGTTGGTCCAGCTAGCCACTGGCACCAAGAGGAAAGTAACTCATAAGTTACCTCAAACAAAAATTAAACTAAATTATTTTCAGACAGAAGTAAATTTAAACATTCTGCCCTTAGGCTCATATGACTTGCTGATAGGAATGGACTGGTTGGAAAAGAGAAAGGCTATGATGAATTGTTGGGATAAAACTCTACATTGCATAGATGAGGAAGGGAAACCTTTTATCCTCAAAGGAAAACCAAAACCAATCTCTGTAAGACAAATATCAGCTCTGCAATTAAAAAGAACGGCTAGGAAAGGATATCATGTATCTGCGGTACACGTCGAAGAATTGAGACAGCAACCTAAAGAAAACCTGTTGGACATTCTTCCAGTAGTAAAAGAGTTTAAGGAAGTTTTTCCGGATGAGATTCCTCATCTTCCCCCCAAAAGAAAGATTGAATTTTCAATCGGTTTGGTGCCTGGAGCAACACCTGTTTCCAGAGCCCCTTATCGGATGAGCCTCCCCGACTCATGGAACTAAAAATGCAATTGCAGGAATTGCTGGATAAAGGTTATATCAGACTGAGTGTGTCTCCTTGGGGAGCATCGGTGCTGTTTGTGAAAAATAAGGATGGAACCTTTAGAATGTGCATTGACTATCGTCAGCTGAATAAGTTGACAATCAAAAACAAATACCCTTTTTCCCTGAATTGATGATCTTTTTGATCAAGTAAGAGGAGATTCAGTATTTTCTAAGATTGATCTAAGGACTGGTTATCACCAGCTCAAAATTAAGGAGGAAGACATTAGTAAAACAACTTTTCGAACCAGGTATGGTCACTACAAATTTGTAGTCCTACCTTTTGGTTTGAAAAATTCCCCTGCGACCTTTATGTGCTTAATGAACAATGTTTTAAACAAGTACTTGGATAAATTCATACTAGTGTTCATAGACGATATTCTAGTTTATTCAAAAAGTGAGAAGGAGCACAAAGAACACTTGAGGATAGTTTTGCAAACTTTGAAAGAAAACCAGTTATATGCCAAATTCAGTAAATGTGAATTTTTTAAAGACAAGATTCAATACTTGGGAGATATTATTTCTGAACAAGGGTTGGCTATTGACCCTGAAAAAATAAAGGCTATTAGAGAATGGTCGGTGCCAACTGATGTTTCAGCAGTGAGATCATTTATGGGAATTGCAGGTTATTATCACAGATTTGTGGAAATATTTTATGCAATAGCATATCCCATAACTTCACTACAAATAAAAGGTATCAAATTTGAGTGGACTGAAAAATGCCAAAACAGTTTTGAACAACTAAAATTAAAACTCACTAGAGCCCCTATACTGAAGATTGCAGATCCTGATAAAGAATTTGTTGTGTGTACGAATGCCTGTAGAGAGGGATTGGGAGGAGTTCTGTTGCAGGAAAATTCTGTTATTGCATATGTGTCTAGGAAACTTAAGACACATGAATAGAACTACAGTGCATATGATTTGGAATTGGCTGTTGTAATCCATGCCTTGAAGAAGTGGCGACACTATCTTCTTGGAAAGAAATTTACATTGATGACTGATCATATTAGTCTTAAATACTTCTTTTCCCAAACTAATTTGAATGCTCGACAAGACTAGATGGTTGTCTTTTCTGAGTGAATTTGATATAGACATAAAACATATCAGAGGGAAAGAAAACAAAATTTCTGATGCACTAAGAATAAATGCTTGCCAAAACATAAGCAGCATTGGAAGAAGTGCTAGTTTTTATTTAGAAGAACTAGTGAGAAAGGTGGCAGACCAAGATCCAAATTATGAGAATCTACAAGTGAAAATACTGAAGAAAGAAATGGTTGAATACACTCAAAACCAAAAAGGGCTGATTTACTACAACAAACAGATTGTACATCTCTAGTGTGGAAACTTTGAAAAAAGAAATCCTAGATGAATATCATAAACAGCCGTATGCAAGACATCTTGGATATCAGAAAATGCTAACAGCTTTGAAAAAGAAATTGTTTTGTCCAAGAATAAAAAAATATGTAGCAAAATATTTAGCTAGATGCATGGAGTGTCAAATAGTTAAAGTTGAGCATCAGCATCCTGCTGGTCTTCTAAATCCCTTGCCAATTGCAGAATGGAAATGGGACATCATTTCTATAGATTTCATAACAGGATTACCCAGAACCAAGTACCAGCATGACTCAATGATGGTAGTGGTAGACACTTTAACAAAAGTTGTACACTTCATCCCTGTAAAATCTACCTTTCGGATAGCCCAAGTAGCAGATGTGTTCCTAAAAGAAATAGTAAGGCTACGCGGGGTCCCAAAAAAGATTATTTCGGATACGGATGCCAAATTCACAGCCACCTTCTGGAAAGGTTTGTTTGGGGGCATGGGCACTAAACTAAATTTTAGTACTTCCTATCACCCTCAGACAGATGGTCAAACAGAGAGAACAAATCAGATTCTGGAGGATATGTTGAGAATGTATGTGATGGATAGGCCATCAAAATGGGAAGACTACTTGCATTTAGCTGAATTTTCCTACAATAACAGCTATCAATCCTCCATCAAAATGAATCCATTTGAAGCACTCTATGGAAGAAAGTGTCGTACTCCTTTAAGTTGGAGCCAACTTGAGGATAATCTAGTGTTGGGGCCAGATGCTTTACAAGAGATGGAAAGAATTGTCAAACAAATACAAATAAACATCAAGATAGCACAAGATCGACAGAAAAACTATGCTGATAAGAAGAGGGTGCATCGAGAGTTCAAAGTGGGTGATCATGTGTATTTACGTGTTAAACCCAAAAAGAGCACACTTTATGCTGGAAGTTATGCAAAATTGGCTCCTTGATATTGTGGGCCTTTTGAGGTGTTAGAAAGGGTAGGACTAGTGGTTTATAAGCTGGCATTACCGCCCCATGTTAAAGTTCATGATGTGTTTCATGTTTCATTATTAAAAATATATGTACATGATGCTTCTCACATTGTTGATTGGAATGTGATACAGGTGGAACCAGAAGGGGAGTTCCTTCCATAGCTGCTTCAAATATTGGAGCGGGAAGAAATTGAATTGAGGAAATGAACAATAGCAAGAGTAAAGGTGCAGTGGAAGCACTTTACTGCTGAAGAAGCTACATGGGAAAGAGAAGCTGAGATGATGGAAAAATATCCATATTTGTTCTAAAAATGAACTCTAGTAGTTAGTTGTCAACATCGAAGAAGGTGTTTGTTTTCAAAGAGGGAATATGTAACACCCCTAGTTTTATGTTTTCCTTCAAGCTAGACATTTGAACTTTAATCCAAAGGGGAGTGGACCCCAATGGATAAGTATTGTGTGGATGTAATTAAGTATTTAATTATGAAAAATAAATAAAATAATTCTGTGCATATTGACCAAATGAGAATTATGAGATCACTTGCCAAATCCATGAGGTATGGAAAGAGGCTAAGACTTTCCCCAAAAATCTTTCAAAAATCCTTGAAAGAATTTATTTCTAAATTAGATTTTTGAGGAAAAATCTAGTTTTCCCCAACGAGGTGGAGAGCAGTTGGGAAAAGGTAAAAAGCTGGGAAAAGCAGAAAGCAGCTTTAAAAATCCCTAAATAAGAGAAGCCTAGGAAAATAGGAAGAAAAGCATCATGTAATTCTGGACGCAGAATTAGAAACAAGCTTTGGGGAGCAAAAGCTTAAATAAGATATTCCAGAATAGATTGGGGTTGGTATTTTCTTGGAGATGATCTCAGCTCGGGGGTGAGTTCTGGAGATAAAGGAACTCTAAGGTTGGGAGGACTGGTCAATTGCAGAAGCGGTATGCCTAGAATGTTTATGTATGATCGAATTACTTGCTATTGTATTGTGTGATTAATAACTGTGGATGTTATTTTACTTCAAATCTGAATTTGGTATTCCATACATTTAGCAGAATTGTTCAGAAGAAATTAATTCTCTCAATTCTGTAGAGTTGTCAGAATAGGAATTATGGGGAAAATCATCCAGAAGCTCTAAACTTGTTGCTGGTTTAAATTTGGAGATTTATACTACTCCCATAATCCATTAAGATTATAAATTTAATCTTCCTCTCTGAAATTATTAACTTAATTGTGTATGAGCCAGGAACCCGGATTTAGAAGATTATTTATGAACTGAAGAAAATGTAAACATTAGGTGCTATACAAACATTTCAGATATAAATTTTCTGAAGTGCATGTTTATGTATCTGGTAAACTACTGCCAAAAGAAAAAAAATCTGAGCTAAAAAGGAACCAATATCAGTCATCAGAACTATATATATTCAAATGGAAAAGTTGAGCAGTACACAAGAAATTAATAATACTGTAATGACAGAAAGAGTAAAATAAGAAATTACTTCACTCTATATAAGCACTATCTCTCTATTTATTAGATAAAATATTAACTAGATGAGTTGCATGCAGACTAGGTATAAGCAAGAAATCTAAATCAATTTGGAAATTTCCTACTTTTGATATAGTAGTGAAATGTCAGTAGTGAAATCAAACTATTTATATACCAGCAGATAATTATAATCTAAAAATAGCATGAATAGTGGAAAATCTCTGGAATATGTACTAGAGTTACTTATGAAAAAACCACCAAACTAAGATTTCCAAAAGAACAGTGAAGTAATTGCCGAAAATAAAGAGTTACACTTTAATTGGGATTGTAATTCTAGATGCAGGAATTTTATTGAATTAATTTTATACATAGTGAACAAAAAGGATGACGACCTTCTGCAGAGTAAGGTTATACTCAGTTGGGAGTATATGTATAACTGGAAAAGAAGCATATAAAAACATCTGAGTCCATAAAATAATAATATCACATAATGTAATAATGTCCCTTCCTCAGTAGAGTATACCCAAACCCTATACTGTCAACATGAGGTATACTTCAAAATTTATTAAAATGTCTGAATCTCAAGAGATTCGCTTACAGTTTACATTGAACTAGAAAACGGAAATTAAAAAGCTCTGAGGAAACTCCTTGATTCATTCTAAAAAATAACCGGTGAATACCGACCTGGAATAGGAATAAAACGGGTGTTAACTCTTAAGAGTAAGAAGGAATAGCCCTCGGCGAATAACCTCATCGAATTGACAATAATGTAAATTACCTGTGTCCATACAAGACCACATAAGTGTTAAAGACTATCGTGGGGATGTGCGTAACAATCCTTTATATATATAAACGACGGTAAGGCAACATTAAACTTAATAATTCAAGGAAAGAAGGGTGTTTAAGTAGCCACTCTCACCTGAGAGAGATAGCCAGGGTGAAATGAGAAATCCTGGCAATTTACCAACAGGAGCATAATTAATAAACTATGGGTTCACACTCAAATAACAATTATGATAACATTAAACTACAGAGAAGAGCAGACTTGTACCTAAAGAGTTGATGAAGGGTGCATTCCGAACGCAGATAAGAAGGAAGCGTTTCACAACTTCGTGGATGACATGGTAGAGTCGAACGTGTACTAAGGACAAAATCACACCTTCAAATTAATTAAAAAAAAATAGACATACAGGCATTGTGTACCTACTGTAGGATGCACGAACGATGATTAGCATGAAACGAATTGTTTTGAGCAGAAAGCTCTGTAGAATACACGTAGAAACCAAGTCGTATAGAACCTACTGAAAAAGAATAGAGCTCTGGAGAAAAATTCTCATGCCGAGGTAATGTCAAACCAGTTAAAATGCTAGCCGTGTCATGAAATTCTTAGACATCAATACTGGTATTGGAAGTAATATTTTAATAATCCATAAAACATTAAAAAAAAAAAAAAAATTATGAAACACAAATGTTAACAAAGCCATATGGTCTGTGTAATACGACCAGAGGCACATTGGGGTTTACAATAAATCTCCCCAAATATAACTCATGAAAACTCATGAAACGAATGTATAACTATACTACGCCATAGTATTTCCAGACGTCTTGACTTAAATAATAACTATGACTAAGAAACAAAATACAAGCCACAGTCCCCAATATCGTGAAAAAAAAACTCAATCCCTGTGTCAAATAAGTTCTGGATAGATACCATACCTCGGTTAATGAAGGAAGAGGCGTCGACTTGAACAAAGTTCTCTCCATAGTGCAGAGGAAGCACATACGCATCACCGGGGAAGGAAGCCAGAAGAAAACACATTCTGAGAATGGAGAGAGAAGAAATAAACTCGGATTGAGACAGTGAGTTTTATAGAATTTGGATTCATAAACCCTAAACGCATCTAATCGTCCAAGTGGCAACCATCGGTCGGTCCACACATGGATGGAGGAGCGTTTAAATGATATGACCCAAAGCGTTTTGCATTAAAAGCCAAATGTACCACGTTAATTACCAAACGTACCAGTACAAAGTGGAGCATTTATCCAAGCTCAATGGTTCACCATTAAAAACAATAAAATATACAACATATCTGCATCCGAGAATCCGAGAGGGAATAGAACGTTAATGCATACGTACTTGCATCGAATTCCAATGAAAATAGAATTTAATACATGTCAGACAAGTTATCTACCATAAATAAATTTACATGAAACTGTTGGAATGATATATCACTATATCACTTGAATACCATGTATGCCACGATAGAAAGGAGCATTCGATGCAATAAACATTGTCGAGAAATCGATTTCACCGAGAGGAATAATGTAAGAGCATTTGTTGAATTATATGATGCAAAATTCCCATACCATGAGGTAGAACATGACCATAGTCACGATTTTATGGTAGTAATGCACAACAATTATAAATCCATAAGAGATAGAGTGTGTTCCCATGGAAACTCGATGGTAATACAATAAATGACTTTTGTTATTAATGAAATCATAAGTCAATAGAAAAACAAAATTTTAATTGTCCTAAGAGAAATATAGGATCAATTTAATTATGAGAGTTAAAAGAAAGGTGACAACTCTAGAAGCTAACACACTTGGCAAAATGTTGCCATTAGATATGCAAATGTAAATGGTTACTGAAATAAATTAAACTATGCTATGTAGACAACATGAAGAGGTGAACTTTCTTTTGAATGTATGCGCTATTAAAACGATGAAATTAATGCATTATTGAAAAAAAAAATTAAATGAAGAATGAGGTTCATTCTGATGTGGACCTATGAGAAAAAGGTCACCCCGTGGAGAACAATATTATATTCTTTGTATTGATGATTTATCTAGAATGTGTTGGATTGGTTTACTAAAACACAAAGATGAAGCATTTGAAAATTTTCAGATCTTTAAAGCCCTAGTTGAACATGAATTATTTCTAAAAATCAAATGTCTTAGATCTGACAAAGGAGGGGAATATATATCAAATGAATTCTTTGATTTCTGTGAGAAACATGGCATAGAAAGACAATTTTATGTAGCTGGAACCCCACAACAAAATGGCGTGGTAGAAATAATGAATATAACAGTTCAAAAAATGGCTCGTGCTATGCTTTATGATTCTGGAACACCTGATACCTTTTTGGGAGGAGCAACACATACTGTAGTAAATATTGTTAACAAGGCTCATGTTCGTGTGAACAGTGATAAAACTCCTTATGAGCTCTAGTATGGTAATCTTCCAACTATAAATAATTTTGAAGTTTTTGAAAGAAAATGTTTTATCAAGAACAATGTTGAAAAACTTGGTAAGTTTGAACCTAGAGCAGATAAAGGAATATTTCTTGGCTATTCTTCTAGAATTAAAGCATATAAATTATACAATAAAAGACTTCGAAATATTTTTGAATGCATTGATGTTGTAATTGATGAATCTCTCTCATCTCCTAAAAAGGAAATTTACCAATAACAGATGAAGATGATGGTGATGAATATCTTCCTACATCAAATAGAAACAATATAGAAGGTGAACCCAATGAAGCACTAGAATAATATCTATCTGAAAAGGCTCCATCCAAGTATGTACAAAAGAATCATCCAGAATCTCAAATTTTGGGAGAAAAGAGATCAGGTGTCCAAACAAAAAGAACTTGTGTAGGACCTCCTAGTTATCTAGCATTTCTATCCACTATTGAACCACAGAATGTAAATCAAGCTAGCAAAGATGAATGTTGGATTCAAGCCATGAATGAAGAACTTGATCATATTGAAAAAAACCATACTTGGGAATTTGATCAAAGACCTCAAGATAAAAATGTTATTGGAACAAAATGGATATTTAAAAACAAGTTAAATGAAAATGGAGGTGTTATTAGAAACAAAGCTAGACTTGTTTGTAAAGGCTATGCTCAACAAGAAGATATAGACTTTGAAGAAACATTTTCTCCTGTAGCTACACTTGAAGCCATAAGAATGCTTCTTTCCTTTTCAAGCTTTCAACAATTCAAATTTTATCAAATGACTGATAAATCTGCTTTCCTCTATGGTGATCTAGAAGAAGAAGTTTATATAGAACAACCAAAAGGATTCATTTTGGGAAATTATGAAAAACTTGTTTATAAACTTAAAAAGGCTTTATATGGTCTCAAACAAGCTCCAAGGGCATGGTACTATCATCTTGACAAATATCTTCATCAACAAGGATTTTCAAAGGGATCTACTGATAGCAACTTATACACAAAAACTGAAAATGATAAACTATTGATTGTAGTTGTATATGTTGATGACATCATTTTTGGGAGTAATGAAGAGTCCATGAGTCAAAAAATTTCTTTTGTTATGCAGAAAGAATTCGAAATGTCTTTACTTTGGGAACTAACAATTTTTATTGGCTTACAAGTACAACAAGCAAAAGATAGCATATTTTTATCACAAGAAAAATATCTTAAGTAAATTCTGAAGAAGTATGGGATGGAAGACTGCAAACCTATAAGTACACCAATGGTAACTGGGTGTAACCTTATTTCTCATGATGATTCTCCTACGGTGAATCAACTAGAATACAAATGCATGATTGGAAGTCTACTTTATCTAACCAGGACAAGACCTAACATTATGCATGCAGTTGGGATTGTTGGAAGATTCCAAGCTAATCCAAAAGAGTCTCACCTTCAGGTTGTAAAAATAATATTCAAATATCTACAAGGGAATCAAGACTTTGGTCTATGGTATCCAAAGAATACTGATCTCACTCTTTATGCTTACAAAGATGCAGATTGGGTTGGAAATGTTTATGATCTAAAAAAAAATAGTGGTGGTGCATTCTATATGGGGGCCTTGATTAGTATCTTGGTTCAGCAAGAAACAAATTTATATTGCCTTATCTATAGCAGAATCAGAATATGTAGCTGTCGCATCATGTCGCACACAATTACTCTGGATGATGCAGACTTTACAAGACATTCAAATCAAATGTTCACTTCCTGTCTCCATTTTGTGTGATAATACAAGTGCCATTAGTATCTTAAAGAATATTGTTATGCATTCCAAGACCAAGCACATTCCTATCAAGTATCACTTCCTATGTGAACAAGTGCTTGAACAAAATGTTAAATTGGAGTATGTTCTCTCCAAAGAACAAGTTGCTAATAAATTTACTAAAACTCTTCCCAGGGAAGCATTCGAATATCTCAGACAGAAGTTGGGAGTTGTCTCTACCTCTCAGATCAGATCTGATTGATTTCAGAAGATTAAATTCGATACGCGGGTTTCATAAAGGAAAATCATGTATATACATGAGTTTCTGTGCATAAAAATGCATATGGGTTTTGCTGACAAAAATTATCTGGGTTAGCAATTCAGAACAATTGTGGTGTTGTTGGGTAATGTTTGTTTTTGTTCCAGTATTCATCTTTCAGTATCATTCTCTGATATATTTTTTCCTAGATGAAGATGCTTTGATGATTTTTTTTTTGAAGGCATTCAGGATGCACAAGCTAAGGGGGAGCACTTGTCTTGTGGAAAAGGATGCATTATTGGCATTTTGATTGGTTGTTGTGTTATGTTCTTATGTTTGAGATTCTTTGGTTTTGGTCATAAATAGTCATATCTGTATTTTGATGAAAATTTCATGTTGGGACCTATGATGTAAAATTATTATATTCAGTCATGTAAATACTTGTTCAAATTTGTAAACCCATTTGGTTGGGAAGTTGCGTAAAATTTGCAATTCCACATGGTTGGATCATTGATGTAAGTATGATTCCTTGGTGATAGGAAAGGTCATACTCAGATGAGGCATGTAATTCATTGAAAATATTTTTAATGATCCAGCATGAACTCAGGGGGAGCATGGTAAATTGAGCTCACATCAGATCTTCAGAGCTCATATTTCTACAAGGGAAGAGAAACCTTGTTTTGATTTTGATCCGCCCTTTGCCCTTGATGTCAAAGGCAGAGAGTATTTTGGTGTTTGAATAATGGTTATGGTTAATGTACTTATCTATTGTGGTGATCAATCACCATCATGGTTGCCATCAAGTCTAAAGGGGGAGATTGTTGGCAATATGATGCAATATGTTGTCCTTGATGACAACCTTCTTGATTTTTGTTATCCTTGATGGAAATTTACTGTTGTCCTTGATGGAAACCTACTTGATGAAGTTGTTCTTGATGGAAACCTACTTCATCAGTTGTCTTTTGATAAGAAACCTATGTTGTAAAGATTTAAAAATGATATTTCTACAGGTCAGTTCAAATGTGACAGAGAAAGGAATTCCAGTAAGTGCCACAGAAATGAATCAGAAAATATTTCTCAATGTATACGCAAGTTTTATGAAGGAAACCTACATATGGATGCAATGTATATGCTACTTTTGTGAAGGAAACCCGCATATACATTTAGAATTAATATATACACAGTTTTTATGTCGAGAAGTTGCATATACACGTGGATAAGAAAGATCCAAGTCAAGTATGCCTTTTGCGCTCTAAAATTATAAAACCAAGGGATATTACCATGGTATTAGCCCACAATATTGAGCATTGTATTGTATATTTGATTCCATCCAAGAATACCATCAGTTGTTTGGTGGTTTCGACTCATGGTATTGGTAAAGGCTAAATCTATATAAGGAGAAGAAGGTCATAGTGCAAAGGTGTGCATGAGTAAGGGTTGTTACTGAATAATTTTCTCCAAGGTATATCTGCATGGGATGAACTCTATTTTAATTGATAGATCTGAATCTATGATGCTCCCATGGATACAATGATGGTTCAGGATCTCTAGATCTGAAATGACTATACTTTTGTGTGATCCATTGAAGAGATGATTAGATCTATGACCTAGAGCAAGTTTGCTGAAGTCAAGTGAAGAAATTTGGGTAAGTTATATACATCTGGTTCATTCTGCAAAATTTATATTTACAAATCTATACACTAGTTTGTCTTAGTAAAAGTGTGTATATACACGGGTTTGCTTACGAAAAGGTGTGTATGGCAGTTAGGGTTTTCTCAAGCTTATTGCAGAGGCATTTCTGTTATTCCTGTTATTTGTCTACTGTATATCAATGAAGTCTTCTTGGAGATATGGGTTGTTTTAATACTGTATATGTTGCTAAGTTGATTATGTACAAATCTAGTCAATAAGAGAATAAGCATGGTTGATGGTGACTAATTGATGAAGGGTTCTGCATTTCTAAATATATCTGACTAAAAGCCTCAGATATGGATCTGAGAATGATCACATTCTGAAAAATAGTATTCATAGAGCTATATGCGAGTTGGTTTCATTAAATTCATGTATGGAATTTATTAAGGAAAAAGTAAAATATTCTAGTAATCTCTAAATACTGATTCACCCCTACCCCCCCCCCGCCTTAAGTATTTTTCCCAACAGACTTGTAAGTCAGTTCAATAACTTGATCCATTCCAATGTCATCACCAAGAACCATTTGGAACTCATTTTTTTCATTAAATTTGTTTTTTATGATTTGGTATATGGTTTCTTCTCCCCTTAATTAACTCCTTTTTATGGATTCCTCCCACCAATTTCAAATTCTGAATTTGAAATATCTTGTTGTTCTAGAAAAATCACCTAGATATTCCACACATACATTTCTATAGTTATATTATTAGGTTATTTAGACCCTAAATTATGTCGTTTGTATCATATATATGTGTGTGTGTGTGTGTGTGTGTGTGTGTGTGTGTGTGTGTGTGTAGAGAGAGAGAGAGAGAGAGAGAGAGAGAGAGAGAGAGAGAGGATACTTAGTATTAGGATCATTTGACCTTAGGTTATACATTGCATTTATAATAAAAAGATGTTTTTAGTTAAACTCGATTGTAATTATAGGTTTCTTGTTATTTTTAAGGTCATGGTTCATAATATTTAGTACCATAGCTATGATCTAAGGGTTTACTTCAAATGGGTTATCCTATCATTTTCACTATTATTTTTCCTTGGGATGCTTTAGATCAATACATTTTGATCAAGTTCAGACTAAATATCTAGGAATGCTTGGTAAAAAATTTAGATTCTAGTTAGATATATTTCGAGAGATATACCTTGTGGAATTTAGGGCTTGCAACTTATCACTAAAACTTTTTCAAATGAGCGGTGTAAGAATTTATTATATAGTTGTTTTTTAGACAAATTTTGAACATATTAAGAAACTATATCAAGCTACATGTAATATTTTTTTTAAATAATAACCTTAGAGATACACTTTGAAAGTTAGGGTTAATAAATGGTTCTAAAACTAGTACTAAATGACTTACTCTACAATTTATTTCATAAATTGTTTTATAGGAAATTTCATACTATGAAACTTTCAAAGGTATGAAAATATATACCAATGTACCCCAAATAAAAATTTGAGAATCATATTTTAAGAATTGAACATGTGAAATAATTTAGAAGTTAACTTTTAAGAAGAGCAAAAAAATAGACAATTTTTGGGAAATTTACCATGACATTCACTTGGAACATCAAACTTTAGTAACACCTCTAACATCAAACTTTAGTAACACCTCTAAAATTGTAAAGTATATATACTAGCACAATCACATTTACCAATGTGGTTTATATACGCCAATAGACGTATATCAAATATATTTACAACCACATTCACTAATGTGTTTGATATACATTGATAGTCCTATATCCACTACCGACCACATGTATTTTACCAAAATAATCATTATATATTTATGAATATAATTACCAAAATATTTTATATATCTACTTGTAATATATTAATAATATAAACTATATTCATACTATATATTAAACTAATATATATATATATATATTATTATTATTATTATTTGATAATAAAATATTATTAAATTTTTTCAATACATTAATAGTTATAACTCAAACTATAATAAAATTAAAATATAACATAATACTAGTATCTTATTACTATTTATAATAAGTATATATCTCTTACCAATATACCAAGGGATTATTAATATTATAAGCCAAAGGAACTAATAAGCCCAAGCGTCTAATATTATAAACCCAAGGAATTGGTGAACCCAAGGGAAAAATATTAAAAAGCTACGGGATCAATAAGGCCAATGGATCAATATTAAAAACACAAAATATTAATAAACCCTAAGAATAAAGCTTTTAAACCAAAAAACATAAGAAATTAATAAACCCTAATAAATAATATTTTAAATTAAATAGATTAATAAACTCAAGACATTATTAATATTATAAACCAAAAGAAGTAATAAACCCAAGGGTTTAATATTATAAACCAAACTAATTGGTGAACCCAACGGATAAATATTAATATTATAAACCAAGAAATTAATAAACCCTAATAAGCAATATTTTAAAATCAAGATATTAATAAACCTTAAGAATTAATATTTTAAACTCAAGAGATTAATAAACCCAAGGGGTTATTAATATTATAAACAAAAACAACTAATAAACCCAAGGGTTTGATATTACAAACCAAAGGAATTGGTGAACCCAAAGGATAAATATTAAAGACCTAAGTGATCAATAAGGCCAAGTGGTCAATATTAAAAACACAAGAGATTAGTAAACCCTAAGAATTAATATTTTTAACTCAAAACCCTAAGAAATTAATAAACCCTAAGAATTAATATTTTTAACTCAAGAGATTTTAGGACCCAAGGGTGGGTTCATATTATAAATGAAAAGAACTAATAAACCTAAGGGTTTTATATTATAAACCCAAGGAATTGGTGAACCCAAGGGATAAATATTAAAAACCTTTAAGGGATCAATAAGGCAAAGGGATCAATATGAAAAACAAAAGATATTAATAAATCTTACAAATCAATATCTTAAACAAAAAGGTTAAACTCACATGATTATTAATATTATAAACTCAAGGGAAAAATATTAAAACTAAGAGATTAATATTATAAACCTCAAGTATATAGAAACCTGTAGATAAATATTATAAACTGTAAAATAAACATGATTGGGCATGCTTGATTTAAACATTGAGACAATTGTTGTCACAATGCGATGTTGGACTAAGAATGACCATGGTTTTCCATGGTTGATTTTCATATTGAGACAATCTTTGTCACAATGTGACATTCGACCATGGAAGACCTTTATTGACTATGACTGACTATGATTAACAATGGTAGCCCATCGTTGTTTTTCATATTGAGACAATGTTTTTCATAATGTGACATTGGACCATGCATTAATATTAAAGTGTACGACTAATATTTAACGCCTAATATTACCAACCCAAAGAATTAGAAAACTGAAGGGATTAATAAACCCTAAGAAATAATATCTTAAACTCAAAACCTAAGAATTAATAATTGAAACTTGAGATTAATAAACCGAATGGATTATTAATATTACAAAACAAAAGAACTAATAAACCCAAGGGTTTAATATTATAAACCAAAGGAATTGATGAACCCAAGGGATAAATATTATAATTATAAAACAAGAAATTAATAAATCATAAGAATTAATATTTTAAACTCAAGAGATTAATAAACCCTAAGAATTAATGTTTTATCCTCAAGAGATTAATAATCTCAATGGGTTATTACTATTATAAACGAAAACAACTAATAAACCCCAAGTGATTAATATTACAAACCAGAGGAATTGGTTAACCCAATGGATAAATATTAAGGACCTAAGGGACCAATAATGCCAAGGGAACAATATTAAAATGCAAGAGATCAATAAAACCTAAGAATCAATATTATGAACCAAAATATTATAATCCATGTCTTTATAAACTCTAATATTAAACGTAATATCATAAACCCTAATATTAAACCCAAATATTATAAACCCAATATTAAACCATAATTCTAAACCTTATTTATCAGAATCTATATTATAACCCAACATATTACACCATAATGTAAATCATAATATTAAAACTCAAAATATTAGTAAACCCAAGGGATTATTAATATTATAATCCGAAATAACTAACAAATGCAAGGGTTTAATATTATAAACCAAAGGAATCGGTGAACCAAAGGATAAATATAAAAAACCTACGGGATCAATAAGGCCAATGGATAAATATTAAAAACAAAAAAAGATTAATAAACCCTAAGAATAAAAATTTTAAACTCAAAAACCTAAGAAATTACTAAACCCTAATAATTAGTATTTTAAATTAAATAGATTAATAAAGCCAAGACATTATTAATATTATAAACCAAAAGAAGTAATAAACCCAAGGGATAAATATTAATATTATAAACCAAGAAATTAATAAACCCTAATAATTTATATTTTAAACTCAAGAGATTAATAAACACTAAGAATTAATATTTTAAACTCAAGAGATTAATAAACCCAAGGGTTTATTAATATTATAAAAAAAAATAACTAATAACCCCAAGGGTTTGATATTACAAACCAACGGAATTGGTGAACCCAAGGGATAAATATTAAAGACCTAAGGGATCAATAAGGCCAAGGGATCGATATTAAAAACACAAGACATAAATTAACCCAAAGTATTAATATTTTTAACTCAAAAACTTAAGAAATTAATAAAA
The DNA here is from genome assembly GCA_034641835.2 of Pinus albicaulis. Lineage (NCBI taxonomy): Eukaryota > Viridiplantae > Streptophyta > Pinopsida > Pinales > Pinaceae > Pinus > Pinus albicaulis. The sequence goes on from CM076582.1 coordinate 425,229,986, forward strand.
CCTAAGAGTTAATATTTTTAACTGAAGCGATTTTAAGACCCAAGGGTGGTTTAATATTATAAATGCAAAGAACTAATAAACCCAAGTGTTTTATATTACAAACCCAAGGAATCGGTGAACCTAAGGGATAAATATTAAAACCCTAAGGGATCCATAAGGTGAAGGGATCAATATGAAAAACATAAGAGATTAATAAAGCCTACAAATTAATATCTAAAACAAAAGGGTTTGATAAACTCACATGATTATAAATATTATAAACTCAAGGGAATAATATTAAACCTAAGAGATTAATATTATAAACCTTAAGTATATAAAAACCTTTATATAGATAGTATAAACCTTAAAATAAACATGGTTGAGCATGCCTGATTTAAACATTGAGATAATTGTTGTCACAATGCGACGTTGGCTGAAGGATGACCATGGTTGATTTTTATATTGAGACAATCTTTGTCACAATGTGACACTCGACCATGGAAGACCTTTATTGACTACGACTAACTATGTTTAACAATTGTAACCCATGGTTGATTTTCATATTGAGACAATGTTTTTCATAATGTGACATTGGACCATGCATTAATATTAAAGTGTACAACTAATATTTAATGCCTAGTATTACCAACCCAAAGAATTAGAAAACTCAAGGGATTAATAGACCATAATAATTAACATCTTAAACTCGAAACCTAAGAATTGAATAAACCTTAAGAATTAATAATTTAAACTCAAGATATTAATAAACCAAAGGTAGTATTAATATTATAAACCAAAATAACTAATAAAGTCAAGGGTTTAATATTATAAACCAAAGGAATTGGAGAACTGAAGGGATAAATACTAATATTATAAACCAAGACATTAATAAATCATATGAATTAATATTTTAAACTCAAGAGATTAATAAACCCTAAGAATTAATATTTTAAACTCAAGAGATTAATAAACCCATGGGGTTATTAAAATTATAAACCAAAAGAACTAATAAACCCAAGGGTTTAATATTACAAACCAAAGGAATTGGCGAACCCAAGGGATAAATATTAAATACATAAGGGATAACTAAGTTCAAGAGATCAATATTAAAAGCAAAAGAGATCAATAAACCCTAATAATAAATATTATGAACCAAAATATTATAATCCCCAATGTTATAAACTCTAAATATTAAACACAATATTATAAACCCTAATATTAAACCCAAATATTATAAACCCGATATCAAACCCTAATTAAAAACCCTATATATTACAATCTATAGTATAACCCAACATATTACACCATAATGTAAATCATAATATTAATACCAAATATTATAAGCCCTAACTATATTAAACGCCGAATATTATAAACTATAATATCAAACCCAATATTATAAGCCTTATTATTAAACCCAATAATATAAACCTTAATATTATACCCAAATATTAGAAACCCTCATCTTATAAACCAAAAATATTATAGACCCAAATGTTATAAACGTTAGAACACCCACATTAGTAAATGTGTTTCATACATGTTGATTAGTGTATATTAAGCACACTCATAACCACAGTAGTCAATGTTCTTGCATAATTTATACTAAATACTATATTACAAAGTGAACTATATTATAAATCTAATAACCCAAAGGATTATTATACTTAAGGGATCATATATTAAGCACTAATAATATTGACATATTAATATTATAAAAACCAAGGAATTAATAATCCAAAGGAATTAACATTATAAACCAAAGCTATTATTATTATACAATGAAGGGATTATATAAACTATAAACCCAAGTGATTAATGAACCTAACGAAATAGTATATAAACCATTGGGATTAAAAAACCAAAGGGATTAATAAACCTAGGATGTGTTATAAACGCAAAGGAGATTAATAAACTCAAGAGATATTATAATGTTATAAACACATTACAACATTCAAAAAAAATCATGTTGATTAAGGTTTATTATGGTTGACCATTTTCAACTATGATCATGTTGATTATGGTTGATTGTGGTTAGTCATGGTTGACCATATTTGACCATAGAGGCCTTGATCATGGTTGATCATGGTTGATGATATTCAACCATGGATGATCATGGTTGACTATGGTTCACCATTTTTATCATGGTTGTCCATCATTGACCATGGTTAACCATAGAGACAATGACCATGGTTAACCATATTCAACCATGGTCAATCATGGTTGACCATAAAAACATTAATTTAACATAATGACCATGGTTGATGATGCTTGACCATGCTTGATCATGGTTGACAATGGTTCAAATTAAATGACCATGGCTGGTCATGGTTGATCATGGTCTAAAATCATTGTTTACCACAATCAAGCATGGTTGACCAATTTCAATGGGAGAGACCTTAATCATGGTCAATAATTGTTGAAAATATTTAACCGCTGGTAATCATGGCTGACCATCACTGACAATGGTTGAATATGGTTGATCATCGTTGAGTTTTATTAATTTTGGTTGACCATGGTTGACAGTAGAGACACTGTCCATGGTTCACTAAATTTAGCCATGATTAACCATAATTTACCGTGGTTGACTATAGAGATATGGATTAAACATCTATAGGGAATTGTACTATATTCAACCACAAATATGTGCATTGTTCACAATGGATGACCATAATCACGCATAGAAACCTTGGCTAACCATATTTGACCATTATAAAAATCCTTGACTATGGTTGTCGATGAGGATTCTATAGAACATGAAATTTTCTTTGTTAACCATGGTTGACCAAAGATGACCATGTTGATCATGGTTGACCAAATTCAGCCATATGGACATTGATCTTGGTTTAACATAGTTGATCATGGTTATTGATATTCAACCATGTACTATCATGGTTGATCATAATCAACCATATGGAACTCGATCTTGGTTGACCATAGCTAATCATGGTTACCGATATTCAAACATGCATGATCATGGTTGGCCATAATCAACCATGATAGACCATGATTTACCATTGTTGATCATGGTAGACTATTTTTATCATAGTCTATCATGGTTGCCCATGGTTAACCATAGAGACAATGACCATGGTTAAGCATATTTAAACATGGTTAATCATGGTTGACCATATAAATATTGGTTGACCATTATATTCATGGATTATGATGCATGACCATGGTTGATGGTGGTTCAATATTGTTGTTCATCGTTGACAATGGTTCACATTAAATTGACCATGGCTGATCATGGTTGATCATGGTTAACCATGGTGATTGACCATGCTTGACCATGGTTGATCATGGTTGACTATTTTTATCATGGTCGATCATGGTTGGACAGGGTTAACCATAGAGACAATGACCATGATTAAGCATATTTAAACACGGTTTATCATGATTGACCATAAAAATATTGGTTGACCATTATATCCATGGATTATGATGCGTGACCATGGTTGATGGTGGTTCAACATTGTTGTTCATCACTGACAATGGTTCACATTAAATGACCATGGTTGATCATGGTTAACCATGGTTGACCAAATTCAACAAGAAATACCTTAATCATGGTTGATTAAATTCAATCATGATTAATCATGTTTGACCATACTTGACCTTGGTTTATCGTGATTGATCATAGTTCGCAATAGAGTCATTTTCCATGGTTGATCACGGTTGCTCGTAGAGGTAATGCTTAACCATTAATAGGGAATTTTGTTTGACTGAACTTAAGGAGTGATGACTATCAAACATACTCCAAAATAGTCAATTGTATTAGTAAATGTGTTTGACTAATGTAGTAATGTTGCATTGCGACGTTGGATAAATTGCAATGTGTAACATTGTGAAATTGTTTGTCACATTGCAACATTTAATAGATTTCTTTACCTTTTGAGCATCAAAACATATTTAATTATCAATATTAATAAATAATATTAATAGCAAATTATTCTCTATCATTTAAATGGTGGCTGATTATTAGCAATTAAACGCTGGTGAGGAGTCTTACGTTAAGTAGATGGTTAAATACCAAGTATTTGTATTACGCTCGATGCTACAAGCGCTATTAATGAAGATTCCAATTTAATGATTTATATTGGTGTCGATTAATATTAATATATTTATTTAATGCATTTTAAATTAATAGTTAATGTTATTCGTATATTATTTATTACTAATAATGTAATGCAACAATGCAGCTTAATATGATCATTAGACTTTGAAATTAACGATCATGAGGGATCTAGTCGTAAATTGATTGGGATCCTTTTAAAGACGCGGTGGTAAAGAATATACATATGATTTTTAATACCATATTATTATTATTATTGTGGCGTGTGCCGGAATCACTAGACTTGAGGAGCCACAATAGAGGGGCATCTAAGTTGTCAAAGTCACACAGGAATCACACCCAGAATGGGCCATGAGAGCCCATAGCTCGCTTGATTTTTTAGCATGTCCCCTCCAACTAGCACATGACATAACCACCCCTGTGAGGTTTCATCTTCAGTCACCTTCCTAACGAAGCCGATCCTCAACTTGTTGTGCTAGTGAGACATGACATTTATATTTTAATCAATATATTGTCAAGTATTTTAATTAGTTTTATTAAATATTCTTAAGTAAATTAATATTACTATTAATTAATATGAAAATAGTAATTTAAAAATCTAAAAATTAATGTATATTGTAATTGAACATTTTTATATAAATGTTTTAATTAATATATTGCCAAATGATTTAATTTATGTTCTTAAACATTTTAATGTCTTTATGATTGTTATCAATGTTTCATGTAATGTTACAAATTAATTAATTAAGGTTAAAATTAGTTAATGTTAGTGTTTTAATTAATTAATATTAATGTTAATTATTATTTTAATTAATTAATATTGTATTAAATGGTGACAACTTTGATTGAATAAGGTCGAGGATTATTGTGAATAAAATTACACATATTGTTGATCTAGATGTGGTATTATTATATTAAAATATTTTTAATCATATTTAAATTAATTTAATTAATTAATTAAATGAATGAAATTGATTAATTAATTAATTAAATTAATCATTTTAAATTTGTTTCATTAATCATTGTAGATTTGTTTCTGTACATGGATAGGTTATAGAAGGAATTCGAAATGGGTAGCATGGAGTTTTCAATACCTCATGAACAACAGTTTTTTTAAAGTAATAAAAAAAATAATAATAAATCAATCCATTAGAGCAAGAATAATTTAATAAAATAATATTTTTTTTCTTTATAGTAAACTATGAGCGGGCATGCATGTGAAACAACTAGTGTAATGGAGTGGAGGAAAAGTTTTTAAATGCACACTTACCAAGTGGTTGAATGAGGTATATGTTTGAGAATGCGAACAGTAAAAATTAATCCACTTTGCAATGAAATGTTTTATAAGCTTTTTTTTAATTTCATTTCTAACAAAGTAGCATAAGTGGTTATCAACAACAGGCACAGTAAATTTTTAATCATGTTTTGTAAAAAAATAATTTAAGTATGGTTTAAACATGGGATTTAGATATGCAAGGAAGTTATCACTTTTAGTTAGATTCGTTGATGGAGTGGCAATGATGATATGTCAAGATCCAATTTACACCATCCCATCAAAAATGATTAAATGTACCAAGTTCCAACAGAGATCCAATTTACACCATCTCATCAAAAAAATTAATTATAAAAATAATTAAAATAACAAGTTCCAACAGACGAACTCCTATGGACATAATTATAGTATATAGGCCAAAATTTTAAATTAAGAAATTAAAATCTTAGAGATAAAAGTTAACCATATAGATAGTCTTCAAATTAAAGTTTTAAAAATATTATTTGTTGCTTTAACGATAATACTATGAATATTATTTTTTTTACATGGCTCATTTAGCCTCTTATTGGTGATAGCACGATCGAAATAAATGTGTATAGTTCGTTGGGTATAAATCGCATGTTGCATCTGTTGGCCACTTAGGGTTTAGGTTTCACTGTACTGCGGAGTTACAGTTTTGGAACGTCATTGTATGAATCTTACACTTTAACAGTTTTAGTGGGCTTTTCTGATGTGAGTGGGCTCTTATTTCCACACATAGTATTTATGTTATCAGTTTATTATACAAATCATTTTATTGGGAGAGCGCTTTGCTTCTATTTTGTAACACCCAGTTGGATGTTGTTCACCACCCCCGAACCTTCGAATTACCAACCAAACCACCCACACGAAACACTACAAAGTTGATGACGTGCGTTCAAGCTTCATGGCCAGAAGTCCTCAGTGATATATATTTAGAGAAACCTGAAATGTTATATTAATTTTCACAACAAAGTTGATGACGTGCGTTCAACCTTCATGGTCCTCAGTGATTTGTCTATATATTTAGAGAAACCTGAACTGTTATATTAATTTTCAGATTGGTTAGTTGACTTGTCTATATATTTAGAGAAACGTGAAACGTTATATTAATTTTGATATTTATTGGTTGAGAAATGTTATATTAATTTTCATATTCATTAGTTGAGAAACGTGAACGGTTAGTTGAATTCATGTATATACAATGTGAATCATGTGAATCAAATCTATGAAATGGGACATTGTTAAAGAAAATAAACTAGGATGTTTGTTAAGAATTTGGATTATGGTAGATAATTATAAATTTTAAATATTTTTTAGTTTATAAAGATAAAATTAAACATAATATGTACAATATTAAATATGAATAAATGATTGTGATTGATTGAATGCGAGTGAAAAGTTTCATGAACTATAGAAATTCATTATTAAAATTGAAGTAGATCATCTTATTTCTTGTTTTAAAGGACTTTAATCTTTTTCTTAATGTAATATAAAGCATATTTTTATCTCATTTTATTATAATAAAACTAAAATGTGGTTGATATAGTTTTATGTAATGTAAGACTTAAGTTATTATTTTTAGCTAGTTGTCTTTTTTTTAATTTTTAGTATAACATAATAAATATAAAGAGAGTTGTTTATTATATACCATAATTACTATAAAAATAAAAATAAAATACTATAAAATATAAATGATGCTTCTTTAAAAAAAATGCTAAAGCTATCAAAATCATCAAAAGGGTATTGTGTTATTGAATCTAGTTCTAAGTATGGCATCATTTTTCTTACTTAATTTTTTATATATATTTATCTTATTAAATTTTATGAACCTTTTTATAGAAATTCTTAATGGTTTTTTTTTTAGCATTTTCACTCTTTAACACAACATATTTATGTTCTTTTTAAGATTAATACTTAATGAATAACCTTAACAAAAAAAATGTTCATGAAAATAGAGACCCTCTTTTTAAAATTATGATAGAGATTTTTAAAGTTGTCTTTATTTGCTCCTAGAAACGGTCCACTTTTTCAAAGAAGAAAATTACAAAAAAATGCTCCACATCTCGGCGTAAAGCTTACTGGGCATGCCTACATGGTAGGGTTGGTCAATTGTTTTCATCGGTGAATGGGATTTTGCCAAGTGGCACTTTGTTATTTATTTGAAATAGTGCATTTTAATTGGTTAATTTGGTGTTCAACCACAAGCTACCATGTCATGTGATAGCTCTAAGGCCACCAAAATTATGTTTAAGTCTGAGGGGAGTGGGTGGGTTCAACCCAAGTCTGAGTGGAGTGGGTGGGGTCAAAGGTCTACCTTCAAGTTCAATGTTTTTTTTATGTTAATTTTCTTAAGAAATTCACAAAAAAAACTCAAGAAAAACTTGAAAGTTATCTCATAATTCTCAAATAATTTTTTCATATTAGAAATTAGATCTTAGCAAAAAAAACATTAATATTCTCATTTAGATCAAAAATAAAAATAATAACTAAGATAGAAACTATGTATACGATGATTAGAGCTCATTTCATAAGTGCAACACATCCCTTCTTCAAGAAGAGATGGGTAATACGATGGGTAATACCCAAATATTATGACAGGAAAACGAGTAATCATTTCATCTCAATGCCAATACTTATGACAGTTTGTAGAAATATTAGTAACGAATTCCATGAAAGAAATATAATACAAAATTAGACAAAATAACTCCTGTATTAATTCGATAGCTAACATAGAAATGGAGACATGTATCATAGAAACAATCACAAGTATTTTATATTATAGTAACTTCAATACCGAAACAAATTATATTATAGTTACTTCAATACCAAAACAAATATCAGACAAAGTGCTGGAAAGACCTAAGAAAAAACATTAATATCCCTATAAACTCTTTGAAAGTTTAAAAAACAAATTATAGCATAGTTTGCACAAGTGACACACGTTGCAAAATGACACAAGACATGTAGAGTAAGGGAATATTTAAGCATATGTCCAAATAACCCGTGGTCTATTCCCTCAAGCCATAGGGCCATCTTGATTTCATTAGTTAAGACATGAACAGCAAAAGAAAGTACTAACATACAAAAAAGTGTTTATAAATCTCACGAGGAGAATTCTAGAATGGTAATTCTTTAAAACTACGAGTTTTTACTCAAGAAAAGAAATAAGGCTAGGGTTATGCTAAAACCCAAATTTATAATCAAGAATTATATTTGGAAACAATTACAAACCCCAACAGTGTAGAGTCAACCGACCGTTAACAAAAAACTTGGCGAGGAGGAACATCAGAGTCAATTTTTGAGTCTCACTATGCCATCCCCAGAATGAGACTCGAAGTGGACACTGGTCAACCAAATACATGCACGACAGGGGAAAAGGGCACAAATTAGCATATAAATAAATAAAGGGTGTTATCTTCAACGTAAAATCAAATATATTAGGAGGAAAGGTAATTTTTTTACCTTTTTGGGACTAGAAATGGAAATTGTAACTATTCGCACCAACGAAAAGAAGCCATTGGTGTTAATCTCTGAGTATGAAGGAAATATATTAATTTAGAGAACAGTTGAAGCCACGTTGAAATATAAAACCTATCTAAATTACAGTGAGAGATAGCTCCGTAAGGATTCCTATGAAGAGCTCCAGTGGTAGAGCATCAGTGTCTTTGCAACTCCCACAAAATAAATTCAAAAGAGAAATTACTAACCTTATAACCAGCAGAAAAATTAGGCATGGTATTCCTAGCTAAAGGGAAAGAGAAATACATTGCAGTGGAACGGACGAACCACGTCTGATCACATACCTGAGGAGTGAGCGTCGGGGTGGAAGAAGAAAGCTCCATCAGGAAATGTAGTTTGGAAACCCTTGACAAGAAACTAGCATGCAAAAGTCTGGAGAAGAAAGGAATACCGCATAGGATAAATGAAATAGGGTGTTAAAATAATCAAATATTCCTCTCACAAATAACATACTCGAAAATAACAATTTCTAATCTAAATGAAAGAATACATTCATTCACCGTAATCCATCTAGGTGCCATACGCTGTAGAATAGTTCCAGAATGAGGTTGTAGAGCCACTAGGTCAAAAGGAAGACCGAGAAAAGTGGCACGATGACTACCAACATACTGATTTCAGAGTTTAGGGTTACGTGAACAAATACTGACCCTTGATTTTCCAACGCTCATCCCCACTGTTGGAGAGAGATGGTCAGTGATCACAGACATTCACGTGAAACCCGCAGTCATGGAAAACGCAGAGTGGACCTTTCAAAGCCAAGGTAGAGCATGACACACAACGTTGAGATGCATGCATGGAGTTTGTAACATTACTTAATTGGTACGGCTTAGGTGCTTAAAGTTCTATAAAGGGGTCAAGTAGTAATTAATAACGTTACACCCTATGTAGGGCGATCTCCATCAGCATAAAAAGGCACCACTTCTAAACAAATAATGATTACACCATGGTTCCAACATTAACACTACTTGGAGTAATCCAACAATAAGATGGTTAGATCAAGCATAAGTATATTTTTAAGGATTAATTACCATTACCAACCAAATATTGCATGGGATTTTAAAAAAAATCCAGCCAAAATATATACCATATTCCCTAAATTTTGAAGAAGTTAGACCATAAATATATGAAAATAAGATTAGTAATAAAGGTGATATCGGTATTCTATCCAAAGAGAAACTATAAGGTGATATCGGTATTCTATCATTATTCTTGGATTATTGGAGTCATGACACTTTATCACTTTATGTTTTGAAAAAAACATTATCTCTATCAAAGCTAGCCTCGAATCATGTGATTTCCAATATTCCAAACAAGTGCTGACCCAATAAATTTAAAAGCATTCATAACCACTCACCAAACCAAAGAAGAATTATTACAACTTTTGTCTCCATCTGTTATGAATTCCTCTGCTTAGTGGAATATATATTTGTTTTCCACCACCTTAGTCCATGCTCATATCATTTTCCAAACATTTTTGCTACTAGATATTTGGAGAAATAATGAAGATTTTTCAACCCTCATTCCCCAAACTTTTTTCGCATTTCAATTCTCTCTCATTTAAACTAGGATGTTACTATATTTTGATCATTTCCAAAGAAAATGTGAACAAGTCGTTCTCATTGTCTCCAAAATTACTTTTGAAATTCATGTTAAAGATATCGAGTAGATAGGGTTGGTGTAACATCTCGAACTAACCTATTTTTTTTATATTAATTCTCGTCATAATGAGTGTTCTAATTCTACAAATTAATCATTGATTTATTTTAACAATGATAGTGCAATTCAAAGATTGTCTTGGTTTTATTATTTTCCCATTTTCCCAGCCTTAACTTCTATCTTAGCTTATAATCTTTCTTAGGTTGGTTTATTTAACAACCTCATTACAGAAACTCTATAATAGTGACACTTAATTTGCACTAAAGGGAATTTTATTCTTTAGATTAGTATACATATTTACCATATGTATTTATCCTAATTCCCACTCCGGATTTTTATTCCCTTTTATAATGTTATAACTTACCCTTGTTATAACCTTATAACAGATTTAAATATTTTTATATTCAAGTTGTAATTATTCAATTATAACTTTTGTACTATTATAGCTATTATTTGAATATGTAAATCAACCTATCCTTCATTGGTGGCATACAAACCTTATACATATTGTCACATGAACCACTCCAAAGGATGTACAAATATTCTCAAATATAATTCCACGAATTGTTAGTCACACAAGCGTATAAATTACTACTTTATTGTTTTATTCATTGGTGGCATGAGAGAGACACACATATATATATCTATACTCCACCTAATGTTAACTCAATTATCAACAATATATATATTCCAACGAAATGTTAGATACATATATTTCACGTAATGTACACGCCACATAAACTTTTATATTTTAATAACTATTGACATCCCGTCATAGTTCCTGATATGATTTATCATAGTCTAATAGTTGTTTTTAATTATTTTCATAACATCGATAGCTCAATCTATGAGAGATGGGATTGTAGCCATACCCTATTTACTCACCCCTTGCACCTTATAGTTTTGATTTACTAACCCATTTATTGCTTGTACGATTCCACCTGCATATCACATGGGTTCATTACTATTGAATGACACTTCTATGGTTGATCTCTTCTTTCAGGAATGGTCGTGATTAATCTAAAACCCTAAGTCTTTGAATGTATTTTGACCTGAGTTTCCATTGTTTCATTTCTTTCATCATTTTTCCAGGTTTATGTTTGGGTAGACAATACACAGAGAGAACCTTTCCTCTATGTTTTTTTTAATTACACTGCTACAGATATGAAATAAGTTTATCTACAAGTAATAATTGCGCTCACTTTTAACATTCTATTGATCATATGCTACCCTGAACAGTGTCTATTCTTGTAGCACTAATAGGTAATTCGTGTTTCCCTCATTTCACTAATTGAGTGTAATTTTTACACGTTTCTCTTTCTGTAAAATATTTGTGTATAAATTTAATTTAAATCTCTAATGTTATACTAAATTTATTTGTTTTTGTGACCGAGTCACATTTTGTGTAGAAATACTTCAAATCCCTTTCGTCTTCGGCTTACTCCTCACGGCCAGAAGGACGATATAAGAAATTCATTTCCTCTATTTGAGATTTTCCAGGGTTGTCTTGTTACCTTTTCTTCATAATTTCGAAACCCTTATCTCGGTTCTCATTTTCTTGAATGATTTTCATGCTATACGAATTTCCAAATTCGTAAAATTTCTCTTCTATACTATATGTTATGGTTTCGTATTTAGCTGAGGAATGTTCGGTTTACATACTAGATTTCCTATGAGATTTTCAATTTCATCATTGAATTTATTAACTCAACGAGCTTTATCTAATCGAATCACTTTCTTTTCATCCCTTTGTTTCTTATCGATGGAAGAATTTACAGCTTTCTTATAACTAAATTGAGTAGATTATAAACATATTTATCATCTGTGTTCCTTTCCCTCGAAATCCTAATTTTTCCAATTTGGGATTCTCAGTTTGCACCAAATTATCATCGATGGAAGAATTTACAGCTTTCTTATAACTAAATTGAGTAGATTATAAACATATTTATCATCCGTGTTCCTTTCCCTCGAAATCTTAATTTTCCCAATTTGGGATTCTCAATTTGCACCAAATTATCATCACAATTTTGTAGTGATGTGGTCCTACTCTGCGATGCCCAATTTTTCTATTTATCTGTTATAATGACATAAGAAATAATTTTATATATTTTCTTGGATTAAATTGAGAATCGGATCACTGTATCAGTCAATATTTTGTTTAGCACTTTATACTTTTAGTTTTGTTTTTATGTGTTAAATTATTTCTCACCTGACAGGATAATTCTTTTTCGATAATATTACCTCATGATTTCTCATCCCAAGGATACTTTTTGCTCTTTCTCACTGTAAGTTATTTTTTTTCTCTTCCTATTCCCTAAATTGAACTTGGCCTTTTTATTTCGAAATTATTTTTCTAGAATACATCGTAAACCGCCCAATTTTTCTATTTATCTGTTATAATGACATAAGAAATAATTTTATATATTTTCTTGGATGAAATTGAGAATCGGATCACTCTATCATTCAATATTTTTTTTAGCACTTTATACTTTTAGTTTTGTTTTTATGTGTTAAATTATTTCTCACCTTACAGGATAATTCTTTCTCGATAATATTACCTCATGCTTTCTCAGTCCAAGGATACTTTTTTCTCTTTCTCACGGTAAGTTATTTTTTTTCTCTTCCTATTCCCTAAATTGAACTTGGCCTTTTTATTTCGAAATTATTTTTCTAGAATACATCGTAAACCTTTAATTATTTTCAGCGTGGTTTTAGTAATTTAATTCCACGACTTATGAATAATTAGATTTTAACATAGATCGCCAATTAGAAGTCTCTAAGAATTAAAATGTAACTTTTCAACGAAATTCCATTTCATTTATGATGAACTATGTAATTTCATTACATAATGATCAATTTCCCCATTTTGTTATTACTTGGGATTTTAGTAAGTGAACTCCTCTTTAGGTTATAGTTTTAAGGTTCACAGTATATATAATTCCTATTTAATGTTAAATTTTATAATTGACATTTCTTTTGTTTATTCTTTCATGTATCGACTCTTCTATTTTCTCAATGTAAAAGAAAAATGATACAATGGTATATGTCACTATCTCTATATGTACATTATTTATAATGGTTTTCCAATATCTAGATTAACTTTAAATTGAATTTAATTTACCTCTAATTATATTTTAGAAGTTTATTTATATCATAATACTCTGCATACTTAGACAACTAAATCTAAAACTTATACTTCCAAAATTTGTTTTTACAAAATTATTTCAAAATAATTTTTCTTCTTGAACTAATTTGGAAATCCTCTTCCTAAATTATCTTTCTCTTCTGCAACTCTTTCTAATACTAATATGCTTCAGGATACCTCTTCCTTCAGTTCAATATTGATATTTCCCCATTTTTATATTAATTACCATCACATGTTTAAATCTATTATTTTTATCCACTTGTCCTTAAAATTTCTTTTTATTGTAGGTACAGGAAGAAATCTTCCCTTTTTAAAGAAATTTTCACAGGTATTTTTCTTTTATGTGCATCTTTTAAGTTTTTCCTTTTCATTTTTGTCAATTACAATTTCTAACTTCGGTCACTTTTTTTGTTACAGGTTTGTCCTATATTTTCATTCTCTGGTCCAATTCTTCGCGATCCACATTCAGAGTTCCTGGCTATCAATTTCACCCTATTTTAGGTCGGTCATCCGAGAAATGGAGGCTATTCCACCATTTTTTCTACTCTAAATAATTCGTCTTCCTACAATGTATTTTGAATTTAGATGATGCCCTGATTAAATTATAATTAAATTGTTGTATAATGGATTTATCTTTTGAAGGTTGAAAGAATTATTTCATCCTCATCTCCACTAGAGGATTTTATTGAAAATGATTGACACATGTAAAGTTATACAGCTACTTCATTTTATCTATATTACATATTTGTTATTATTTTACTGAATCTTGATATGGATAGAAATGTATAAAAATTTCTATATGACAGCATATATATATATATTTGTTTCTAATTTCAATCTGGATTGTATATTCATCATTCAGATATGTATCACAAATCATGTTGTATGTCTAGATTATTTTCTATTTAGAATTTCATGTATATTTCATATTTGTTATTATTTCTATAGATGAATTATATTTAGTTTCATATTACATGTATTGTAACCTTTTTAGTGAAATTCCAGATATTTAGTTCGACTTAAACAACATATGTAGACCCTTACAAGTGGTTTATAGATTCTATATGTTTGTCCCTAAATTAAATTAAGTATATGTCTATCTAACAGCACAGAAAAGTTAACGGTATTAACATATAATTAATTTATGTCAAATACATATGACAGTTAAATTTTATGAACTAAACATCATACTATACACATAATTTCTAAAATTTATTCTACATAATTTCAATTCAAAATTTATAAAATAATTTTTTTTCTACATTCCATTCAAGACTTTGATTACTAACAACAGCAACATAAAACATAAAAATTTCGCAAAATGTGCATACCAATGTTATAAAGACTATTTGCCTCCCAACCTTGAGCTTAATCCATAGCTCTCCCCTGATCAGAGACCAATTTTTCATTAGTGTATACAACCCACTTTGTCATACTAGAAATAGCTTATTTAAGCTTGATTTCCCTCAGCCTTTCCATAACTGTGTCCAGTTATTTTGTGATGTTTTTTCCCTTAGCGTATGCTTTGCTTTTATTTTTTCCACAAAAGCTTCTTTTAAAACTAGCTTTTCCTCTTTCTAGTTTTATTCGTACATCTTCTCATTAACTTTCCACTTTACTTAGGATTTTATTAGATATTTTTCTCCCATCTAATAAAATTTATTTTATTATATTTTTCTCCAAGGATTTCTAGATAATTTTGGGAAAGTCTTAGAAATCTAATCCATCCTCATGGATTTGAATTCCTGGACTCAATTGACTCTGTTTTTATACAATGATATAATTTCCACATTTATATATTAATTTCCACATTTATATATTAGTTTCCACAATTACTGTATAATTACATTTATTTATTAGGTCCCCCTGACCTTTATGTGTATTCTCCATTTATAGAACGTTGAAAATAGGGATATACATAGTCCCCCTCTAAAATAAAACACTGTCCTCGATGTTTGCCAATCTCTCTATTTATTCATTAAATGGTGATGGTTATATTTTCGTCATCATATCTTCCTGCTACCAAGTAGCTTCCTTAGCTGAAAAGTTCTTTCACTGCATTTTTACTCGATCTACTATTTTATTTCGAAGCATGGTTTCTTTCTGCTCCAATCTACAAGTAGTTTTGGACGAAACTTCCCTTATTTTTCCACCTGTATCACAGTCCAGTCATTCATGTGAGCAAGTTCATGTACATAAATTTTTCAATAATGAAATATGGAACCAATTTTTAATATGTCTAAGTAGAGAGATTTTATAATCTCACTCCAACCCTCAAGGCCCCATAATATTGAGGTTTTTCTCAACATAATTGTCAACATGCAATGCCATATTTGTGAAGTTAAATCCTTAGATATACTTGATCTCCATATTTGAATTATGTGTGAATTTTCGCATAACTCTTTTGACGAGTTTGAGTCACTTTAAGATTCTTTTGCATTCTTTCTACTATCCTTCTTCACCTCATGTAGTACTTCAGGTACTAGTATCACTTTTTCCTTCTGTTGACTCCAACTAAGTGGAGTGTGGCCTTTTTTGTCACACGAGGCTTTTGACTGACTTATGTCACTGGAAGTATGATACTTGTATTTTCATGCAATTTATAGTAATTTCATAAAGTCCCCGACTATTAATTTTTATCTATTTCATTCTTGTACAGTATGTCTGTAAATAATTGCTTTGTTCTCTATGTTTGTATATCTGTGTGAGGATCGTAAGCTGCACTGTAGTTCAAATTTGTTTCGCTTCCTCCAGACAGGATTTTCCCAAAAGTATATCTACTTTTGGCATCTCTATCAAAAAAATCAATTTTGTTATTCTATGGAGTTAAATATTTCATTCCTGAATCTTTTGGTCACTTACGATGTGCTAACAGTGGATTGTAAAGGCAGAAGTGTAATATTTAGTTAGAGTATCCACTATTCCCACAATTTTGTCATGTTGGTACTTGGTACTTGGTAGTCCTAGATGAATTTTCATTGATGCCACTTTTTCCTTCTATTCTCGAATAGAGAGGGAATTTAGTATACTAGCACGATGTTGAAGTTATACCTTATCTTGTTGACATTTTCAACCACTGTGCCCAGGATTTTGCTTCCTCCTTCTTCATCCCTGGTCAAAGTATAATTTTTTTTAAGGTTTTTATTATCTTTATATATCGGGATGACTAGCATAGTGTCTTTGATGGTACTCTGATGGTATTCATCCACTATTTCATGGTTCAACATTGACACCTTATAATTTTTATACTTTTTACTTGTAACAATCAGTATTGGCTGATTTAGTATCTATCATACAATTTCATCTTGCTGAATATTACATTTTTTAGGGTTTTGGAATAATGCTCCTTGAGTTTGTTATCCTTCTTCAAATATTACACTACTACTTGTATGTGTCAGAATTTGATGAGTTTGTATACTTACAAATCAATAATATGATTTTATTTTCCTTCTATGTTTGATTTTTATATCAATTTTAATGAGGAAATTTTCCACCTTGTTTATTTTGCATTTCACTTTATTTGAATAAAGGAATACTTATGACTTGTTATCACTAACTTGACCTTTATCCTATTCAATATTTATACATTTTAAGGTATTTATAACAGCAATTAGTTCTAATTCATAGACTGCATAACTAAATTCATGATTCTTCGAATTTCAGATTTCGAGATTCATAAAATATTTATGCAGTATTTTGCAGCATATTTCTCTCAACCTTTCTATAAAAAAAATTCAGTATATGCAACCACTCCTTAGTTGAATGAACAATTTTCAGTGTAGTACTAAATATCTATTTCAATTGTTCCAAACTAATTTGGCACTTAGTTTTTCCACTCAAGTTTACATTCTTATTTTTTTGCAATGCCGAAAATCTTTTTTCATTTTTATGGTATTATCCAGAAATACTCCTAAGTGATCGTATTGCAAGTATCTCATTGGATTCATATAAATTCAATATTTCATGTATCCTTTTTCTGATTTACCACAAATCCATCCTTGGAAATTTCATGTCCAATTTATTGACTCTAGGGGTTTTTTGAAACTCACATTGGCTGAGCTTTACATGTAGTTAAGATTCTCTAAGGATTTGCAGCACTATGCTAAAATGTTCCTGTTGTTCTTATCCCTTTATTCGATCATACCATAATATCTTCTATGAACATTCATGAAAACTTGTTCAATTGTTTCTATAGCATATTTTTCATTTAATACATGAATGTAAGACTTTAGCATGGTTTTTTTTGTAAGTCCTTATAATGTGCTTATCTACTTCAGAAGATTGTCTTATAAATGTTTTCTTCTTATTTGATTAATTAGGTCCTCTATATTCTGGAAGAAGTAACCAGTTCTTGATAGTTAACTAGTTTAACTATCTAAATCTATAGACATCTAGAAGGTGTCATCCTTCTTTATTTTATTTTATTTTTATCCAAGGATTTCTGGAGAATTTTGGGAAATTCCTAGGAATCTAATCCATCCGCATTGATTTGAATTCCTGGTCTCAATTTACTCTG
Source organism: Pinus albicaulis (assembly GCA_034641835.2). NCBI lineage: Eukaryota > Viridiplantae > Streptophyta > Pinopsida > Pinales > Pinaceae > Pinus > Pinus albicaulis. The sequence goes on from CM076582.1 coordinate 425,248,170, forward strand.
TCTTTATACAATGATATAATTTCCACATTTATATATTGATTTCCATAATTAATATATAATTACATTTATTTCTTAGCTCCCCTTGACCTTTATGTGTATTCTCCATTTATAGAATGTTGAAAATAGAGATATTACAGTTGGCCTCTTGTACCCATTTTATTAGAACCAAACAACCTGCTCTCAAAACCATATGAAACTCAAACATTTAATCTTTTCTCTACTTTTTCAATCAACCATATCCAATTAGCATTACTTAGCATTAGTGTAATTCTTTGGTTTTAGATGAAAACCAAAATATTTTATACCCTTTTCCATGTTTAATTTCATAGGTTTAAAATATCAATAAAAATATATATATATCTTTATCTTTGATATTACATGTAGATTTGGTGATTGAGCCCTCATTCTACATGAAAAAATAAGATTTAGATATATTTATTAAAATTGCAAAGGACATTGAAGATAAACCTCCCATAATCCAAGTAATAAAGGAATGATTGAACCTAATGTTAGTCAATAATAGCGTGATATACATCCAATATACTCTATCATAATATTTTGAGAGATTAACCTTTATAATGTCCCACTTTAGGGGTCTTTCATGAATTTTCCTACATTCAAATATACCAATTTTTTTCCAGGGATTGATTTTGGTAAAATGGGCTTGATTATTCTTGTGATTGCCTTGGAAATCATTATATACACACAATTAAAAATAGATATTGATATGACCATACCTTTAAAATAAGTTCTATGAAATTTGAATGGAAGGATACTGACCTTCTATCATATATATGAGACTCTTCAACAACCTAGAGGAGATCTATACCTATTAGTTCACACAAACCTATGAAGAGTTGTATGGCCTATCCATATGGAACCATATTTTTATCTCTTTAGAAACTTTGGATTAACTCTTTTAGAAAATCTTCAGTTATCTCCTCTATGAAATGCTCACTAACTTTTTATAATACAAAATGGGAAAATAAATAATTATTTAGAGTTACATATGTGATAGTAAGTCCCTGAGATACTTTAAAATGTTTTTAAAATGATGTTTCCAAAATTCAACCAGATGTTCGAAAGTCCTTTGAAAGAGAAAATATCTAATCCATTCTCAACCTCCCCCATTTATATTTTCTCAAGTGACTCCCTTTTCCACATGTTGAAATAAATTGTGTTCTCATCTCCACATTCAAGCCAAATAACCATGCACATCAATCTCCATGATAGATTCCAACATGGTTTCCAACACTGCAAAACAATCAATGCTTTTAGCCACCCACTCAACCCCTATTTTCCTATCACTGCAAGTAGGATTTAAATATATCAAATCAATATCCACAACTTCTTTATCCTAGAGCTAATACAAGAAGAAACTTGTTAAGGGATCAATTCTTGCAAATAAATTCCACAACTCTACATTCCCAAGTGAGAAATTCAAATCATGTACACCTAATATACCACTCACACCCAACCTGATGAAAGTTAGCCACTGAAAAACCCTTCTAACACCTTCACAATCATTTCTCTTTCTCCATAGTTCTCTTGAAGTGGGAAAATGCGAGGATTATTTGGCTCCACAATCTTATGAAGGAAAACTCTCTTTGAGGGGATTTTCATTCCCCTATAATTGAAAGACTGTATTTTCATTAGGTAAACCTCTCTATGTTTCTTGCTTCTTTAAGAACCCTGTCAACTCTAGTATGACTACTAGTGTGCTAGCAACTTGCTCATGGATAGCATTTTATTTGATAATTCACATTTAGCATTCTCTCCCACTTCCCCTCTCCTCTCCAAATTAATTTGAGTTAATCTCAAAATGACCCAATCCAACCAAATTTTGATCTATAATGTCTCTCAACCTCAAAATATAATTCACCTTTGAATCTCTGATACCAAAGGAAAATTATTTATTAGTTGAGAAAATATAAACCACTAAGGTCAATGGTTTCCTAGGTTTTCAACCTTTCTTCTTCATACATAGGTTTATGAGGAAGAAAAAAATCTTAGGGGATTTTTGGAAATCAACTCCTCATTAGAAGCCATGTCTCCCAAAACTTCTAAGGATTTTGAAATTTTAAACTATCTACTTCACCTTTGACAACGTCCCTGAATATATTATTTTTCAATTTATTTTCATCATCATCTACATGGACCATCATTGTTCTCCCAAGCTCTATGATCTCTACTTTTGCAACCCCATAAACACCACATATCCCATGGGAATCCTTGTGATAGCGGTTTTCAATTCACACTGCTACGTCAATCACGTTAACTAACTAGGTAGGGAGATGAGGTGTTTCAGAGTAATGCTAATCTTAGGGATATCCTTGATTTTATCCATGGTCTTCTTGCAATTGTTGAAAGTGATTTTGCAACTATTGACTAAATGTGCATACTTGTGAGAATGAATCCAACTAAATGGAACTCGTTCATGATATAGGTTGTGATTATAATCCCAATATTCATTTCCCATAATTATTTCTTTATTAAGCTTGTCAATTTTCATGAAAATATACAAAATACACATTATTTTGGTTTCTTCAAAAGATAAATCATATTATAGAAAAATCCAATATCATTTCCAAAATTATTAAAGTTTTTCTTTATCCAAAATACCCTAAGGAGGTTTGGAATACAAACCTAAATTGGATAATAGCCCATTCCTTCTCTAATTCCTTCAAACTGTAAAGTCCATTTTTTAAGCATCACTAGTAAGAATCAATTCTCTAATTTGTTTTCAATACCCATTTTGCATCAACAACTATATCGAAAGTAAGATAAATCCAACCTTTTGAAAATATACTCATCAATTGAACCTAGGATAAAAGGAGTTTCGAAGTAGATTCAACCCATGAGATTAGGGTTTGAACCTTTAAATTTGTCCCCCTTCCATGGCTTACTACTGACTTGTAAGAAATAACTTGATACATTCCAATGTCATCACCAAGAATCAATTAGCACTCATTTTTTTCATGAAATTAGGTTTTTTATGCTTTGGTCTATGGTTTCTTCTCCCCTTAATTAATGCCTTTTGTGGCTTCCTGCCACCAATTTAAAATTATTAATTTGAAATATCTTCTTTTTATAGAAAAATGACCTAGATATTGCACAAATGCATTTCTATAGTTATATTATTAGGTTATTTAGACCCTTAAATTGTTCCATTTTTATCATATATATAGTACACTTAGTATTAGGATCATTTTATCTTGGGTTATACATTGCATTTATAATAAAAGGGTGTTTTTAGTTAAACTTGATTGTAATTATAGGTTTCTTGTCATTTTTAAGGTGCAAGGTTCATAACATTTAGTACCATAGCTATGATCTAAGGGTTTTCTACTTCAAATGGGTCATCTTATAATTTTCACTATTATTTTACCTTGTGGATTTTTTAGATCAATAAATTTTGATCAAGTTGAGACTAAATATCTAGGTGTGCTTGGTCAAAAATTTAGATTCTAGTTTTCTATATTTCAAGAGATATATTGAGATATACCTTCTGAAATTTCGAGCTTGCAAATGGTAAAAACTTTAGATTCTTGTTTTCTATATTTCAAGAGATATACCTTGCGGAATTTAGGGCTTGCAAATGATCACTAAAACATTTTCAAATGAGTGATCTAAGACTTTATTATATAATTGTTTTTAATGAAAATTTAGACTAAGAAATTTTGAACAAATTAAGAAACTATATCGAGCTACATATAATATATTTTTATAGTTTTCTTCATTATAATATTATAGGTACACTTTGGAATTTACGGTTAATAAATGGTCCTAAATTAGTATTGAATGAGTGACCCTAACATTTATTTCGTAATATTTTGTATAGGAAACTTCATACTATGAAAATTTCAAAGGTATGAAAAGATATACCAATTACCCCAAATAAAAATTAGAGAATCATATTTTTAGAATTAAACATGTGAAATAATTTAGAGGTTAACTTTTAAGAAGAGAAAAAAAAAACACTTTTTGGTAAATTTACATCAAAATATAGATTATAGAGTAGACATATCATAGTATAGGCCAAGATTTTAGATTAAGATATTGAAATCTTAGATATGACTTAAGAAAAAATTTAATGATATAGATAGTCTTTAAATTAACATTTTAAATTTATTAACTTTTAATTGACATAACTTTTAATTACAAGATATCGGTTTTTAGGACATATTAAATTGTGATAAAAAGTACTACGAATATTACTTTTTCACATGGCTCAAAATAAGCATCTAAAATTAACTTCATGACTTTCAAAGAAATGGAGGGATACATAGTTAACTTTCCCAATAAGAAAATCAAGTTAATGAAATGAGAAAGGAGTCACTAACAAGCAATGTATGGAGAAGGAACATGAAGATATTTCAAAATTTAGTGGCATCCATGTATCAGAAATGATGACTCACACTAAGAGTTTAAAAATTTCATTCACAAACACTAACATAGATTGATCCGTAGAAACTACAATGATTATCACTATTTCTTAACTAAAATTTACTACTCCTACCAACTATTAACATGTGCTACGACATAAATATGAACACCCGTGATTATTTTTCTCACATAGATATGAGAATTTTGATGAACTCGTGAGTTTGTTTTTCCACCATACTTTTGAACTCTTTAAAGTAATCAAGAACAACACTCTTCTTTCTTCTTTCTTATGAAATAGACCAATGTATACCTAGAACTATTATCAACAGAAATAACAACATACCATTATCCACCAAGAAATCTAATTTGAGATTCGTATAGCTCAAGTCTCATTGAAATATAATATATGAATGGAAGCAATGAAAACATGATTATATATCCAACATATTTATAATTTAATTTTAAATTTTTTTGACTAAAATATGTTAATTTTGATGGTAGAACTAGTAATCTACTTACCCTAATAATTTTCTTTGAATGCTCACTACATATAATAATTTTATGCCGCTAATTCTCACAACTCGGGAACACTTCAGTAAATAATTACATGAAACAATTAGCATTATACTCAACATAAAAGGTATATACAACTTAATCAAGGTATCTCACTCATCCCATTAATTCCCATCAAATTTCATAACTATGATAATTGGTTGTTTCATGAATGGACAAATAATTTGTTCCTTAGTATTATATGTTAGGTCCCTATATCACTAGTATAGTCCCTTATTATTGTTAGTGTAACCCCCTTATTGTTATTATTGTACCCTTGTAACCCCCATTTTGTTATTATTGTGCCCTTAAATTATTATTGTTAGGTCGGCTAGGATTACATTGTGGCCCACTAGGATTACAGTATGGCCACATGGACTCCTGTATATAGAAAGGAGGTTTTTGTAAATTGTATCATCCAAGAATTGTTCATTTATGTAATGTATTAGGTTTCCCCCTCAGTGGCTTATTTCTAAGGCGTTGATATCTCTTTTCTTCTATTTTTGGAGAATTTGGTTACACAACATTTGGTATCAAAGCTTTGGATTACAGTTTCTTGCTTCAAGCAGGTCATATTGGCATTTCGCTATAACTTGTTTTCTGAAGTTTAAGTAGAAATTTTCTCTATAACTTACAAAAATTGGTAGAAATTCTGGATCTCGATGCGATTCATTTGGTTTGTTGTTGAAATCCTCTCCATTGATCTTGGTTAGATCAACGATCAGGAATTTGGGTTGGAATTTTTCTTGGTTCTTCCGCCAACCCTAGCGCCTCCCGGCACTTGACTCCAAGAAGGGTTTCTACCCGGTTCATTTCTCCACTGTTTGCTGTGAAATCCGGAAAGCCGAGGCTTCAGCTCTATAGTGAATCCTTACTGTATTTTTTTTTATGAAGTTAATGAGAAATTCCTTTGCTAGTGTTGTGCCTTACGCTGTGGATCTTCCCTGCAAGATTTGTTATTGTTGATTCTTCTGTAGAGATGAGTTTGCTTCTGAATACAACTGGAATTATTTGCTTAATAGAGGTATCTCTATTCGCTAATACTCTAAGGGCTTATTTTAACTTAGATTTAATGCATTGTATTCAATTTTTGTTTTCCACTTTTTATAAATTTACAGAGGTCTCTCCCATTTAATGAATCTAGATGCTTCAGAGGAAGACGCCCGAATGGTCGCCTCAAACCCTCCAGCTAATTTATCGGTTAAAATAATTATTATCATTAAAGAGTTTATGTTCCTACGTAATCTTGTGCTTATGTGTTTTATCTGGCTCATGCAACAGTCTCGGTACTGATAACTATACCTTGGTTTAATTTCTTCATAGGTCGATTGTACCACTTAGGTAGGTGTGATCAAATTATGTCTTGAATATCTTCTAAAGACCTTCACCCGACTAACGATTTCCTGCAGATTTTCTTACAGGTATTTAATACCCAAAAACAACCTTTCTCTCGTTAATCAGCTGATGTGGCCTTCATGCCTTCTCAGGGATCTTTAAAAGAGAGAGAAGGATTGCCAATATTAACTAGTCGATGTTGGAATTTAGTTCCGAGTTTTATTACTAGTGGTAGTTGGATGTAAATCTTTCCACGTAGTTGAGAATATTGGTCTTTATGTAACATTCATATACATTTGTATAATTGTACCCTTAAGAGTTTTAATACTATTCTCTAGTATGAACACTCCTGCGGAACAAATTTTATTATACAGTGGACTGTTATGTCCCTCCTTATGGATGGGCAGCATAACTAGTATAACTTATGTTTGTTTTCTTTATTGTTTCATGTAAGCAAACTCTTTATATATATATTTGTTACTTATTGAAAACAGGAAATATTTCACCGTTATATTGTTTACCAGGTTAGCTCTTGTTGGTTCTTATGAATTTACTAAACTTCACTTTGCTCTGTTTTAATAAATATAATTTCTAACTCTGGATTTGAGCTCTCACTATAATTGAAAGATTTATTTCCAATTATTCTTCAGTTCCTTATAGAACTGAGTTTTTTTTTATGATACGATCTGATTTTTTGATATTTATATAAATACTGAAATTGGAATATCATATATAATTTGATTATATACATTTCCTTCCCTTTTTCTTTTACATATAAGTTGTTCTGTGATGTGAAATTGATTAAAAAGGGTTTGTTTCACTTATAGTCAAATCTGGTGACCGGACCACCCTTCATAGTGTCTGTGTATGACTGTATTTATAAGGAAGAGGAATCATGGGTAGGGTTTTTTCCCAAACCCAAGATCAAAAGTCTAGATAATCTCTCATTGAATTGACCTAAAACTTAACTTGAAGTTTTCTAGTTCATTTGTATATACATATTTTCTGATTTTATCACTTTTCTAAATACATTTCCAATAAATTAAAAAGGTAAGAATGTATAAGAATGACAGTTACAACTTTTTTATATTATAACAACCTTATTTACTGAAATTAAGATATTTACTTATTTATGTAGAGTCTATCTATTACGTGCACAGTTTACAGAATTTTATAATAAATACTATCTAACATTCATTTGTGAATTTTTAGAATTTCTAGAAAATTTTATAGTCTTTATGTTGTTTAAAATAATTTTAAGAATTCTATCTAATACTCTTTCTTTTTGTTGTTTAACCTAGCCTCAAAAATAAACATTAAACTTCACAGAAACCATGATACTAGCATTTCTTTATAGAAGTTATGACATATACTGTTATATAAATAATTTCTATCTGCAACTTAAGAAATCAAATAGAATTTCATAAAATTTACTTATCAGATTAGCAAATTTATAGTTGTGGTCCTCCCAACCTTCAGGAGAGGCAATTACATCCTGCTCCTTCCCCCGTGCTCCAGATTATAGAAAGGTATGGGTTAAAAGTGGATTCTTTTCTACTAAGACCTCAGGACAAATAGTCCAGCCAGCACCAGAAAATTAGTTTCAGGATTTTCTGAGTTTTTTTCCACTGGTCTCTACTAGCTCTAGAAAATCCACACTCCTTCCTCCCAAACTAGAACAACACCCCTACTCCTCATTGGGATAACCCTTTATCCTCATAGGAGTAGGTAATTGTTTCCAACTGTCCGCAACCACTTCCAGTTCTTGGAAAAAAAAATTACCATCAGCTTTTATTTACTTTTATCTAGTTTATTTTCCATAATAATGCTATTATTAAAATACATAACACAAATTGTCTCAATTTTTCCTTAACAATTATATACAAATCACTTAACTAGTTAACCAACTAGTTAGTAGTAAATGTAGCTGTCACAACTTCCCCGCTTGGAGGTAACACCATCCTTGGTGTTTTCACTCTCGCTCTGAAAAGAGCTCTAGGTAGGTTTCCTTCACGAATATTTCATCCTCCCAAGTAGCCTCATCCGGGCCGAAGTGCTTCCATTACACTTTAACCTGTGTGATAATTCACTTTCAGAGCATGATTTCCCTTCGTTCAAGTATGTGTTACGGCTCAACGAGGAACCCTTTGTCCAGTTCTACCTGCAACAACAAAATTTCTTGTCAATTTCTCATAAAGGAAATCATATTGCAAGTTAGGACTTGCATTTATATCCTACCTCTATATGTTTCCAATGAATTACGTGCTTTGAATCATGCACATAATGCTTCAACAGGGACACATGAAATACATTATGCACTCGAATATGACCGGGTAAGGCTAGCCGATAGGCCACAGGTCCTATCCTTTCCAAAATTTGGAAGGTTCCACAAAACCTGGGGGCCAATTTTGCACAAGAGTTCCACCGTAATGTGCTCCTCTTGGGTTTGATTCTTACGTACACATGGTCCCCCACTTCGAATTCTCGATAAGACCTTTTTTTATCGTCATAGATCTTCTGTCGATCTTGTGTAGCCTTAAGATTTTGTCTTATCCTTTTTACTTATAATTCCATTTCAGCAAGCATTTCGGGTCCCAACATTAATTTCGTCTTGGGGCTACTCCAGTTTATGGGCATACGACACTTCCTCCCATACAAGGCCTTAAAAGGACTCATCTTCAGGGGTTCCTGGTAGCCATTATTATAAGCAAATTCAACCAGGTGTAAATAGTCTTCCATTTGTTGCCACAAAAACTAGTACTCAGGATATTTTTGTGCTTCTTCGTTTATTTTTTTTGAAAATCTACTTTCCAGCTGATTATAATATAGCTCATATATACCATGTAATTTTTGACTTAAAGCATTAGCTACTCGATTTTCCTTTCCTTTGACATGTTGAATATCCATGTCAAACTCGTTTAAGAAAGCATTCCATCTTGCTTGTTTTGAATTTAAATCTTCTTGCTTGAAGTAACTCGTCAAGCTACTATGATCCGTTTTTAACACAAAAAATTTTCCCAACAGGTAGTGTCTCCATACTCGGAGTGCATGAACTACTGCGGTTAACTCCAGATCATATGCAAAATACCTTTGTTCATGATCTTTCAATTTTCGGGATTCATATGCCACCAATTTGCCTTCTTGGGACAGAACTGCCCCAACACCTTCTTTACTTGCATCTATACATACTTCAAATTCTTTGTTGGGATCAGCTACCCTTAATACAGGAGTAGTGGTTAAAATCTATATCAGTTTTTCAAAAATGTTTTGACATTCCACAGTCCATTTAAAAACTTTTCCCTTCCTCTACAAGGTAGTAATGGGGAAAGAAATTCTGGAAAATCCTTCAATAAATCTTCGATAGTACCCATCTAGTCCCATAAAGGATCTACTATCTACCATGTTCTGGGGTACCCACCATTACATGATTGTTTGATCTTTTCTGGATCAACAACAATTTCCACTTCTGAAATAACATGTCCTAAATACTGGATTTCTATTTTGAAGAAATCACACTTGCTGAATTTTTCCTACAGCTGGTGTTTTCTTAGCATTTCCAGCATAATCCTCAAATGCCCCTTATACTCTTCCTAGTTTTTAGAATAGATAAAAATATCATCTATAAATATAAGTACAAAATTATTTAGGAAAAGGATGGAAGACTCCATGCATTAGCCTCATAAAGATTGCTAGTGCATTTGTTAACCCAAAGGGTAACACCAAAAATTCATAGTGACCTTACCTTGTACAAAATGTTGTTTTGCAAATGTCTTCTTCCTTGATTCGAATCTGGTGATACTCAGATCTCAAATGTATCTCGGAAAACATCGTATCCCCTTCTACTTGATCAAATAGATCATCAATCCTTGGTAAAGGCCATTTGTTCTTGATTTTTAATTTGTTGAGCTGCCTATAATCCGTGCACATTCGCATGGTCTCATCTTTATTTTTCAGGAAAAAAACTGGTGCTCCCCAAGGGGACACACTTGGGCGAATATAACCCTTATCCAGCAGTTTCTGTAACTACATCTTTAGCTCTGTTAATTTTGGCACACTCATTCTATAAGGAGCCCTTGACATGAGAGAAGCTCTAGGCATTAAATCTATAGTAAATTCAATGTCTTTCCTTGGTGGTAATCTAGGAATGTTTTCTGGAAAAACATCTAGAAATTCTTGTACAACAGGTATATTTTCCATTGTAAGTCATTTCTCCTTAGAATCTGTATACCCCACCTGAATCGCATATAATTGACACCCTTTTCTTATACATTTATTCATTTGGGATGCTAAAATTGGATGTACCTGTAATGGATTTCTTATTCCTTGAATTTCCTTACGTTTTCCATCGTGCATTCTGTAATAAATAATCTTTTCCTTACAGTCTACTAGTGTCCAACGCTTTTCTAGCCAATCCGTGCCTAACAAAACATCATAGGATCCTAATGGCAGAACATTTAGATCCACCGGTAACTGCTGATTCAAAATTTCTAATATACAGTTCGGAATTTTGGCAGTTACCTGACGCTTTGCTCCAGTGGCTAACTGTTCTAGCCATGAACTTTTAAATTTCTATTCTTTTAGTTTACACAACTCTACCACTTTGGGACTAACATAGCTCAGACTTGCACCTGGATCTACCAAAATAGAAACAGATTGAGTTAGTATTTTACCTTCCAGCTCAATCATCGTTCGTTGATAATCTGCTTGTCTGTCCTCCAACGTTGAATTGATACGGGGTATGTTTCGCGCCACATCACCTACTATAGAATCTTCCTGCAAATTTGCTACAGTGTCATTTATGGTTCGCTGTGGACAGTTTTTGTAGTAATGTGCTTCACCACACCCCCAACATTATAAAGGTGGCTTAGTCACCTGCCTTTTCTTAGGCTTGTTAGATGCTTCTGTAGGATTTTCATTTGTTGACCATCTGGTTCTTTGGTGATTTCTGCCAAACTGTTCGTTGATAGGATTTTGTGCAGAATTCTTAAAGTTGCCACTTTTGGCGCCCTTGAAATTTGAGTTACTTTTCTGTCCTCTCTTTGGCTACCAAGTTTTTCCAACCTCCCCTTTACACTTGGACTACTAATAGCACATTTGTACTTTACGAATGGCATCATCCATGGTTCAGGGACTTAAAAATTTTATTCACTCCTTCATGTGTGTTGGAAAACCGCTCAGAAATCTTTGCACTTTAGCCTTTTCCTCTCGAAGATATGGAACATATCTTAACAGGGTGGTAAACTTAATGATATATTCATCCATAGTCATCTGTCTCAACCTTAGTTCATGAAATTCCTTAGCTTTTTCATCATAAAATCGTTCTGTTAAATACTTGTCCTTGAATTATTGCTAAAAATATTCCCAGGTAACATCATGTTCCTCTATGTTGCGAACATTTTTCACTTCTTCCCACCATAAAGTGGCTTTCTCCCGTAACTAATATATGGCTAATCTGGCCTTCAGATTGCTACTATACTCGTACACCTGGAAGTACTTATTCATTTTTATTAACCATGCTTCAGCCACTTCTTCATCTTCTCCATCAAATGTTGGTGGTTTTATCTTTCGAAATTCCCCCTAAAGTTCTATTTTCTTCTTTTTAACTTCTTGCTGATCGGAGACATTGCTAGATTCTGCTTCATTGAAATTTTTGTTTTTGCTTCGCTGGGACGGGCTTTTTTCCACTCTATCATTGGTGTTATTTCTTGTTTGTTGTTCTTCTTCATCTTGCATGCCTCTATCAGTACTTGGATGCTCCACTTCCTGATTTTGTTTATCTAATATTATTTTTAATATTTTATCCTGATCTTGCAATAATCGCTCATTATCTTTTTGAACACGCACCATTTCCTCCTGTAATTGTTGCACCATATTCAACAGGAAACTAGTTTGGTGTTGATGTTCTTCCAATAGCCTACTATTTTTTTGGTGTTGTTCAACACTTAACTGAACCCACATTTCTGGGTTCATCACTGGTTGACCTTGGGGTTCCCCGACTTCTTGGGGAGTTTGTTGTGTATTTCCCCTTCTCATAATTTTTGTTAAACTCTCTCTGTGCATCAATAAACATACAACTTTACCGTTAGTTGACCCATAGGGTCCCAGAATATGAACGCTGCTCTGATACCACTTGTCACACTCATCAATAATAATAATAATAATAATAATAATAATAATAATAATAAAACTATACCTTACTAGAAGAAAACTGAGATCTACTTCCTATCCTATTACCTATGTAATTTTTAACTTTATTATTTTTCCTTAAACCCATATCAGGGATACATAATGCAATTGTGTAAATATTATTTACCTTACTAAGGTTCAACCCATAAGAAGGATTCATATATATGTTATGTGAGTAATATTTACTTTACAAAGCTTATCATTGCACATAATGAAACATATTAAGGTTTGACATAGAATCGAAACAAACAAATTAAAAACATTACATATAGTCACAATAACATTCATGTTAACGTATACCCAACGCATGTAACGCTTCCACCAACACCTGAGCTAGCGCGTTAAATTCCATTGAAAGCCAAGGTACCTCACTTTAATGCAATAGTACAACTCGCAGACATTTTCGGATCTTGATGTGATTCATTTGGTTTGACGTTGAAATCCTCTCCATTGATCTTGGTTAGATCAATGATGAGGAATTTGGGTGGGAATTTTTCTTGGTTCTTCCGCCAACCCTAGCGCCTCTCGGCACTTGACTCCAACAAGGGTTTCTACCTGGTTCATTTCTCCACTGTTTTCTGTGAAATCCGGAAAGTTGAGGCTTCAGCTCTGCAGTGAATCCTTATTGTATTTTTTTTATGAATTTAATGAGAAATTCCTTCATTGGTGTTGTGCCTTATGTTGTGGATCTTCCCTACAAGATTTGTTATTGTTGATTCGTCTATAGAGGCAAGCTTGTTTTTGAATACAATTGGAATTATTTTCTTAACAGAGCTATCTCTGTTTGCCACTGCTCTCATGGCTTCTTATAACTTAGATTTAATGCACCATATTCGATTTTTTTTTTCCACTGTTTATAAATTTATAGATATTTCTCCCGTTTAATGAATCTAGATGCTTTGGAGGAATAATACGCCCAAATGGTCGCCTCAAACCCTCCAGGTAATTAATCAGTTAAAATCGTTATTATCATTAAATATTTTTTGTTCCTACGCAATCTTGTGCTATGCGTTTTATCTAGCTCATGTGACAGTATCGGTACTGATAACTATACCTTAGTTTAATTTCTTCACAGGTCGATTGTACCGCTTGGGTATGTGTGATCAAATTCTTTCTTGAATATCTTCTAAAAACCTTCACCCGACTAATGATTGCTTGCAGATTTTCTTCCAGGTCTTTAATACCCAACAACAACCTTGCTCTCGTTAATCAGCTGATGCGGCCTTCTTGCCTTCTCAGGAATCTTTAAAAGAGAGAGAAGGATTGACAATCTTAACTAGTTGATATTGGAATTTAGTTCCAAGTTCTATTACTGGCGGTAGTTGGATGTAAATATTTCCGCGTAGTTGAGAATATTGGTTTTTCTGTAATATTCATATACATTCATACTGTTGTACCCTTAAGGGTTTTAATACTATTCTCTAGTATGAACATTCGTGTGGAACGAATTTTATGATACAGTGGACCGTTATGTCCCTCCTTATGGATGGTCAGCATAACCAGTATAACTTTTTTTTTGTTTTCTTTATTGTTTCATGTAAGAAAACTCTTTATATATATATATATATATATCTTCATTACTTATTGAAAACAGGAAATATTTTATCGTTATATTGTTTACCAGGTTAGCTCTTGTTGGTTCTCATGAATTTATTGAACTTTGATTTGCTCTGTTTTTAATAAATATAGTTTCTAACTCTGGATTTGAGCTCTCACTATAATTGAAAGATCTATTTCCAATTATTCTTCAATTCCTTATAGAACTGAGTTTTTTTATTATGATATGCTCTGAGTTTTCGATATTTATATAAATACTGTTGAAATTGGAAAGATCAGATATAATTTGATTATATACACTTCCTTCCCCTTTTCTTTTACATATAAGTTGTTATGTGATGTGAAATTGATTAAAAATTGGTTGTTTCACTTATAGTCAAATATGGTGACCGAACCACCCTTCATAGTTTCTGTGTATGACTATATTTATAAGGACGAGGTATCATGGGTAGGGTTTTTGCCCAAACCCAAGATCAAAAGTCTAGATAATCTCTCATCGAATTGACCTAAAACTTAGCCTAAAATTTTTGAGTTCATTTGTCTATACATATTTTCTGATTTTATCTCTTTTCCAAATACATTTCCAGTAAATATAATAAATATTGTCTAACTATCATTTGTGAATTTTCAGAATTTCTAGAAAATTTTACAGTCTTTCTGTTGTTTAAAATAATTTCAATAATTCTATCTAATACTCTTTCTTTTTGTTGTTTAACCTAGATTCAGAAATAAACATTAAACTTCACAGAAACCCTGATACTAGCATTTCCTTACAGAAGTTATGACATATACTGTTATATAAAGAATTTATATCTGCAACTTAAGAAATCAAATAGAATTTCATAAAATTTACTTATCGGATTAGCATATTTATAGTTGTGGTCCTCCAAACCTTCAGGAGAGGAAATTATGTACTTCTCCTACCCCCGTGCTCCAGATTCTGGAAAGGTACGGGTTAACAGTGGATTCTTTTCTGCTATGATCTCAGGACAGACAATCCAGCCAACACCAGAAAATTAGTTTCAGGATTTTCTGAGTGTTTTTCCACTGGTCTCTACGAGCTCTGGAAAATCCACACTCCTTCCTCTGAAACTAGAACAGCATCCTACTCCTCACTGGGATAACATTTTATCCTCAAAGGAGCAGGTAACTATTTCCAACTGTCCCCAACCACTTCCAATTCTTGGAAAAACATTTTACCATGAGATTTTATTTACTTTTATCCAGTTTATTTTCCATAATAATGCTATTATTAAAATAAATAGCATAAATTGTCCCAGTTTTTCCTTAACAATTATATACAAATCACTTAACTAGTTAACCAACTAGTTAGCAGTAAATGTAGTTGTCACAATTATTAATATATTATAATAATATGATATATTTATTATTGTGATATTAATATATTATAATATGTTTATTATTATAAGAGTAGTGTTGGTATAATATTACTATGACATAATAATTATTATTTATTATTATTATATATTAAAGTAATATAGCTAATATATATATATATATATTTATATATATTATTTTATAATAACATTATATGAAGTAGATGAAAAGGTAAAAACAAAAAAGTAGAGAAAAAAATGAAGAGAAAAGGAAGAGATGCTTCCTCACAAATACAATTAGATACTCTATTTGTGTTAAATTTATATATTTAAGGGGAGAAGTGATTTTTTCATTAGGAGTGGATATTAGATTAACTAAGATTAAATTTTAAATATTAAATTTATATATTTAGAGAGAGGTGATTTTTCATTAGGGCCTACATTAGAGTAATTAGATTAAATTTTAAATATTAAATGTTAAACATTACTTTTGCATTTACGTTTACATGTTTAACTAAGATAGTCAATGCATGTAGTGTACTCAAATACAAATGATCCAAATTTATCAAATGTAATAATATTAATATTATAATATATTAATATGAATATTATAATATATTAATATGAATATTATAATTAATAATATTATTAGTATTAATATTTTAATATTAATATTAGGGTATTTGGCCTTTATGCTTCACCTTAATAAAACATCTTTTCTAGTGTCCCTAAATATAAAGAAGAGTATGGAGTAAATATAAAAGAGGTTTTATTTTTTACCATATCTCTGGTTTATTTATATTTATATTTATTTACCATATCTCTTTTATTTACCATGGTATTTGGCCCATAGGCTTGGTATATACTTGGATGTTGATTTCTAATCATATTTAATATATTTTTATGTATTTACCATATACCTCTTTTATATTTATTTCTTTACCATACATATTTTATAAATATGGTATTTTTCCCATAGTATTTATCCCATGGTATTAATAATAATTTGTTACATAGTATTTGGCCCATAGGCTTCACCTAAATAAAACCTCATGTTTTTAGTTTTCGTAAATATAAAAAGGTTTATGGAGTAAACATAAAAATAGGTTTTATTTATTTACAATATCTCTAATTTATTTATATATTTTTTTTTACCATACCTCCAATTTAATTATAAAAAGATGTTTTATTTTTTATTTACCCTAACTCCCGTTTATTTATATTTATATTTGTTTGCTATATAGTTTCCTTACATTACATTACTTACCTTACATTTCTAACATTACATCTACACATGTGCATACTTCAAATGTTTACATTACATATACACATAGAGCCCCCGTCAACACAATTATTAATAATTATTAATGATAAATTCTTATCATTGTAAATCAACTTGTGTTAATTGTAAATATCTATCATTTGAACCAAGACATTAGGCATCATTAAATATGTGTTATTATATGAGAACTTTTAGAGGTCACATTTTTCTATAGATAACTACCATAGCTTGTTTTGAAGCACCCTTGATGTCTCTAGCTCAAGATGTCAAAAATTTTAGACTAGGTTATCTTTAAGAAGATTCAAAAATGAATTTATTAATTAAGAACTTGAAGTTATTTTATGGTTTAAGTTATTTTAAAAATATTTGAATTTTTAAAATTACATTTAGGATATAGTCATAAAGTGTGGAATAATAAATGATAGGGTCTCATGAGTGAATTTGTAATAAAAAAAAATCACTAAAGTAAAGCCTAAATGATAAGATTTGTTAAAGTACTCTCTAGTGAAAAAGATATCAATTTGAAATCTTGTAGACACAAATTCAACCATGAATATCAATAGATATAGGACAAGTCTATGTAGTTCCAAACAATTTTAATAATCATCAATTTAGAAAATAATAATATTAATACAATCCCGTGAGATTTTACTAACTTAAATGATCACAATTAAAGAGCTTCAAAACATTGAAAATATATTAATAGTAATTTTAATCATTTAAATGATAAATGATTAAAAAAAAAGATTAATATAATGTCAAGTAATTCTAACCGCCACGGAATGTTCATGCTGAAGCGGGTGGCTCTGCTGCAAGAGATGGGACCGAGATGAATCGTGCATGAAATGTAGTTTGTTGATCTGATGATGTTGTCTTTTCTGATGTGTTTAGTTATAGTAACCTCGCATAGCTGGCCTGGGGTAATCTGCCGAGAAAGGTAGATGGTTTTATTGGAAATTGTATAAATCAAGGCAGGATAACTGTAAACAACTATGATAGCTCCTTTTGTTAGAAAAGTAAAAACAGTTTCAGCCCCATCGACTGGTCGAGTTTCCTCTGTTGGCAGACTTGGCGTAGAGGTAGTTTTGTAACATTATATAACTTCACTCTACTCATATAATATAGATTTATGACTTAAAAAAAGAGTAATTTTAATATTTTAAATAATAGCGATTGAAAAGTTTGGAAATATTGAATACATATTTATAAAATCCAAATAGTTTTAATAATTGATATGGTAATGGTAATTTTAATATCCAACTAAAGAAAGGAAAAAATTATTAAAAATTATTTTGATATTCTATATGGTCATAGTTTTCAAGCAGAAGCAAAGAAAATAAAATCATAGTAAATATAGTTGGCATAATTTTGAAAACTAATTTTAGAAACTTGAATATTTCATCTTAGGAATGTTAATATAACAATGAATTTAAATTTTTAAATTTATGGTTTTCTATTCCCATGGCATGTCACTAAACTAATGAATTCCAAAATGTGAGATAGAGATAATTATAGTTACAATATAACACATTTCACCTAGCCAAATAGTAATTTATTAAGTTCAAATATAATTATACACTCATAGTCCATCTTTTATGAAGTAAACATTTTCCATCAACATCATTATTCAGCTTCAATATATAACAAAGGCATATATATTCCAAAGTAATAATCATCTATCAAGCCCTAATATATCACAATTCACTAAGATGCTGTTTTAGATATCTAAATAAAATCTAGCCAATAAAATTATTATAATTTCAAAAGACAAGTAGCATTTTATACTTAAAAGAAATAAATGCCTCACAACCTAAACATAGAAGAAAAAATTGAAAACCAAGTACAGTGTTGACACACTATTGCCATAGAACATAGAGGACCAAATTAAATGCAAGTGTAGTATTAAGGACACAATACTACTACAGAACATACAGGACAAAATTGAAAACCAGTTAGTATTAAGAAGGCTACAAGAACATAGACTCAAATTCATTCTCATAAAATACAATTTTAGAGTGTAACCATATGGAATCATCATTTATTTATTCAAATGTGTGATAGGAGAACCAAACCAACTCACATGAGTACGCCACTAAGAAAATCATAAAACATATTATTCAAAATGAAAACTTTGTAACCATGCATTACAGATTGGATCAATGGCTCTTGAGAAGCAAATGGACGAAATGCCTCATTAAAAAATTTGTTTTCTCTCTACAAATTTACCTATTTTGGATGAATATGGGCATTAGATTGGGTTTGATGATGAGGTCTGGTTGTGAAATATACAATTATCTCTCTTGATGATGAGGTATGATTGTGCAATATACACTTATCTCTCTTTTATGTGATTAAAAAAACCAAGAAATATAATTAGTGATCAAATATAACTATGGCATTCATTCTAATCAGATTTCCAAGAAAAACACCTTGAGGTTTTGAAGGCTATTGCAAAGTATATTTTTTTCTTCCAAAATATTGTAGCATCCACTAGTAGCATCAGAAATTCCTATGATCTAGTTATCTGTAAAACTAATATTTTAGAGATAAATAAGTTGTCTTAGCATACCAACTAGTAGGTAAACCTTTTTATGTCTCTTATGCTATATTCCATTAAGAATTTATATCTCTTAGGCCATCTTCCATCAAGAATTCAAGTGCTTGTCAAGTAACCATTTTTCTAGTTGACTTGAGGTCTGTTGTTTTTCATTTGTTAGTTAAAAATGGGTGTGAATTTATTTACCTATTCTCACACATATTGGATTCTTTTCTTAAAATGAAACAACGATTAAATAAAGTAAATTTAAGGGGTGGATGCCTTTTGATGAATGAAATGAAATTAATAAGTCGCGTCACTCCAATCTGAAAATTATAAATATTATTCTCCTCTACACTTCTAAATATGTAACTAAAGTCGCATTTGGTAGCATTCTTAACCATTTTCAGTGAGGTATCTCCAAATCCAATCTACAAAATATTGTACGTTTCAGTCTTTCACTATTTTAGCTTTGATGGGGTTTGGTACTTGCAGCTTCGCCTGTTCCACCTGGAATTATTTTAGTTTCTTTCGTTCATTTTTATAACACTCAGATGCTTTTGTGTGTTTCTTTATTGTTTGACATGTCGGAAAAATGTCTGAGGTTCGTTATTCTCAGAAATACTACAACGATAACTACGAGTACATGTTATAACATTTTTCATTTGAAAGCATTTTAAAGATTTATTGTTAGAAGTTATCTTTTCAGGATCTACATATTAGGGTTTGAAGACTAAATGCTTTGAGTGTGATGTTTGTTTGTATGTTCAGGCATGTGACGCTTCCCCCTGATGTTGTGCAACTCCTTCGAAGGGATAGCCTTTTGATAGCACGGTCGAAGTTAATTTCATTATTTACTGGTTTCTTTCGTTGGGTATAAATCACATGTTGCATTTATTGTGCACTTAGCGTTTAGATTTCACTCTACTTCTCAGTTATAGTTTTGGAATGAAATTATATGAATCTTGCACTTTACCAGTTACTATGGACTTTTATGAAGTGAGTGGTCTCTTATTTCCACACACAGCATTTATATTCTCAGTTTATTATACAAATCATTTTATTGGGAGAGCACCTTGCTTCTACTTTGTAACACCGAGTTGGATGTTGTTTATAGTTTTAGTCTTTTAATGATTTCGTCCAATACACCGAGTTGGATGTTGTTTATAGTTTTAGTCTTTTAATGATTTCGTCCAATACACCGAGTTCGATGTTGTTTATAATTTTAGTCTTTTAAACTAACCTAGTTGTTATTTATGTAGAATGAATGCTGAAATTTTGGGATTCAACGGTCTCTTGGGTGGGTGGAGTATGTTATTCACCGTGAACCGCACATTCTGTTATTCATAAAACCTTTGAATTACCAACCAAACCACCCACACAAATTAGAAAAAATTGGATGACGTGCATTAAAGCTTCATGGTCAAAATTCTTCAGTAATTTGTCTATATATTTAGAGAAGCATGTTATATTAATTTTCATGTTGGTTAGTTGAATCTATGTACATACAATGTGTAACAACTCCACTTACAAGAGCTTTTTTTTTTCTAATGATAGTATAACTACTTACTTTGTGTCCACTAATTTCTATATTCGTTACTATTTGAAGAATTTTGTTATTTTTCCTTCGTCTATATTTCGTCAATTTTAGAGGAATATCTTTGGTATACTATAGTCATGTTTAGACAAATCTATTGTTATTCTTTTTTTTACGCTATAACTGCAGTCATATATTTTTTACACCGCTGCGACTTGACCTATTTCTATATTATCACTGCTTCATCCTTTTATCATTTTCATAATCTAAGTGAGGTCCATGTTACCATCTTTATAACCTTAATTATGAATAAATATTGTAATATAAATTCCTCAATACTATATTTATTCTACCTTACATATCTTATTATAATTTTAATTTATTATAATTATTGTGTTTAAAATTCCAAAGGTATGTTTAACCTATTACAAGGAGTTATTCTCATCTTAATCTACTATAATAGTAATGGAATATGAATTCCACTTTCGTAAACTTTGATTTGTATTCCATGTGCAAACAATTCAAATGTCATTAATCCTTAGTCATGAATATATGAGAGATTTATATGTTTCAACCATGTTTACATACCCATTTACATATTACAATAATATATGCATCATACTATAGTTGATTGGATCTGATAGAGTTATGTTTCATCACATGGTTGGATTTTGTATCAAACCTTATAAACTTCCCAATTAATGACGTCTTTGTCCTTATATTTATGTTGCAGGGAATCATATACGATTTTGGGTTAAGTAATTACTTTTTTTCGTATTTATTACTTGGATTTGCATTTAAAACTTGCATTTAAAACATCGAGATTTCTCCCCAATTTTCCTGTGCACCTAAACTTCTTAGGTGGATACTCCACCTGGATGGTTTGGATCCAATTCATCCAAACCTAACTTTGCTTTGTCATTTTTCTCTTCGCAATTTATGTTTTTGGCTTTGTAACACAGCTTGCTCCATGCAAGCTTAGTTGGAAAACAATGTTTCATAGATTTACACAAAGGGAATATATGAAATAAGGCAATGTTGCAATGGCCTTTTTCATTTTATTTCATGATATTTTTTCTCTTGTAAATTTAAGCATATTTTCCACTTGATTTATTTTATGAGCTCCCATTTCATTGTTGATTTCCAAACGGTCATTCCTCTACGTTTTTATTATTTCATTGTTATTTACACTCTTCTATCATTAATGTAACTAAATTTTCATTGCAATTTTAATGGAGTGTGAATTGTGATCTTTTCCATTTCTTTTCAAATGTTATCCATGTAAGAAGGTTTCATTTATGAAATCTTTCTAGACCTAAATTTCCTTGTGTAATTTGTTTATTCTTCCAAAGCTAGTCCATCATTTTAGAAATTTATTATTAGAGATTTCTTTGAATATGGTATTCATTTTTTGAGAAGGAATTTCCTTTATAGTTGTATTTAAATAGTTTCTTCTATTTGAATCATTCCTTACCCTTACTCCTTTTTGTTATTTTTGTTTGTTATTAAAATGGTTGCTATACCATACTGCCCTAAGTTTTCAATTAATACTCCTAGTTATTCATTTTTCATAAATGGAAAAGATTTTCATTTGTAGAGTATGTAACTTATTGTGTATTAATTATTGGTTTATCTCTTCATAGTCGGTAATTTGTAGGAATTTCGTGTTGTTATCCTTAAACTCCTTTTGGAATTCTAAGGATGCATATGGGGTTTATTTGATAATTCAATTACGGCTATATGTATAATTTTTTATTTCATTTCCAGAGTATTCGATCTCAGCTCAATTAAATTTCATATACATCATTGTATTATAATTTCCTTGAATTTTAACTATATTCCATACGAACTCTGAATTGACTTAGAAATGTATCATTTCTCTGATTATGTTTCTCCAATTTTATTTGTCAAATATCTTTGTTTAAAAGGTTCTGGTTTTCTTCGCAACTATGTGTAAATGGAAATTCTCCATTTTCCATACAACTCTAACCAAATGGTAATTAAGGTTAAATTACATGGTTTCATACAGAGAGGTAATTTTTATTTCTCTATCGTTATTTGCAGAAGCTTATTTATAAAATTTAATGCATGAATTATCTACTTATTCTCAATTTATATACTCTTTTGCATAAGTATTGAGAACCAATGAGAATAAATTTACAAATATATTTCCATTCTCCATTCAATAAGCACTTAGCATTTTATTTAATTCCCTCAACTAATAAAATGATCTATTTTGCAAGCCCTCTTCTTCCCATTCTGAAACCAGTCATGAATTTTCATTGTGTTTACTTTGTGATAATACAGGAATTTTTATACTTTCCATATGGTTACTCATTTACATTATATTTACTTGTTTATTTCTATCTTTGAAATTTAATTTATTTTCCTATTTGTCCACAGGAATGATCTTCGAAATTTTCCTTAACTCATAAGGTAATTTGATACTAAAAATTAAGTTGTTCATTTTCTAGATTTAATGTAATTAATTTAATTATATTAATAATTAATTTCTAACCCTTTGTCCTATGGATTTATTGTATAGGTATTGCACCTTTCACAATTTTCTTCTCATCAATCTGTGCATTCTCTCCCAAGCCTTGACAATTTCTTTTATTCCTTCTTTGTACAGGTTGGCTGATAACCTACTAGAATTCAATCCATTGAATTCAAGCATAATTATTCCTGTATAATTTTTGTAATTAACAGACAAAATATTTGTCTTCTGTCAATGTACTATGGATAGTGTATAATGATACATTTTATCAATTCTTTCTACAAAATTTTGTTCCTATTATGATAATAAGAATTCATCTTTATAAGAATTTTGTATATATCTTTTTCCACTTATTTATAGTAATTCAAATGGCTATTTTTTTAAACCATGAAGTC
Source organism: Pinus albicaulis (assembly GCA_034641835.2). Taxonomy (NCBI): domain Eukaryota; kingdom Viridiplantae; phylum Streptophyta; class Pinopsida; order Pinales; family Pinaceae; genus Pinus; species Pinus albicaulis. The sequence goes on from CM076582.1 coordinate 425,271,770, forward strand.
TACTTACAGTTATTGTACTATCTTCTAGTACTTCAATATATCTCTGATATTTAATTTCTTATTTTTCCATAATAATGAATAGATATAAGCTAAGTTTGTAATTTAAGTATAGTAGAGATATTTATATTTGTGTTTGTACAATCATGTTTCCTTCTAGATTGACAATTGTCTCTCTATGTACCTAGATTTTTGTTTCATTTTGATTTGTAGAATAATTATGTTAAATATTTATTTTAACATCTGTTCTACTTTCTATGATGTTTTTTCTAAATTGAACATATAAATTCTTACAACCTAACATCATATTTAAGCCCTCTTAATTGGGTTTAGACATTTTGTTTTTGGTTCACTAACTTAATTTGTCTATGTAACTATACATAACTAAAATATATTCACTATAGTTATGTTATGTTAAATACATTAGACTCTACACTTTAAAACTAACATAATTCCATTATACTAATTAACTCAAAAAATATAAATTCCCACTTATCTTTCTACATAAATATCATTTCTCTAAAATTAGCATTCTAATCATAAATACATAGTCATAATCCAGAATTAAATTAATTATGCATACCACTTCTACTGAGACTATTTCCACTGAACCTTTAGCTTTCTCTCCACAACTCCCCTCGAGCAAAGACCAATTCCTCCAAGGTGCAGAGAATCTCTTGTCTAAGGTGCAGAGAATATCTTGTCTACCAAGGAATAGATTATTTAAGCATGCTTTCCCATCATCTTGTTTCCATAACTGCGTCCAATTAATCAGGATGTTGTTTTTCTTTTTTTCTAGGCTTTCTTTTTGTTTTTTTCCACAAAAGTACTTTAAAAATATTTTTTTCTTCTTTCTAGTTTTATTCCACCTCTTCTCAGTAATTTCTCACTTTACTGAGGTATATTTTTAAATTTGTTTCTCCAATCTAATATTTAATTTTTATTTTATTTTCTCCAAGGGTTTTTGGATAATCTGGGAAAGTCTTTGAAATATTATCCATCCTCATGGACTTGAATTCCTAATCTCTAATTATGCTCTAGTATTTGCACAATAATTTAATTTCCATTTTTATATTTAATTTAAAATAATAAAATATTTCCATAATAATTTTTTTCCTTTGGGTCCACTTGACCTTTAGGATTTTTCAATTGTCTAATAAAAGTAGTAAAATAGGGATATTACATATTCCCCCTCTGAAACAAAACATCATCCATGGTGTTGCAAAATATGACTTCACTTTTCAAACAGTGATGGATATTTTTCCTTCATATCTTCGTCTAGCTCCCAAGTAGCTTCTTCAGTGAAAAGTGCTTCCAATGCACTTTCACCCTGACTATCATCCTATTTTGGAGCTCAATTTCTTCTCTTGTCAGGATATGAAGTGGTTTTGGAAGAAATTCCCCTTCTGGTTCCACCTGTATCATATTCCAATCAATTACATGAGTAGGATCATGTATATACATTTTTGGTAATGAAACATGAAAAACATTGGGAACCTTAATGTGACTAGGTAAAGCCAACTTGTAAGTTATTGGTCTCACTCTTTCTAGCACTTCAAATGGTCCACAGTAGCGTGGTGCTAATTTATCACAGCTACCCATATATAAAGTACCCTTTTTGGGCTTAATGATCAGGTAAACATGATCTCCCACTTTGAATTCTCTATGAATTCTGTTTTTGTCTACATAGCTCTTTTTCTTGTCTTGTGTTGTCTTAATGTTTTGCTAAATTTTTTGCACAGTTATTTCCATTTCTTGCAATGCATCTAGTCCAAGTATTAACTTACCCTCTAGTTGACTACAACTAAGAGGCATGTGGCACTTTCTTCCATACAATTATTCAAAAGCACTCATTTTTATTGAGGCCTGAGAACTATTAATGTATGCAAATTTTGCCAGATGTAGAAAGGCTTCCCACCTTGTAGGCCTGTCCATAACATAAATTCTCAACATCACTTCTAAAATCTGATTTGTTCTTTTGGTTTGTCCACCTGTTTGGGGATGGTATGTGGTGCTAAAGTTCAATTTGATACCCATTCCCCAAAAGAGAGTCTTCCAAAAAGCTAAAGTAAAATTTGCATCTCTGTCTGATATAATCATTTTAGGAATACCGTATAACTTTACAATCTCTTTCATAAACACATTATCTACTTGATTTGTACCAAAAGTAGATTGTACTGGTAAAAAATGTGTAGTTTTAGTCAATTTTTCTACAACTACCATTATAGAATCATGTTGGTATTTAGTTCTCGGCAATCCAATTATAAAATCTATGGAAACTATTTCCCACTTCCATTCTAGGATTGTTAAAGGATTCAGCAATCCTATTGAATTTCGATGCTCTACTTTTACTTGTTGACATTCCAAACATCTAGCTAAATAATTAGCCATGTCTTCTTTCATACCTGGCCAAAACATATTCTTCCTCAAAGAAAAAATAAATTTCTGATACCTAGGATGTCCTGCATAGGGTCATTTATGATACTCATCAAAAATTTCACCTTTTAATGAGCTCACATTTGGAATGTACAATCTGTTTTTATAAAAAATTAGTCCTTTTTGGTTTTGAGTATATCCCAATATCTCAGTATTCTGCAATTTTTCTTGAAATTTTTCATAGTTTAGATCTTGACTCATTACTTCTTGTATCAATCCTTCAATGTCAAAATTTGCACTACTCCCAATGCTATTAAAATTTTCATGAACATGCCTACTCAAAGCATCTACAATATTATTTTCCTTTCCTTTAATATATTCAATTTCTATGTCAAACTCACTAAGGAAAGACAAACACCTAGATTTTCTAGCATTTAGATCAGGTTTTGTGAAAATTTATTTCAAACTTATGTGATTTTTCATCAATACAAACTTCTTTCCTAACAGATAAAGTCTCCACATATTTAAACTATGTATTATAGGAACTAACTCTAAGTCATTCACAGTGTAATTATGTTCATGTTTCTTTAATTTTCTTGACTACTATGCTATGACTGATTTTTCTTGTAATAATACCCCTCCTAATCCCTCTGCACAAGCATCTGTACATACTACAAATTCTTTAATTGGATTAGAACCCTTAAAAATAGGAGCAATTGTTATTCTATGTTTTAACTATTCAAAACTATGTTGACATTTTGCTATCCACTCAAACTTCACCCCTTTCTTCTGTAGAGAGGTAATAGGATATGCTAAATATGAAAATACTTCTACAAATCTCCTATAGTATCCTACAATTCCCATGAACGTTCTTATGGATGGAACATCAGTAGGAACATGTTAATCAATGATAGCTTTTATTTTTTCTCGGTCTACTACCAATCATTTTTCTGAAATTACATGACCCAAATACTGAATTTTATCTTCGTAAAATTCACATTTGCTAAGTTTGGCATATAACTTATGTTCTCTGAGTGTTTGTAAGACAATTCTGAGATGTTCTTTATGTTCTGCTTCATTCTTAGAATATACTAGAATGTCATCAATAAAAACCAAAGCAAACTTGTCTAGATACTTACTTAAGACATTGTTCATTAGACACATAAAAGTAGCAGGTGCACTAGTCAACCCAAAAGAAATAACTACAAACTCATAGTGTCTGTATCTAGTTCTGAATGCAGTGCTATTTATTTATTCATCCTTAATTCTTAGTTTATGATCTCATGTCCTTAAGTCAATCTTTGAAAAGATAGTGGATCCTCTCACTTGATCAAATAAATCATCTATTCTGGGTAGAGGATATCTATTCTTCATAGTCATTTTATTCAGTTGTTTCTAGTCTATAAACATTCTGAATGTGCCATCTTTATTTTTAACAAACAGTATAGGTTCTCCCCATCGAGACACATTTCACCAGATATAACCTTGGTCTGACAACTCTTGTAGTTGTAGTTTTAATTCTAACAACTCTGGGGTACTCATTCTATATGGTGCTCTAGCGACAGGTGTAGCTTTAGGTATTAATTCAATTGAAATTTTAATTTCTCTTATAGGGTGTAGTTGAGGAATTTCATCTGGACACACATCTTTGAATTCTCTGATTACTGGTAAATTTTCTACAGCTTCTTCCTCAGTTATCTATCCCAATTCCTCCACATGTACAGCATATATTTAACAACCTTTCCTTGTTGTCATTTTTAACTGTAGTGGTGAAATATATCTGATTAATATTGGTCTGGGTTTTTCTTTCATTATCACTGGTTTTCCCTCACTATCTATAAATTGTATTGTTTTATCTAAGCAATTAAGTATTTCTTTCTATTTTTCTAACCAATCCATTCCCACTAATACATCATAGGAAACTAAAGGAAAAATATTAAAATTCAATTCATTTTTGTATCCATTTAAATTTACAGCAATATTTGGTAATTTATGGATCACTTTTCTTTTTGTTCCAGTAGCTAACTGAAGTAACCATGCTTGTTGAAATTTTTTTGATCTTAATTTTCACTTTTCCACCATATGAGAACTTATATAATTTAAATTTTCTCTTGGATATATCAAAACATAAACAGGTTGTTCAGCAATCATACCTTCAATTTTGACCATGGATGATTGATGTTCAGCTTCATGATCTTCTACAGCAGCACTAATTCTTGGAATGTTTCTTTCCACATCATTTACAGTAGTTGCCTCTATCAAAACTTGAATATTTTTAATTGTTCTATGAGAATAGTCTCGTAATATATGAGGTTCCCCACAACCCCAACACTTTAATCATTCCTTCATTTTTACATTTATGTCTTTCTTTCATTTTGCATCTGTCTGTTTAGATCTAGTTTGTCATTGGGTTGGTTCATTTTCTCCAATTTTGTTAAAATTCTTCCTTTGATGATTTTTCCCAATGTTTTTAAAGTATGTTGGTTTTACTCTTTTCCCACTAGAGCCACCTTTCCCTTTTTCTTTGTTTAGCCAATTTTTTAGCTAATTGTTTCTACCTTTGACCTGCTGATAACACATTCTTGCTTTGCGCAAAGCTTCATCCATTGTCTTAGGATTATAAAATTCTATTCTCTCCTTCTAGATAGTTGGTAGGCAATTTAAAATCGTTGTACCTTAGCCTTCTCTTCTCTAATATAAGTTACATAATGAAGCAGATTTATGAACTTGGTAACAAACTCCTCTATTGTGATTTGTCCCAATCTTAGCTCATGAAACCCTTTGGCCTTGTCATCATAGTATCTTTCATTCAGATATATAGAGTTAAATTTAGTTTGGAAATATTCCCAAGTAACAGTTTTCTCATCTAGTACATGTACCATTTTGGTTTCTTCCCACCACAAGGTGGCCTTACCTTGTAGTTGTTAAATAGCCAATATGGCTTTCAGGTTACTTCCATATTCATAAACTTGAAAGTATTTCACCATGTTTAGAAACCAAGCTTCTGCATCTTCCTCCTTTTCACCATCATAAGTGGGAGGTTTAATTTTCAAAATTCTCCTTGTAATTTCTTTTTATTTATAGACTACTATCGAGAGGCTTCACCTTCCCCAGATCCTTTTGAGTCGGTTATAGCTTCCTTTCTCTTTTTTCCAAAGCCTTCATTTTCGTGACTAGACTTGGAGGTTAATTCTTTGATTAACCTTTCTTGCTCTTTTCTGGCTTGCAACAATATTTCATTATTGGTTCTTAGATGATTAATTTCAAGTTTCATTTCCCGCAACATAGCCAATAATGGAGCATTTTGATTCGGTGGATTTTCTGCACCACCCAAATCTTCATACAACTCATCCCCTTCGTTCATAGTTTTAGCTGTACTTTTCTGCACTAATTTACTATACACATAAATGAAATTAGAGTAACATTTTTCAATAAAAAAAAAGCAATTTACAGCAGCATAAATCTTGGATTTTTAATTTCTGGTGTGAGGACACATATAGGCCCAATGTTTCAACATGGGCTCTCATACCATCTGTAACAACTCCGCTTACTACAAAAAAAAAAATTCTAATTATAGTATAACTACTTAATTTGTCTCCACTAATTTCTATATTCGTCTGTTACATCCCTATCTTACTAGTATAGTCTCTTATTGTTGTTAGTTTAACCCCCTTATTGTTATTATTGTACCCTTGTAACCCCCATATTGTTTTTATTGTGCCCTTAAATTATTATTGTTAGGTCGGCTAGGATTACATTGTGGCCCCATGGACTCCTATATATAAAAATGAGGTTTTGTAATTTGTATCATCCAAGAATTTTTCATTCATGTAATGTATTGGAGGTTTCCCCCTCGAAGTGGATTATTTATAAGGCGTTGATATCTCTTTTATTCTATTTTTGGAGCTAGTTTCACAACATTTGGTATAAGAGCTTTGGATTCTAGGGTTTTTCTACTCCAAACAGGTCATCGTGGCATGTTCACTATACCTTTTTTTCAATGAAGGTTCAGAAGCTAAAATTTTTAGAGTGTGAAGCCGAAATCTTGAGGAACATCATCGCAAAATTTTAGAGCTTGGTTTGCAATAGTTTCGGAGATATGATCTGTGGAAGTCAAGGCTTTTTGCAGGCTCCTAAATTTCACTTAAAAAGGTCATTGTGAAATTTTCTCTATAATTTTTTCTATGAAAGTTCAGAAGCGGAAACTTTTATAGCATGAAGAAAACTTCCTGAGGAACATCGTCACAAAATTTCAGAGCTTGGTTCGCAATATTTTTGTAGATATGATCTGTGGAAGTTAGGTATTTTTCAGGCTCCCGAATTTCATCTCAAACAGGTGATCGTGGGAAAATATTTATAAATATCCCTCTGATCATCGGATTGGAATTCTGTAAAATGTGACTAGAATTACATGGACTGTGGTTTCTTTTCTATAAATTTTAGAGCCAAAGGAGAAAACAGTGACACGTGGCAAGTCGTACAAGTTTGCTCTACTGAACTAGTCCATAATTAGTTCATTATGGGAGATGGGACATAAATTTGCCTTGAAGAATCCAAATCAAGTCATACTTATGGCATTTGAAAGAAGCTTTAGAGGACTACTATAGGGACTAATTTTAGATATTGAGGATCTGCAAGTATAGAGATAAGTAAATTTCAATATTGAGCTCCTAAAAAGCAAGTAAAAGGTGTGTATTTTTTTTCCTGAATTGCATAAGTCTTGTTTGAAGAATCAAGTAGAATTGATTCCAAGGGAATATTGTATAATATATATCAGTATTGGATTATAAAATGGCCCCTAAAAATAATTCAAAACCCATTAAGCTTTTAGAAGGCTCTACTATGACTCATGAAGACGAAGAATGGCAACATGACATATCAAAATTACAAGATCAAGTGCAACAAATTTCGCTCTCGCAAAGAGAAACAAAAAATGACATGGATGTTTCGAAGAAAGGCATGGAAACTAAGATGGATGGTTTGAAGAAAGGCATGGAATCTAAGATGGATGGATTGAAGAATGGCATGAAATCTAAGATGGATGGCATGGAAGTTGGCATGGAATCTAAGATAGATGACATGGAAGTTAAGATGGAAAACATGAAGAATGATATAAAATCAAACATGGAAAGTTTGACAAAGTTGATACAACAAATGTTTCCTAATGGTGAAAAGATAGTGGAGGAAACTCATGATGAGAACAAAATAAATGTTAATCATGATTTCATAAACTCTAATGTTGGATGGAAGAACCACCATATTCCAAAAATGGATATGAGGAAGTTTGATGGAAAGGATCTTGTAACATGGATACTACATATGGAGCAATATTTTGATCTCAATAATGTGAAAAACACACAAAAGGTACGGATTGCAAATTTACATTTAGAACAAAATACATTTGTATGGTATCGATGGCTTTTCTCCCATAAAAACATTGTCACTTGGTCAATTTTTACGTAGGAAATGATAGCACATTATGAGGATACAAAGAGCAATGCTTTCTTTAGCCAATCGATAAATCTCAAACAAAAGTGTTCAGTGGGGGAGCACATTGAGGACTTCCAAAAATTGAATATAAGGGTAACTGGTATTCCAGAGGAACACAGGATTGATCTCTTCATAGGTACTTTAAAGAATAACATCCAACATGAAGTTCGGGTTTTGGAACCTGATTCATTGGAGAAGGCATTCAGGTTGGAAAGAAAAATTGAATGTAAAATTATGGCGACAACGAAGCCTACCACTCACTTACATAAAGATGGAATTGTTGCTACTCCTAGATTTCCACAACCTACAAGGTTGACACCACAACAATTGGAAGAAAAAAGAGCAAAAGGGCTTTGTTACAGTTGTGATAGAAAATACACTAAAGGTCATAAGTGTGCTGAGAAGAAATTGTTTTACATAGATTTTGAAAAGGAAGAAGAAAATGAACAAGAATCTTAAAAAGAAGAGGATATACACTAGGAACCAACCCTAGAAGAGGAAGAAATGATTCTGACCATATCGTGTAATGCATTGGTAGGAATTACCACTCCTAAAACTCTCAAGATAGAAGGACATATCAAGAAGAAAAAGGTAATAGTGTTGATTGATTTAAGTAGTACCCATAATTTTATTTATTGTAAGGTAGCCAAGGAATTGAATTGTTTCCTATACCCAGCACCAGACTGTCAAGTGATGGTTGCAAATGGAGGAAAAATAAATTGCTCTGGAAAATTCCATAATATCAAGCTAACCATGGGGGAATATGTATTGAATATTCCAATTCTTTCCATTCCTATGGGAGGTGTTGATGTTGTACTAGGATTACAATGGTTACAATATTTGGGGACGGTGGCTTTTAATTTTCAAGAACTTTTCTTGAAATTTTTTTCAGAAGGAAAGGAAGTCAAATTACGGAGTATTGCAGGGAAGCCGGGAAAAATAATAAGCTCTCAAATGGAAACTTTTCTTTGTACTAAGTATATCCATTAGAAGCCCTTTCACCTTGAATCATTTAGGCATTCTTTTTGGGTACTTCACCAAGCTCATGTAAAGTAATTGAGGTCATCCTATTCTCAAGAGTCAAGCTGGACATACAACCACACTTGTTGGAAATAAATTATTTATCCTTGGGGGTCACAATGGCAATTTAATTTTTTGATGATCTTTGGGTTTTTTGACCTAGACCCAGAAAAAAGTGCCATTTTCTCCACGGGAATACCACACTACAAATCTTATAGGTGATTAAGACTTATGGGTTATAGGTGGAAGTAATAAAAGCACAATGTTCGATGACGTTCATGAGCTTAACACGACCACTTTATAGTGGAATGGTCTAGTTATAAAGGGTTCTGTTGGAGTTAGATGCAGGGGCACTCATGTTGTAGTTTTTCACCCTTTAGAGAGCAGAACCATTATTATTAATTTAGGTTATGGAGGTTATGGAAACAATGATCCTCACTAGTTGGGGGATCTTACTCTTCTTCATACAGGTAAGCAGATTCACTGGAGTGGAATGCATTGAATCCTATTGGAAGGGTCCCATGTGGAAGAGGTTACCATTCCTTGACCACTTCTGGAGCATATCCTGTTCTATTCAGGGGGAAAGGTGATGCTGGAATCGTCTAAGAATATTTCTTGAGCATATATGATGTAATGAGAAATAAATGGATCATTCCTGAAGTTCAAGGGGATGCCCCATTACCACGATCAAATCATATAGCCACTTTGATGGACCCTGACTTAATTATTATTCACGGTGGCCACCATGGCACATTGTAGTTAAGTGATACATGTATTTTACAGGTTCCTTTGTCCTCAGCTTCTAGCATATCAAATTTGTATTTGAAATGGAATATTTTTAAGAAGATAAAGACGTCAACCAATACTAGGAAATCAGTTGGGGTGAGCACTCTTAGTCCTGAGTCTAATTCTCCACAAGGCCAATTTTCTCATGGGCTAGTAGCATGATATCATGCTCTGTATTTGTTTGCAGGTTATGGTGATCGAGGTCTGACTTATAATGATATATTCGTCTTGCGCAACTTTCCCAGTTTAACAGGTCTGGAGTAGAAAAAGTCTGACGCTCCTATATCAAGTGATGCTCAGACTCCTATCTGTATAACAGATAATTCTAATGAAGAGAATGCACAGTGTCGGCGAAGAACAAAAGGAAAAAAGCAACAAAGTCACCAAGGTCATGAATCTCTATCGGGGCTGCAAGAATTCGAGCATAAGTTGAAGCAAAGGTTGCATGCAAGTCATTTAAGAAAACAGAGATAACTTGTTCAATGGGGGATCATATTTTTAATTAAAAGATAAATCCCATCCCACATGCATACCAAATCCATAGTTAGAGGACAAAGGGAGGACTCTAATGACTATGCATTACAAAGGGTTTTCAAAGGTCGTAAGCTAACAAAGGAAGGTGTAAGGAAGTGAATGACGAAGGAGTTTGACATTAAAAGTCCACGTCCTAGGGAATGTCAAAGACAGAGAAGAGCATTAAGAAACCTCCCATCGAGATAATGTTGGCCCGCTGATCCATATCATTCGAGGCAAAGAAATCGTTTTGGTTTTGTTGTAAGGCCACCGAAATAAACGATATCCTCCACAATGTGTTGCTTCAAGAACACTCTCTACATCTCATAAATCCAAGGCATTTCAATATATGACTTCAATGTATCGGTGTAATTACAATTCAAACTCATAGGCTTTCACCTGCTGGAGGCCAGAATTTGTTTTATATTGAGGTATAATAAAGATTCTGGCAGTCGACTATTATGGAATATACAAGGGGTTAACACTTTTGAAGTAAGATTTACCACAAGCGCATCCATATTGGTTTCCACCATAAATATAGGTGCACTTCAAAAGCGTTAAAACGTCGAACAGAAAACATCCGGAGAGGTTTTTTGCGTAGTTAATATGTAGGAGCCCATTTTTCAATGTGGATTGAGCGTTGCGTTTCAAGCATCAGGACAAAACATAGTAAGAGGTAACAGGTCAAGCATACTAAGAAAATGCATATGTTTCTGCGTTCATAAATTATGGTTTGACTGTCATAGGTCATGAAACAAGGAGATACCATGGTGAAACTTGACATTGGATGATCATGCGTTGAGGGAGAGAAATCTCGGTTCTAAAGATGAAAGGGAATGTTCCCTTCCCACTAACAACTAGCATGCATAAGGTGTGGGGGGAGGAACCCACTAGATCACAGTCCATCAAAGGGCTTACTGTAAGGAAAATGAGATTTATGGCCCAAGGCTGCTTGATATGTAGTCATGAGGCCTTTGAGGTCGTAAGGTAGTTTCCCAGTGGCATGGCTAGAGAAGGAGTGTGCGTCAAATCCTATCATAGCAACTCCATTTATCTGCATGTTGGCACCTAGATTTTTCATTTTGTTAAGCGGCATCTCGTCTAACTTCAGTTCAACATTGCGGATGGGGAAATCATGCCCATAGGAATATGAATGCCTCACCATGGTTCAACAAGTAGGCAGTGACCGATTAAGTCGCGTAGTTGCACGTTTATTGCAGCAATAACGAGTGCGGCCAATTCCAAAATGCGACCATGCGACCTCCAACCAAGTCATAGCCTCTCCTTGGTCGCATAGTCGCAACTCTTCTCAAGACTCGGAGAATACGACTCAACATCATTTGTGACTTTGTGACCTCTCCCAAGTCACCAAGTCGCAGAGTCATGCCCAAAATAATTCACGCCCGGTGCAACTCTCTGACTACGCGACCTCCACACCACGGTCACAACCTCATACAAAATCAGCGCTTGTCAAGAAGAGATGTGTTGTTATTTTTGTCCCAAAAGGAATGGATGATTGCAAGAGCATGTAAAACCTTGTTTTTGAAGGAGCTAATTTTGTTTTGAACAACATTTGAAAATTTCCTCCAGTGCATCATAAACGGTTTTGGAATATTTTCTGCAAGCGATGTGAAAAATACATGACAAAATACATAGCATGAGCCCCAACATATTTCCCTTTTAATTTTCATATTGGCTCGGCCATGTCCCCTTTGAGAAAAAATCCATTACTTCTAGATTATCATTGAAATCCTTGTTAGGTTTCGTCCTCGCAATGCTTTTTTGGAGATGCACATCGTAGCCCGTCCCAGCACTTAGCAACACATGGGAGCTTCTTTGGTTTCAGCATCATCTCCATTGGAAGCAAACGTGGAGTAAGAATTAACCCTACATGCCTGCTGAATGATGGACATCGGCTGGCATCTCAAGTTTTTTCTTCACGCCAGTAAAAAAGCTCATAGTGGATATGCACAAATTGTTCATAGATTTCTTACAAAGCAAGACTAAGCAGGGGTCCTAGATAGTTGTTAAAACCCCCTAATTTTATTTTTGATGTTCCCTTTATGCATCTGCAATTTTCTGTTGCCTCAATATGTGTGTGTGTGTGTGTGTGTGTGTGTGTGTGTGTGTGTGTGTGTGTTATACATTGCTAATTTAGTGTGTCCACGTGCAGGTAACATGAGGAAATTATGATGATGACCCAGTCGAAGAAGTTTGCACTTACCCAGAAGCCGATAGTTCACACGGCGAGAGTTAAGGCTGTCCTCCGAAGAAAAAGGTTCTGATATCTCTGAAAGAGAATTACATAAGGGATATGACCAAAGGTTGAAAGTCGCAGATTGCTCGAGGTCACAGGTCACGAATTGCTCGAGGTCATAGGTCACAGATTTCCTGAGGTCACAGGTCGCGGAGTGCCTGAGGTCGGAGGTCGCAGATTGCCCGAGGTTGCAGGTCATGGATTGCTCGAGGTCACAGGTCGCAGATTAATCAAGGCTGCAAGTCGTAGATTTCCTAAGGTCACAAGTCACGAATTTCCCAAGGTTGCAAGTCGTAGATTGCCCAGGGTCGTGGGTTGTAAATGGCCCAAGTCGCAAACCAGCCCAACAGTCGGGAAGACCAAGAGTCAAGGGGCAACTCAAGAGTCATCTCAGCATATATGTACAACTTTGAGAAAGATTATAGGGGCTTTTAGCTCAGAAATTGAATCCCGGGAAGAGGGAGGAATTGTTGCAGGAGAGCTAAAGGCATTCAGCTCTTGGTACCAAGTAAAGAGAGATATAGCAAGGCTAGGGTTTTGGTATCATGTATTTAGATGAGCAGCCCATGTTCCAATATGGGGTTTTGACGAGTTGTAAACATGTATTTTACATTGCAGCATCATTAATAATATATTCTCCTTTCCAGCACTAATTCACATGCTTTTGTGTGGTGATAGTACTAGTTGTCTAATACTTCATTATGTTGTATGTTTTCTTTCATGCATGCAATTGGTTGTGAACTATTTCTCAGTGGTTGCATGTATGTTTGCTTTTGGATTAGTTTTTATTTGTTCCTTGCCACGACGATGATCTATTGTGAACTACTTCACATTTAACTTCTAGCATGTTTCCTTTCATGTATGTTTGATTGGTTTTTCGGCTCACTAATCCTAGTCATGGCATACCCTCCTTTTATTTTTCTACTTAGACTTGATTGTATCTTTGTTTATGGTTCATTAATCTTGGGTTGATTCTACTTGGTCATTTCATCTTTGCCTCTACTCCATCATCTCCTCATCCGAAATCCAAGAGTGAAAACACTTATGGCGGCAGTTGGGCCCTCATACTAGATGGGGCTCCTATCCCAAACAGCGTGAAGTCTAGTTGAGACCTTTCACCGGGGAGACCCCCCTTGTTGTCGCAGTACAATTTTGCCCATCAACAGGTACAAATATCGCTTATATATTTGTAATAATTCCAAACTAAAACAAAATATTATTTTGGAATTGCACAGTTCTCCTTCAAGAGGACACTCAAGATTTTTAAAAACTTACCACAGGGTGAAGAAAGAATTTTTTGAAATGGCCTTAAATCTGATATTCAAAATTTTGTGGTGGAATGTTTGGTTTGTCAGCAGAGTAAATTTGAGATAATTAAGACCCCAGGTCTTCTACAACCTTTATCCATTCCAAGTCAACGTTGGGAGGAGATTTCAATGGATTTTATCACAGGTTTACCTAAGTCCGAAGGAAAGAGTGTCATCATGGTGGTAGTTGATAGACTTACCATGTATGCACACTTTTGTGCATTATCTCATCCATTTAAAGCAAGTACAGTTGCTACTACATTTATGGACAGAATTCAAAAGCTACATGGAAGCCCAAGGGTTATTGTGAGCGACAGAGATCCCATTTTTACTGAAAATTTTGGACGGAGTTATTTTCTTGTTTGGGTACTCAATTAGCTCATAGCTCATCTTATCATCCTCAATCTGATGGTCAAACTGAGATAGTAAATAAATGTTTGGAAGGATATCTTCGTTGTTTTGTATCTGATAAACAAACACAATGGGTCAAGTAGTTACCTCTCGCTGAATGGTGGTATAACACTTCCTTCCATACTGCAACAAAAATGACCCCATTTATGGCACTTTATGGATATCATCCACCATCCATCACATCATATTTAAGGGAAAATTCGAAGGTTCAAGCAGTGGAAGATCACATCAAGCATCAGCAAAAAGTTCTCCAACTCTTAAAGGATAACCTGAATTTGGCACAAAATCGAATGAAACAATAGGCAGATCAACATCGCAGCGAGAGAAGTTTTGATGTAGGAAATTGGGTATTTTTACGGCTACAACCATACAAACAAATGTCCCTCAAGCAAGCTAAGAAGGATAATAAATTATCACCAAAGTACTATGGTCCTTACAAGGTGTTACAAAAGATTGGTACTATGGCATACAAATTGGAGCTTCCTGCTTCTTCACGAGTGCATCCAGTTTTCCATGTTTCATGCTTAAAGAAGGTTATAGGTGAAAATATTCCAGTTCAAACAATATTTCCAGAACTTGATGAGGAAGGAAAAATCATATTGGAACCTAAAGTGGTCATAGAAACTAGAACTCGATAGCTACGAAATCGATCAATTTCATATTACCTCGTCAAGTGGAAGAACTTACCCACTGAAGATTCTACATGGGAGGATGATAATTTTATACAGAAGCACCCATAGCTACTCAAGCATTGAGGAAAACACTTTTTTGAAGGAGAGGGGAATTTTAGGTCCCGATATTACTAGTATAGTCCCTTATTGTTGTTAGTGTAACCCATTATTATTATTATTGTACCCCTGTAACCCCCATATTGTTATTATTGTGCCCTTAAATTATTATTGTTAGGTCGGCTAGGATTACATTATGGCCCCACTAGGATTACATTGTGGCCCCATGGACTCCTATATATAGAAAGGAGGTTTTGTAATTTTTATCATCCAAGAATTGTTCATTCATGTAATGTATTATAGGTTTTCCCCTCAAAGTGGATTATTTCTAAGGCATTGATATCTCTTTTATTCTATTTTTGGAGCTGGTTTCACAACATCGTCACTATTTGATGAATTATGTTCTTGTTCCTCCGTCTATATTTCGTCAAATTTAGACGAATCTCTTTTTAGACAATCGTCATGTTTAGACAAATATATTTTTATACGTTTTTTACATTATAACTATAAATTTATATATTTGTTGCACCACTGCTACTTAACCTATTGCTATATCATCATTGCTTCATCCTTTTATCATTTTGATAATCTAAGTGAGGTTCATCTTACCCTATTTCTAACTTTAATTATGAATAAATATTGTAATATAAATTCCTCACTATTATATTTATTCTACCTTAGATATCTTATTATAATTTTAATATTACAATTCTTGTGTTTAAAACTCCAAAGGTACGTTTAACCTATCACAAGGAGTTCTTCTCCTTGTCCTAATCTACTATACTAGTAATGCAATATGAATTCCACTTTCGTAAACTTTGATTTGTATTCCATGTGGAAACAATTCAAATGTAATTAATCCTTAGTCATGAATATTGAGAGATTTATATGTTTCAACCCTCGTTTACATATTGCAATATTATATGCATCAACCACTATAGTTGATTGGCTGGATACTCGACTATCCAACCCTAACTTTGCTTTGTCATTTTTCCCTTTGTAATTTCTATTTTCAGCTCTGCAACTTGGCTTGCTCCACGCAGCCTTATTTTGAAAGCAATGTTTCAGAGGTTTACGCACAGGGAATATATGCAAGAAGGCAATTTTTCCATGGCATTTTTCATTTTATTTCATGGGATTTTTTCTCTTGTAAAGGTAAGCGTATTTTCCACTTGATTTATTTTATCAGGTCCCATCTCATTGTTGATTTCCAAACTGTCATTCCTCTACGTTTTTGTTATTTTTATTTTTTTACATGTAACGCCTCTCATTTCACTATTTTTTTTTCCATTATAAATTTTTTTCTCTGTTGTGGTCAAGAGACTACTTCATTACTAATATTGTTAAGTGTTCCTCACCTTCCGACAAGCTTTCGTCACTAACACGTAATCAACATTTTCAGTCTCTAGTAACTTATTTTTCCTTATGACAATATTCTGCTTGTCAATATTATTTTTTTCATTGGTGTTATTTATTAAAATTATCTACATACATTATAGACCCACTTTATATTATAGATTCTCTCTTCTTCTAATTGTCAGTAAAAAAAACCCTACATAGATGTTTAACCACCAATGTTATACTTAGGGTGGTAAATATATATATATATATATATATATATATATATATATATATATATATATATATATATATATATATTTCTATATATATATATATATTATCATGTAAAAATTGTGGTTTTTCTTTATTCCTAGGCCTAAGTAAACTCGTCCACCCTAACAACATTTAAACAAGGGGATGTAACTTTTCGTCATCCTCTACCCTTAAAATTTCATGTCTCTATTCATAGTCTTTAACTAATTGAGTACATTTGACTTTGATTCTTAGTAATACTTACATTTTTGGCTTACATCTAAAACATTTAATATATATGCATCAACTTTCCATTTACTCATATAAGGAGTACTTTCATATACATCCCACTTGATTAAATCGATTTAATTGGGAATAAATCACGTATTGTTTTAAATCCAGGGTTTTATTTAAATTTCTATCCAACTCACTTATGTGGAATAACACTAATTAGGAACCACAGTATCCATCAATTGAAATGACTTTTAAGAAAAGATTTTGATGTGTTTTTGTTCAGTTGTCGGATGTCCTACCCTTTAATGTCGTTGTCAAACTTTATACTATTTAAATCCCACTCTATGGTACGCTACCTTTTTTCATTTATTCATTCGGTCGATTCCAATTAAATTATGACCACCTCTGCCTTATCAATACTTGGACTACAATCTCATTAACTTGACCAGTACTTAGTTCACATAACTTTGTCCTATCCAAATTTCAACGCAACGATCTGAGGGAGAACCTCAGATCCTACGCCACTTGGATGGCTGGATGGCGTTTTAAGGTTTTTCATTGTATAATTACTTCTGTTTTAGTTATTGTGTTATCATTTGAACTTGCAACTCCAACTATGCTATGCAACCTGTCTCTGCTTGGTATAGAGTCTTCAAATATTTTGCTGGCTGGAATGCTCAACAAAGTTGGCATGTCGAACTCAATTCTACCAAACCCCCAACAGGTTATAAAATCGATTTTCTTTGTTCACGGTATTTCTTTCACTTTAGTTGTGCTTTCTTTGACAACAATCATGTCTTAGCATTTTACGTTTTTTGCTTACTTACAGGGACATGTTCTCAAATTCGAAATGATTCTTGACCATTTCTACGTACTGTGTAAGTTGATTTATACGCTCATATATGATTAATTTTAGTCAAGTCGTCTCCTTTCTACAAAGTCACTTGAATTAGGGATTTATTTACTATACGACCTGCATTCATCGTTATTTATTTTGATAGAAGTTATCGTGAATAAACCAGAAGTAGAGTCGATTTACTTGACATTTTCTTGCTCTTCACAATCCTGAATATTTATTACTAATTTCTAAGTTTTATCTCCACTATGTAATATTATTTTGTTTTTAAGGTAATGCAACTCGAGGTTTAAACTGGTGTTATGGCACAATGCCTCTAGCTACTTGACCCCTGTGCTCAGAGCTTACCTCTTCTTAGTTATGTAACCCTCATTTACTACTTCTCCATCACTAGCACTATTTCTGTTCTTTTTATTTTATTTTATTTAAGCACAAACATTAAAAGATAAGTTATGTGCATACTTAATGTTTTCCAGTTTTATATTTTATTCCTTTTCGTTACCCTTACGTTTATTTATGCACACTAAAATGAGCTCCCTGGCTTCTCTTTCTCGATCTGAAGGTTAGCGTAGTCATTTTACCTTATTTTAATGGTGACTTATATCCATGTCATAGTATACAAGTTTTCTAATATCTTAACCTTTCTATTCAATGACTCAATATGTAATATGAACTTAAATTTCATTGCTCTTCATTGGTTTCAGTTATCACATGGATATTAGTCATGTCAGGTAATTATAACTTTAATTCTTGTTTCCCAATTTTGTTTCTTAGCATCGTATACGTTGGCATATCTAATTTCTTATTTTATTGTCCACAAGTTAGAAAAATACACCACTTCCTACCATAGTTGGATCCACAGTCAACTCTTTCGATTTTAGTTTCCCATCAGATATAATTTTTCCTTCACCACTGTATAGGTTGGTCTTCACCCTTCGTGGAAGAGTCAATGTCCATATATTACCCACATTTTTGAATTTCCCATTTTCATTCCATAAGGAACTTCATTCCTAGAAATGTATAATATGATTAAGCATAGTCTTAATTAGAACAGTGTACTCTCGAAATTTTCTTCTTTGTTAATTTATTACTATAATATAACTTGGACTGTAATTACCATTGTTTTTTTTTTATTTATATATAGGATTTTTTCAAGGTACCTATATGTATATGCATATTAGAGTACTTTTCTATTTATGCAATGTACCACCAAATATGCTGTATTTCTACTACTGCGATAGCCAGCGTTCTTTTGTTATGAAAATGCATAATGTGTTTATTGTATGTTGTACAGTTATAGACTATTTTTACCCCTCAGTTTGGTTATCGATTATAAGATATATATACTCAATTTTTCTACTACACAACATTTTAAATTAACACTTCTCAATACAATAGAGTGGTATAATTTACATTTTGTATCTTCTTGTAACACTTAGTTCTATTTAACCACCAGGGTTTCTGTCTTATATCATTTTTTTTTTATAAAATTTCAGTGTTGTTATATAGTATTATAGATATATCAGCATACCCATATATGTATATACCATTATACCATCTCTGTTGAATTGTATAATTAGTTTGAGACAGTCAACTTTTATATCTCTATAGCCATTGTCTCTCTCTATGAACTTTGTTCTTTTCTTCCCTTAATGTAGGCAGCAAATACATTTGGTACAATGGAATTTTGATTTATCATGCATGTACTACTATTTCTTATATATATATATATATATATATATATATAATTCAGGTATATGTATGTCTCTAGTTTTTCTAGTTCAAATTTATTATAGCAAAATTGATTTCATAGCACCTTATGAAGTTAGAGATAAGTATCAATGTATTTCATTTCTACACGCCACCTTCTATTTAAAATTAGTTTTTCCTTAAACTGTACCATTTACTAACAACATAATAAAATAGCTAATTAATAGAATAACCAATTTCCTGTGAGGTACCTAACCTCAGATCTCAACCCATGGTTGTAGACATTTTGAGAGTTGGTATTCATAGAGCACATTTGTCCAACAGTACAGATTTTTCTATAGCCTCTATAGTAATTTATGTTATATGTACAGACCAGTCATGGATAACTATACTCATAATTTTCAAACTTCTTAAGAGAGTTAAACTCCTAAATTGGAATATTAACATAGTTACTTTACCAGTTTCAATAATTTATCATAGTACTATAGATTTAACTCAAAATCTATTCCACTAAAATGTGCTTACCACTTAGGTCTGACTAGTTTCCTCCCAACCTTAGAGATTTTCCTCTACAGCTCACCCCCGAGCAGAGATCTTTTTCTCTAGCGATAGACAACCATTTGTCTATCCTGAAAATAGCTTATTTAAGCTTTGCTTTCCGCATCTTGTTTCCCTTAACTATGTCCAGTTAATTCAGGATGTTGTATTCCTGATTGCCTAGGCTTTTCCCTCTGTTTCTTCCACAAAGGTACTTTTAAAGCTAGCTTTTCCGCTTTTCTAGCTTTATTCCACATCTTCCCAATAATGTCCTCTTTATTGGGGTAATTATATATTTATCTCCAAATCTAATTTTAGTATCTTACTTTATTCCTTCCAAGGATTTCTGGAAGTTTGGGAAAGTCTTACAACCTTATCCATCCAAATGGATTGGTTTTTTTTCAGATTTCAAATCTCAATCTAGTCAATGGACATAATTTTTCCATTGGAGTCCACTGTACCCATTTGGACTTGTTTCAAATGTCTAATAAAAGTATAGAAAATTGGGGATATTACATATTCCCCCTCTAAAAACAAGCATCATCCTTGATGTTAACAAAACAACTAACAAAATTGTTGTTTAAACATGGATGTATATTTTTCCATCATATCATCCTCTCGCTCCCAAGTAGCCTCTTCGAGCTACACTTTCACCCTAGCTACAGTACGGTTTCGGAGCTCAATTTCTTCCTGGGCCTCAATTCGAAGTGGCTCTGGAAGGAATTCACTTTCTAGTTCCACCTGTATCACATTCCAGTCAATAACATGAGTAGGATCATGCACATATTTTTTTAATAACAAAATAAATACATCATGAACTTTAATGTGAATGGGTAAAGCTAGCTTATATGTAACTGGTCCAACTCTTTCCAGTACTTCAAAAGGTTCACAGTAACATGGGGCTAGTTTTTCATAGCTTCTAGTGTGTAAAGTATTCTTCTTAGGCTTAATCCTTAGATACACATGATCACCCACCCTAGATTCTCTATGAATTCCCTTTTTGTCTGCATAAATTTTCTGCCTGTCTTGTGCTGTTTTGATGTTTTGCTAAATTTTATTCACAACTCTCTCCATTTCCTGCAAGGCTTCCAGTCCAAGTATTACTTTATCTTCAGGTTGACTCCAACCTAGAGGGGTATGGCACTTTCTGCCATAAAGTGCTTCAAAATGGCTCATCTTTATGGAAGCTTGGTAGCTAAATTGTTATAGGAAAACTCTGGTAAGTGTAAATAATCTTCCCATTTTGTTGGCCTATCCATGACATACATCCTTAACATATCCTCTAAAATATGGTTTGTTCTTTCTATTTGGCCATCAGTTCGGGGATGGTAGGTAGTACTAAAATTTAATTTGGTACCCATGCCTCCAAAAAAACTCTTTTAAAAATTTGTAGTGAGCTTTGCATCTCTATCTGAAATGATCATCTTAGGAACACCATGTAATTTTACAATCTCCTTCATAAATACATTTGCTACTTGGGTTGTACCGAAGGTAGACTGTATAGGTATAAAATGTACATCTTTAGTCAAAGTATCAACTACCACCATGATAGAATCATGTTGGTATTTGGTTCTTGGTAAACCAGTAATAAAATCCGTGGAAAGAGTCTCCCACTTCCATTCTGGGAGGGGTAAAGGATTCAAAAATCCAGCTGGATGCTGATGTTCAACCTTTACTTGTTGACATTCTATACATCTATCCAAGTAATTTGCTACATCCTTTTTTATACCAGGCTAGAATAGGTTCTTTCTTAAGGCTGAGAATAATTTCTGGTATCGTGGATCTCTAGCATAGGGTCTTTTATGGTACTCCTCCAGAATCTCCTTCTTTAAGGAATATACATAAGGAATGTATAATTTGTCTCTATAACAAATTATCCCACTTTGGTTCTGTGTATATCCTTTCATTTCCTTTTTCAGCATTTGTGACTAAATTTTTTCATAGTTTTGCTCTTGTCTCACCACTTCATGTATCAGTCCTTCTATATCAAATTTGGCACTACTTCCAACATTGCTTACAGTTTTCCAAGAATTTCTTCTTAGTGCATCTGCAATCTTGTTTTCCTTTCCCTTAATATGTTTGCTCTCCATGTCAAACTCATTGAGGAAGGATAGCCACCTGGCTTGCCTGGCATTCAATTCTATTTGAGTGAATAAATACTTTAGGCTGATGTGATATGTCATCAACACAACCTTTTTCCCTAAAAGATAATGTATCCACATCTTTAAAGTGTGTATTACACCAGCTAATTCTAAATCATAAACACTATAATTATGTTCATGCTTCTTGAGTTTTTTGGATTCATAGGCTATAACATAATTTTCTTGTAATAGCACTCCTCCTAATCCTTCTCCACAAGCATCTGTGCACACTACAAATTCTTGATCTGGATCAACAATTATTAAAATGGGTGTTGTTGTAAGTTTCAGTTTTAGCTGATCAAAGCTGTTTTAAATTTTTCAGTCCATTAAAACTTAAATCCTTTCCTTTGTAGGGATGTAATAGGGTAAGCTAGGGCTGAAATTCTCTCCACAAACCTCCCATAGTATCCTGCAATTCCCATGAAGGATCTTACATAAGACACATATGTAGGTACAGATCATTCATTTCTTGCTTTTATCTTTTCTGGGTCTACTGCTAACCCCCTCTCTAAAATTGTATGACCCAAATACTGAATTTTATCTGTGAAAAATTCACACTTGCTAAACTTAGCATACAATTTATTTTGTCTAAGTTTTTGCAAAACTATTCTAATGTGTTCTTTATGCTCAGTCTCATTCTTAGAATAAATAATAATGTCATCTATAAATACTAGTACAAATTTTTCCAAGTACTTATTTAAGACACTGTTCATCAAGCACATAAAAGTAGTAGGTGCATTATTCAACCCAAACGGTAGGACCACAAACTCATAGTGTCCATACCTGGTTCTAAAAGCAGTTTTTCTTATATCTTAATCCTTAATTCTTAATTGATGGTAGCATGTCCTTAGATTAATTTTCGAAAACATTGTTGCTCCTATAACTTGGTCAAAAATATCATCTATTCTAGGTAACGGATATCTATTTTTGATTTTCAGATTGTTCAATTGACGTAGTCAATACACATTCTAAAGGTACCGTCTTTTTTTTCACAAAAAACATTAGTGCTCCCCATGGGGACACACTTGGTCTAATATAACCTTTATCCAACAACTCTTGTGTTTTCATTTTCAATTCCATCAGTTCTGGGGTACTCATTCTGTATGGGGCTCTAGATATTGGTGTTGAACCTGGCACTAATTCAATTGAGAAACCAATCTCTCTTCTAGGGGGAAAATGAGGAATTTCATCCAAAAACACATCTTTGAATTCTCTGATAACAGTTAATGTTTCTAAAGGATTTTCTTCTACTTGTTGTCCCAATTCTTATACATGGACTGAATAAAATTGGCAACCCTTCCTAGCAATCCTTTTTAATTGAAGAGCTATAATCTATCTTACAAATATGGTTTTGGCTTTGCCTTTTACTATGACAGGTTTTCCTTCACTATTTATGCATTATATTGTATTGTCTAAGTATTTTAACATGGCTTTCTACTTCTCTAACCAGTCCATTCCTATGAATACATCACAAGACCCTAATGGAAGAATATTTAGATTTAATTCAGTTTGGTATCCATTCAGGTTGATGGATGTTTGGGGTAACTTATGAGTCACTTTTCTTTTCGTACCAGTGGCCAACTGAACTAACCATGACTGCTGAAATTTTTCTAACTTCAAGTTACATTTTTCTACCATTTGAGGGCTAATATAACTTAAATATGCACCTGGATCTATTAACACAGAAACAGGTTAGTTAGCAATCATACCTTCTACTTCAACCATAGTGGACTGGTGTTCTGCTTGACGATCTTCTAGAGCAGCACTGATTTTGGAGATTTTTCTCACCACGTCATTAACATTCGTTGCTTCTCTCAGTACTTGTATATTCTGAATATTTTTTTGTGGATAGTCCCTCAATAAATGAGGTTCTCCACAACCCCATCACTTTAAAGATTCTCTCATTTTAATAGTACCATCTCTTTTATTGTTTCCATTCATCTGTTTGGACACTATTTGTGATTGAGCAGTTTCATTTTCTCCCATTTTGCTAAACTTATTTCTTTGGTGGTTTCTCCCAAAGTTCTTCAAATATATTGGTTTTGTTTTCTTTCTGTTGGAGTCACCCTTCTCTTTGCTTTGCCAATGCTTTTCTTGTTCAATTTTTCCCTTGAATTGCTGGTAACACAGCCTTGACTTGCACGCCACCTCATCCATGGTCTTGGGGTTGTCCAACTCTATCTTTTCCTTGTATATAGTAGGTAGACAATTTAAGAAATGTTGTACCTTTGCCTTCTCTTCTCTTATATAGGGTACATAGCATAACAAATTGATGAATTTGGTTACAAACTCATCAATTGTAAGTTGTCCCAATATGAGTTCGTGAAATTCTTTGGCTTTATCGTCATAATAACATTCATTCAAGTATCAATTTTTGAACTTGACTTGGAATTCCTCCCAAGTAATAGTTTTCTCATCAACGACATGGACCATCTTTGTTTCTTCCCACCACAAGGTAGCCTTACCTTGCAACTGATAGATTTCCAACCTGGCTCTCAAGTTACTTCATATTCGTAAACCTCAAAGTACTTTAACATATTCAAAAGCCACGCTTCAGCATATTCCTCCTTCTCTCCATCATAAGAGGGAGGTTTGATTTTCCAGAATTCACCGTGCAATTCCTTGTTCCTCCTAGACTGTTGTCTAGAGGCATCATTTTCCTCAAAATCTTCTGAGTGATTTACCCTTCCCTTTCTCTTCCTTCTGGAATCTTCACCTTCTTGACTATTCTGCAAGTTCAACTCTCTTATTAATATGTCTTTCTCTTCACTAACTAAAGATAGCCTTTCATTTTGGATTTTTAGTTACGCCATTTCTCTTTGCAATTGATGCAACATAGCCATAAATGGGGCATTTGGATCTAGTATATTTTCTCCACCACCCAGATCCACATATAGCTCTTTGCTCATGATTTGCATTTGTATTCTTTAGCACTATTTCAGTGTACATGAAATTAAACATTAGAGAAATTTAGATTCAACAAAAATTTACATAAATATAATTTTTCTTGTGTGGGCACATATTTTTCCCAGTGTTTTGACTTGGGCTCTGATACCATTTGTAATGCCTCTCATTTCACAACTTTTTTTTTTCCATTATAACATTTTTCCTCTACTGTGATCAAGAGACTATTTCATTACTAATATCGTTAAGTGTTCATCGCCTTTCGATGAGCTTTCATCACTAAAACATAATCAACATTTTCAGTCTCTAGTAACTTATTTTTCCTTATGACAGTACTCTACTTGTGAATATTATTTTTGTCATTGGTGTTATTTATTACAATTATCTACATACGTCATAGACCCACTCTATATTATAGACCCACTCTTCTTGTAATTGTGAGTACAAACGGTCTATATAGATGTTTAACCACCAATGTTATACTTAGGGTGGTATATATATATATATATATATATATATATATATATATATATATATATTCTCATTTACAAATTGTTGTTTTTCTTTATACCTAGGCCTAAGTAAACCCGTCCACCTTAACAAGATTTAAACAAGGGAGTGTAACTTTTCGTCATCCTCTACCCTTAAAATTCCATGTCTCTATTCATAGTCTTTAACGAATTGAGTACATTTGACTTTGATTCTTAGTAATAGTTACGTTTTTGGCTTACATCTAAAGCCTTTAATATATATGCATCAACTTTCCCTTTACTCATGTAAGGAGTTCTTTCATATACATCCCACTTGATTAACTCGGTTGAATTGGGAATAAATCACGTATTGTTTTAAATCCATGGTTTCATTTAAATTTCTATCAAACTCACTTACGTGGAATAACACTAATTAGGAACCACAATATCCATCTATTGAAACGAATTTTAAGAAAAGATTTTGATGTCATTTTTTTCAGCTGTTGGACGTCCTACCCTTTAATGTTGTTGTCAGACTTTATACTATTTGAATCCCATTGTATGGTACGCTACCTATTTTCATTTATTCATTCGCTCGATTCCAGTTAAATTATGAACACCTCTACCCTGTCAAGACTTGGACTACAATCTCATTAACTCGACCAGTACTTAGTTTACATGGCTTTGTCCTATCCAAATTTCAACGCAGCAATCTGAGGGATAACCCCAGATCCTATGCCACTTGGATGGTTGGATGGCGTTTCGTTTTATGGTTTATCATTGTATAATTACTTATGTTTTAGTTACTGCGTTCTCATTTGAACTCGCAACTCTAGCTGTGTTATACAACCTGTGTCTGCTTCATATAGAGTCTTTACATCTTTCACTCATTGTAATTTTCAACGACATTGGCATGTCGAACTCAATTATACCAAACCCCCAACAGGTTATCAAATCGATTTTCTTTGTTCATTGTATTTCTTTCACTTTAGTTGCATTTTCTTTGACAACAATCCTGTCTTATCATTTTACGTTTTGTGCTTACTTACAGGGGACATGTTATCAAATTTGAAATGAGTCTTGATCATTTCTGCGTACTGGGTAAGTTGATTTATATGCTCATACAGGATTAATTTTAGTCACGTCATCTCCTTTATACAAAGGCACTTGAATTATGGATTTATTGACTATACGACCTACATTCTTCATTATTTATTTTGATAGAAGTTCCTGTGAATAAACCAGAAGTAGAGTTAATTTACTTGAAATTTTCTCGCTCTTCACATTCTTGAAGATTTATTATCAATTTCTAAGTTTTATCTCCACTGTGTAATATTATTTTGTTTTTAAGGTAATGCAACTCGAGGTTTAAATCGATGTTATGTCACAACACCTCTAGCTACTCTACCCCTGTGCTTAGAGCTTACCTCTTCTTAGGTATGTAACCTTCATTTACTACTTCTCCATCACTGGCATTATTTCAATTTTTTTTTTCTTTTATTTAAGAACAAACATTAAAATATCAGTTCTGCGCATACTTAACATTTTCCATTTTTATATTTTCTTCCTTTTCGTGACGCTTACGTTTCTTTATGCACACTAAAATGAGCTCCTTGGCTTCTCTTTCTCGGTCTGAAGGTTGGAGTAGTCATTTTACCTTATTTTAATGGTGACTTATAGCCATGTAATAGTATACAAGTTTTCCAATATCTTAACATTTCCATTCAATGACTCAATATGTAATATAAACTTAAATTTCCTTGCTCTTCGTTGGTTTCAGTTATTGCATGGATACTAATCCTGTCAGGTAATTATAACTTTAATTCTTGTTTCCTAGATTTTTTCTCAGCATCGTATACTTTGGCATATCTAATTTCTTATTTTATTATGCAAAGGTAAGAAAAATACACCACTTCCTACCGTAGATGGATCCACAGTCAACTCTTTCAATTTGAGTTTCCCATCGGATATAATTTGTTCTTCACCGCTGTACAGGTTGGTCTTCACCCTTCATGGAAGAGTCGACATCCATCTATTACCCACTTTTTTTAATTTCCCATTTTCATTCCATAAGGAACTTCGTTCCTAGAAATGTATAATATGATTAAGAATAGTCTTAATTAGAATAGTGTACTCTCGAAATTTTCTTCTTTGTTAATTTATTACTTTAATATAACTTGGACTATAATTACCATTGTTTTTTTCTTATATTTATATATAGGATTTGTTCAAGGTACCTATATGTATATGCATATGAGAGTACTTTTCTGTTTATGCAATATACCAGAAGATATGTTATATTACTACTGTTATAGCCAGCGTTGTTTTGTTATGAAAATGCATAATGTATTTATTGTATGATGTACAATTATAGACTATTTTTACCCCTCACTTGTGGTTACCGATTATAAGAGATATATACTCAATTTTTCTACTACACAACATTTTCAATTAACACTTCTCAATACAATAGAGTGGTATAGTTTAAATTTTGTATCTTCTTGTAACACTTAGTTCTGTTTAACGACCAGGTTTTATGTCTTATATCATTGTTTTGTATAAAATTTCAGTGTTGTTATACACTATTATAGATATATCAGCATACTCGTATATGTATATACCATTATACTATCTTTGTTGAATTGTATAATTAGTTTGAGACAATCAACCTTTATATCTATATAGCCATAGTCTCTCTATATGAACTTTGTTCTTTTCTTTCCTTAATGTAGGAAACAAATACATCGGGCACAATGGAATCTGGATTTATCGTGCATATAATATCATTTCTTTTTTTATATAAAAATATAATTCAGGTATATGTATGTCTCTATTTGTTATAGTTCAAATTTATTATAGAAAATTGATTTCATAGCACCTTATGAAATTAGAGATAAGTATCAATGTATTTCATTTATGCACACCACTTTCTGTTTAAAATTAGTTTTTCCTTAAATTGTACCATTTACTAACAACATAACAAAATAAATAATTGATAGAATAACCAATTTCCTGTGAGGTACCTAACCTCAGATCTCAACACAGAGTTGTAGACATTCTAAAATTTGGTCTTCATAGAGCATGTTTCTCCAACAATACAGATTTTTCTATAGCCTCTATAGCAATTTCTGCTATATGTATAGACTAGTTATGGATAACTATACTCATAATTTTCAAACTTCTTAGCAAAGTTAAACTCATAATTTGCAATATTAACATAGTTACTTTACTAGTTTCAATAATTCATCACAGTACTACATATTTAACTCAAAATCTATTCCAACTAAATTTTTCATACCACTTAGATCCGACTAGTTGCCTCCCAACCTTAGAGCTTTTCCTCTACAGCTCACCCCCGAGTAGAGATCTTTTGCTCCAGCGATAGACAACCCTTTCTCTATCATGAAGACAGCATATTTAAGCTTTTCTTTCCCCAGCATGTTTCCCTTAACTACATCTAGTTAATTCAGGATTTTGTATTCATGTTTGCCTAAGATTTTTCCTCTGTTTCTTCCACAAAGGTACTTTTAAAGCTAGTTTTTCCACTTTTCCAGCTTTATTCCACCTCTTCCCAATAATTTCCTCTTTATTGGGGTAATTAGATATTTATCTCCAAACATAATTTTAGCATCTTACTTTATTCCTTCCAAGGATTTTTGGAAGTTTGGGAAAGTCTTACAACCTTATCCATCCTCATGGATTGTTTTTTTCACATCTCAAATCTCAATCTAGTCATTGCATATAGTTTTTCCATCTTATTATTAGTAATTTAAAATAATAAAATAAATCCACATAAATTTTTTCCATTGGGTTCCACTGTACCCGTTTGGATTTGTTCCAAATGTCAAATAAAAGCATAGCAAACTAGGGATATTACATTACACTCCTCTATCATTAACATAATTGAGGTTTCATTACAGGTTTAATGGAGTTTGAATTGGGGTCCTTTCCATTTGTTTTCAAACGTTATCTAGGTAAGAAGGTTTCATTTATGAAATCATTATAGACCTAATTTTCCTTGCGTATTTAGTTTATCGTTCCCCACCTAATCCATTGTTTTAGAAACTTCTTATTGGAGATTTCTTTGAATATGGTATTAGGTCTTTGAGAATGAAATCCCTTTATAGTGGTATTCGTTTTTGCTATTTGACTCATTTCTTACCCTTACTCCTTTTTGGTATTTCGGTTCGTTGTTAAAATGGTTGCTATACCATATTTCTCTATGTTTTTTATTAATACTACTAGTTATTCATTTTTCATAATTGGAAAATATTTTGAGTTGCAGAGTATGTAACATACTGTGTATTAATTCTCGGTTTATCTCTTCACTATTTGTAATTTGTAGGAATTTCATGTTGCTATGCTTGAACTCCTTTTGGAATTTTGAGGACACATACGAGGTTTATTTGGTAACTCAATTACGGCTATATGTATAAATTTTTATTTCGTTTCTAGAGTATTTGATCTCAGGTCAATTAAATTTCATATACATCACTATATTATAATTTCCTTGAATTTTAACTATATTCCATATGAAGTTTTAATTGACTCAGAGATTTATCATTTCTCTGATTAGGTTTAGGTTTCTCCAATTCTATTTGTAAAATATCTTTGTTTAAAAGGTTCTGGTTTTCTTTGGAACTCTGTGTAAATGGAAATTCCTGATTTTCCATACAACTCCAACCGAATGGTAACTAAGGCTAAATTACATGGTTTCATATAGAGAGGTAATTTTTATTTCTCTATCGTTAATTGCAGAAGTTTATTTATAAAATTTAAGGCATGAATTATCTACTTATTCTCAATTTCTATATTTGTTTGCATAAGTATTGAGAATCACTGAGAATAAATTTATAAAAGATATTTCTATTCTTAATTCAAGAAGCACTTAGTATTTTTTTTTAGTTCCCTCAACTAGTAAAATGATATATTTTGCAGTCCCTTTTCTTCCTATTCTGAAACTATTCATGAAACTTCATTATGTGTTTACTCTATCATAATAGAGTTAATTTAATTTGTATGATTTCCATATGGTTACCCATTTACAGTATATTTACTTGTATATTTCTATCTTTAAAATTTAATTTATTTTCCTATTTGTCCACAGGAATGATTTTCGAAACTTTCCTTAACTCATAAGGTAATTTGATACTAAAAATTTAGTTTTTCCTTTTCTAGATTTAATGTAATTAATTTAATTATCTTAATAATTAATTTCTAACCCTTTGTCTTATGCATTTATTTTACAGGTATCGCATCTTTCAGAATTTTCTTCTCTTCAATCTGTGCATTCCTCTCACAAGCCTTGACAATTTCTTTTATTCCTTGTTTGTACATGTTGGTTGATAACCTGCTAGAATTCAATCAACTGAATTCAAGGATAATTATTCCTGTATAATTTTTGTAATTAATAGACAGAATATTTGTCTTCAGTCAATGTACTATGGAAAGTGTATAATGATACATTTTATCAAGTATTTCTACAAAATTTTGTTCCTATTATGATAATAGAAGTTAATCTTTATAAGAATTTTGTATATATATTTTTCTACTTATTTGTAGTAATTCAAATGGCTATTATTTTTAACCAAGAATTCTGCTTATAATTATTGTACTATTTTCTAGTACTTCAATATATATCTGATATTTAATTTCTTATTGGTCCATAAGAATGAATAGATATAAGCTATTTTTTTAATTGAAGTACAATAGAGATATCTAGATTTTTTTTTTATACAATCATGTTTTCTTCTAGATTGACAATTATCTCTCTATGTACCCAGATTTCTATTTCATTTTGATTTGTAGAATAATTATGTTAAATATTTTTTTTAACATCTATTCTAATTTATATGATGTATTTCCTAAATTGAACATATAAATTCTTACAACCTAAAAATAGATTTAAACCCTCCTAATTGGGTTTACACCTTCTGTTTGTTGGTTCACTAACTTAATTTATCTATGTAACTATACAGAACTAAACTATATTCACTATATTTATGTTATGTTAAATACATCAGACTCTACACTTTAAAACCAACATAATTCCATTACACTAATTAACTCAAAAAATATAATTTTCCACTTATCTTTCTACATAAATATCATCTCTCTAAAATTATCATTCTAATCATAAAAACAGAATCATAATCTTGAATTGAATTAATTGTCCATACCACTTCTGGTAAGACTATTTTCAACCTAGCTTTGAGATTTCTCTCCAAAACTCCCCCCTGAGCAGAGACTAATTCCTCCAAGGTGTAGACAACCTCTTGTCTACCCAGGAATGGCTTATTTAAGCCTGTTTTCCCATCAACTTTTTTCCATAACTGCGTCAAGTTAATCAGGATGTTGTTTTCCTTTTTTCCTAGGATTTCCTTTTGTTTTTTCCACAAAAGTACTTTAAAAGTATCCTTTTTCTCTTTCTTGTTTTATTCCACCTTTTCCCAGTAACTTTCCACTTTACTGAGGTATCTTTTTAGATTTTTTTTCTCCAATCTAATATTTAAATTTTTTATTTATTTTCTCCAAGTACTTTTGGAGAATCTGGGAAAGTCTTTGAAATCTTATCCATCATCATGGACTTAAATTCCTAATCTCTAATTATATTCTATTATTTGCACAATAATTCATTTTTCTTTTTTTTATTTAATTTAAAATAATAAAATATGTCCACAATAATTTTTTTCCTTTGGGTTCACTTACCTTTAGGATTGTTCAACTGTCTAATAAAAGCAGTAAAAATAGGGATATTACACAATGTGAATTTAATTTATAAAATGGTATATATTTAGAGAAGCATGAAATGTTATATTAATTTTCATATTGGTTAGTTTAATCTATGTACATACAATGTAAATTTAATATATAAAATGGTACATTGTTAAAGAAAATAAGGTAAGATGTTTGTGGATGATTTGGATTATTATGGGTAATTATAAATTTTACACTTAATCTTTAAGTCTTATAAAATAAAAATTAATAATATTTAAGAACTTTAACATAGCCCGATATACATCCAATATACTTTATCATAATATTTTTAGAAATTAATCTTTATAATATCCCACTTCGGGGGTCTTTCATAAATTTTCCTGCATTCAAAAATACCAATTTTTTCTCCAAGGATTTTGGTAAAATGGGATTGATTCTTCTTGTGATTACCATGGAAATTATTATATACACACAATTACGAAAAGATATTGGTACGAGCAAACCTTTAAAATTACTTCTATGAAATTTCAATTGAAGGTTACCGACCTTCTATTAGATATATGAGACTTTTCAACAACTTGAAGGAGATCCTCGCCTATTAGTTCACAAAAACCTATGAAGGTTTGAATGGTCTATCCATACGGACCCATATTTTTATCTTTTTAGAAACTTTGTATTGCCTCTTTTAGTAAATATTCAGTGATATCCTCCATGAAATGTTCATTACCTTTTTGTAAACCAAAATGGGAAAAGAAGCGTTCATTTGAGTTGCTTATGTCATAGTAACTTCGTGAAGTGTTTTAAAAGTGTTTGTAAAATGATGATGTTTCCCAAAATGAACGAGACGTTAAAAATGCCTTTGATAGAGTTAATCTCTTACCTTTTTTCATCCTTCCCCATATAGTTTTTCTAGAGTGACTCCCTTTTCAACATGTTCAAAAATTTGATAGATTCCAATAAGGCTTTCACCACTACCAAACAAGCATTCCTCTTAGCACCCACTCAACCCCTATTTTCCTATCACTACAAGTAGGATTTAAATATATTAAATCAATATCTACAACTTTTTTTATCCTATATTTGGTGTATGAAGAAACTTGTTAAGGGATCAATTCATGTACATACTTTCCACAACTCTACATTCCCAAGTGAGAAATTTAAATCATGTCCACCTAATATACCACTCATGCCCATCGTGATGAAATTTAGCCACAGAAAAATCCTTCTAACACCTTCACAATATTTTCTCTTACTCCAAAGGTCTCTCGAAGTAGGAGAATGTGAGGATTATTTAACTCCGCAATATTATAAAGGGAATTTATCTTTGAGGGGATTTCCAGTCACATGTAATTGAAAGATTGTATTTTCATTAGGTTACCCTATCTAGGTTTATTTCTTCTCTAAGGACACCATCAATGCTAATCTGACTACTAGTGTGGCAGCAGCTTGCTTAGGGATTGTATTTTATTTGGGAATTCTGATTTTACATTCTCTCCAACCTCCCCTCTCCTCAGCTAATTAATTTGATTAATATAAAAATGACCCACTCCAACCAAATTTTAAGCTAGAATATCTCTCAACCTAAAACTATAAGTCACTTTTGAATATCCCATGCCAATGGAAATTTATTTATCAGTTGAGAAAATATAAACTACTCATGTCAACGGTTTCCTAGGTTTTCAAATTTTCTTCTTCATACAGAGGGTTAGGGAAAAGCACAAAATCCTAGGGGATTGTTCAAAATAGAGTCCTAATTAGAATCCCTCTCTCCCAAACCTTCTAAGGATTAGGAATATTCAAACCGTCTCTTTTAGCTTTGACATCATCCTCGAATATATTATTTTTCCATTTATTTTCTTATCCTCTACATAGACCATCATTTTTTTCACGACCTCTATGATATCTACTTTTCCATCCCCATCTACACCACCTATCCCCTAGGCATCCTTGAGAGAGTAGTCTTCATTTCACACTGCAAAATCAAATCAATCACATCACCTAACCATGTGGGCTGATGAGGTGTTTCAGAGTAATTCTAATCTTAGGGTTATCCTTTCTTTTCTCCATGGTCTTCCTTCAATTGTTGAAAGCGAGTTTGCAACTTTTTACTAAATGCACATAGTTGTGATAATGAATCCTAATAAATGGAACCCCTTCGTGATATAGGTTGTGATTATAATCCAATATTCATTTCCCATAATTATTTTTTTATTAAGCATGTCAATATTCACAAAAATCTACAAAACTGACATTATTTAGGTTTCTTCAAAAGAGAAATCACCTTCTAGAAACATTGAATATCATTTCCAACATCAGTAAAGATTTTCTTCATCCAAAATACCTTAGCGAGGCTTGGAATATAAACTTAAATTATAGAATATTCCATTCTTTCTCTAGTTCCCTCAAACTATGAAGTCCATTTTTTAAGCATCTATAGTAAGAATCAATTCTCTAATTTGTTTTCAATGCACATTCTATGTCAACAACTCTTTTTCATGTTCAACTTGAAATGTAACTTGAATAAATGTTTCAAGTTGATTGTTATTCTTAACTTTTCCATGTCGCTATGACCATTCATAATAACATCCTCCCCAAGAAGAATTAAATGGCGTTTATCTGTAAAAATACTTACCGAGGATCAAATCCAAAAGACTTTGACATAAACCAATACAAGCTGCACATAGCGAATACTTGTATAAATTTAGTGTTAAAAAAATTTGTACATACAAAATATGCTCCCACTACTCATACAAAAGTTTTCAAAATTTCTTTCCAAGATAATCGAAGAGAAATTCATTTTACAACATGGAGAAACTTGACACCCAAATTTTCCATTTCAATTGACTAACAACTAAGCCAAACTAGCACAAACATGCTAAAGAAAACATTGTTGCATGTAAGTGATTTATTCATGAATTATCACTTTTACAAATTACCCAGTATAGAGATATGCAAATAGTGCAAACAAAGACTTACAATCTTCAACTAGATAAATAGTTTGAATAGTTCTTACCCAACATGGTAACTGAACCTTCTATTTGAAATTTTCTTTCTTTTGAAGTTGCTTCATGGACAGTCACATCTTGCGCCACTTTTTCTTTTGTCACTTCCTCTTTCGGTGATTGCATGACTTTCTTGCCCTTACCAGGATGAAGTTGTGGAAAAAATTTCCAACACTTCTTGACCCAACGCCCACTGATATTACAGTGGGTGGAAAAGTTCCTTTAAACTCTTCTTAGCTCACATGCCTTTTTCTTTGATTGATTTTTCCTCTTCTCGTTCTCAATATCAAGAGACATAGACATCTTCTTGATGATGGTTTTTATTTTCTCGCACTCATCTACACTATGGTTAGATGAAACAAAAAAATTTCATGGAGACATTCTCCTCAACATGTCACTCAAATTAGCAGGTTTTTTTCCTTTAGGAGAATCATTTTAATGAACAGGAAGAGTATACCTTTTCCTGGAATCCTTTTTCTTATGCTTCCAAGATGATGAACTTGCATGAAAAAAATAACTTAAATCGGTTTTTTCTTCAACTCTTTCATCTCCCTCTGGAGATACCTTCAAGTCAATATAGTATTTGGAGAACCAAGCAGGATCCGGATGCAAGTTCCAACACCTTGCCTTCTAATTTCCTCTTTTATGAAAAAAGGTACATGATACACAATATTTTTCATTAGAAGACCATTATTCTGGTCCAACGTAACCCAATCCTTCATACTTTGGTCTCTCTTTTACCTCTATTGGGTTCTTGATGCCTTGTTGATTCACACAAAGACCTAAGCCTTCCTTGTAAACCATATTTTCCAAGAGCTTGGACCCAATGCCTATGTTGTTTGTTTCAAAGGCTACAAAAGAGTTTACATTAACAAATGCACGTGAATAAGGAGCATATGCATGATCACCATTTGTCTCATCTCTTGATTGAGACACAAATATGGTTTCATACTCCTTTCCGATTCTAATGTGTTGTATTGGAATTTTTTGTTATCTTCTTTCAACTCCTTAAAATGAGGTGTTGATTAAGCCTCATCCTTCACATAATGTGGACAAAAGGCACAAACATGTCCATATTCAATCTTGGAAAGAATTTTTACATTAAAAATTTTCATCAAAGTTGTAGAAAAAAAAGAATTTTGTGGAGAAGATAGTGGTTTATCACCATTCTTTTTACCTTCTTCCTTTGTTGGAGAACCGTCTCCTCTTGAAGATATAGAGCCTTCACCTTGCAGTTGTGAGTTCCTCTCTTCGTAGAGGACCTTCACCATTTCTGACATGTCCCAAAAATCCTTTTTGAATCTTTCATATTTTTTCAGGCTGGTAGCCTCTCCTCCTTGATACATGCATATTTAAGCCTCAAGAATCTCTAGAGGTGAAATTTGAGGCAGAGCTTGTGGAAAATTTGGCCTCATTCTCCTTGTTCCAACTTTGGAATCTGCACCAACAAGTTTTCCTTCTCCTCTTTAGAGCTTTAACCTTGTAAGCATTTTCACCCTGAAAATACTCAAACCCTCTTTGTACAAGTAATAGAAGCTAACAATAAACCTGTAGCTCTGATACCAAACTGATCTAAATAGGAAAAACATTTTTTTTGTGCTAGGTTCCTCATCAATGTAAAATAAAAGTGCTTAGGGATTGTGTCAAATAGCAAGTTTCTGAGAGGTTTTACATATGCTAAATTTGTTTTTCTTTTATGAGAAATTCATGAAGTAAATTAACTTTAAAAACATATAAACAACAAGTAAATTATAGAGAATATAATACATAGCAAGCACATTACACAGTATTGATGAGGGATTTCACCCCTCCTGTGCTACATCTCCTTGGACCAGCTTCAATGGTTTGGACCTATTTTATTAATTAATCAAAAATTTTAATAAATTCATTTCCTGAGCTCTAATGGCTCTCTAACATTCTCTAATGGCTCTAGGACACCCCCAATATCCCTCACAAGAACCCATGAATTCCACATTGAAGAATATAATAAACAACTTCATTAATAAAAAAATCCAAACCCTAGTTGAACCATGCAAATCACAACTACTGCAAAAATATTTTTGGAGGTGGAAAAACCCTTACAAGGTCTCCTCTATGCTCAACAGCTTCCAAAACTAATTTAAACATCTGATTGATCCATACACCTTAATTTTCAAACCTGAAATATGACCCTGAAGATGTGATAAAATTAGTAAACATAGGTTACCAATGGATTCACAACATCCAAAAACCCTTGAGTAGCCTCTTTTGGCTCTTCAATTAGTCTTCAAGTGAAGCATATGTGGCCTACTCTTCTGGTGGTACTGTGCATCTTTAATCTTCAACCTCATAAAATCCCTTTGAGAATTGCTCCTCTTCCTCTGAAACCTGTACAAATGAGTCTGTAATTCTTGAAAATGGCTACCTATCCTCCTCTTGTGCTTCATTTCATCAGAAAATACTCAAGTTATGACTTCTTCTAGTTTCACCTACGAAACCCTCTCATAACTTTGGCAAATTGGAGTTAATTGTTGTCAAATTGGCATTTACGTCGTTTTATTCAAACTTTTCCCATTAGTGTGCAATTAATTTTCAGTGGAATTAACGTGCTAATTAAATGCGCTTAACGTGTTAATGTTGCACTTATCTTAATCTGCATCTAAAATCAGATCAGTGCATCAAACTTTGATTAGTTTTAACAAATCATGGTTTAGAGTTTTTAAACTTTGCTTAATTGTGGAGCTCCCACCATGGTTCAAGTGCATAGTCATGTGGACTGGGGACTGGCCCCCGCTCATCCCCATTGTATACTTAGATTTAATTTAAATATGTCGGGAGAAACACATGGTAAGAATCATTGTATAGTGGAGTGGTATGTATTGCGCATGTTGTGGGGGAGGTCATGGGGTCGAACCCCAACCTCTGCCGGGTCCTTCGACAAAATTTTTACCACACCCTACAACTTGCGAGGGCACCTGGAGGCCTCCTAGATTGCCATGTGTCGTCACTTGATTGTCCTTGAATTAAACCAACCAAAATTTGACACATAACCACACTTTCGAACCAATCATCGTTGGACAAGTGGCATCCTATCATTCGATGGAGGATATTGACCAAAATTGACCCTGAATAGTCAGCTGCCACGTGAGAAGTATGGACTACTTAATGGGCACCTATCTATCTTTTTTTTTTTTTTTCCTGTTTGGAAAAACAAACAAAATGTGTTTCTGGGAGCATATGAAGACCATTGTTCGTGAAATGAAGTGCGGTGAAATCAGGACGACGAGCACTACGTG
Source organism: Pinus albicaulis (assembly GCA_034641835.2). Lineage (NCBI taxonomy): Eukaryota > Viridiplantae > Streptophyta > Pinopsida > Pinales > Pinaceae > Pinus > Pinus albicaulis. The sequence continues at coordinate 425,310,094 of CM076582.1, forward strand.
GTCATTTAGGTTTCGAGCGATTCTGAGAACTTTTATTTTTGAGCTAAAATTTGAGCTCTTGATCACTATCACATGGTCAAACATATTATTTTAGTACCAGAAGCATTTTATGAAAATCAATGAAATTCACTACTTCATTTGGCAAGGCCTTTGGGCACCTTCATAAACCTAAAAGATTGAATGCAAATTTTGTTTTGAGGATAGAAAAAGGCTTCATGAATATAGAAAATAATTTGGAAGATGATTTCTCTAGGTAGTATTTCTCTTTGAACAACACTACTAGTTGCAGTGGATTGTCAATATTTATAATTTTTTATCAAGCTTCAGAAAAATCTTATCCTTTTTTGATTGATTATTAATTGATGGATTTTTTTATTTATACTTCTTTCTCTTTCTTGAAGTTTTTGTGCTAACTATTTTGAACTAATTGAGGATGAAACATTGGTGGCATTGTTGTAATATATTAAATTCTTGTTTGTATTGAATTAAATATTTATTGTAAAATATCAATCAATGTGTTATATATTGGAAATTACAAGTATTGTAAATATGGGAAAACTATTAGGGCTTTGCATGTAAATCTACAAAACATATCAAAACTACTCTTATTTTAACTTTTCATTATAATTATCACTGATATTTTGAGTTTGAGTGATTGAGGATGGCCACCAGTGTTCCCTCAAATTGGATTTTTGTTGTTGAATTTAAATGTGGATTTTCCATTCAAGAATCATATAGCAACTGGAATTTGAATGTTACAATCCAAAATAATCCTTTTTGGTGGATTATTAGTGATGATTGCTACATATTTTCAGTGTTGAAAATTTGCTCCAAATCAAAACTAATATATTGTACCGTAGGCGAGGAGCACAATGGGAAGGGAATTGCCTTTGAAATTTATCCACTTATATTGTAGTGATCCATAAATATTACCAAAACATTAATAATTTGATATAGACTAGTTGGCTTATTAATATGTGATAATGGACCCAAATAGTATTTCTTATCTGAAGAAATGCTCATCATACTTGGGAATTCTTGACATCATCGACCTCTAGCCTTGGACTTATTAATTTAGCCTTCTACATTATCTGGTTATATACAGGTATATGAGGCTATCTTATTATTGTATACTTTTTACTTCATTTATTTTTATTCTAGACTTAGCTTTGGCATTTTCAAGGAGTTTTTTTTGCACTCCCACATTTATAAGCAATCTAAAACTTGATATATTTAGCATGTAACTTAGTTGGAATTATTGTGCCTAATATTTCCTTGAATCTTAAATACTAATTTTACAAAGGTATTATTTTCTATGGTGAAGTTTTATTTTCTTTGTTTATACAAGTCATTTGGCCACATAGAAGCCATTATTGCTCAATTGAAGAAAACGTGTTCGTGTTTATTTATTTTATGGGGGGAAATGACATTGACAATATTGCTAATGTTGAGGTATATATCTTATAAATCCTTTGTAGTCCACTTCAGTTTATATTGTAGTGTTCATCGTCTTTCATGTCTTATAACCTGCATTGTATCTTCTTTCTTTTTTCATAAAATGAACTCAGTATTGATGGTAAGAAGCAGGAATTAAAGAAAGAGGAGAACAATAACACTAGAGCGAAAAAATTCAAATTAAAGAGAGAGAGAAGATAATTGGTCTAGTGTTACGTGTAGAGGCAATATCTTGCATAAGACACATACATCGAGATTGATGGTCAAGTCTTCAGAGTTGGTGAATTCACCTGCAATGCCTTCGCAACAAAGTGATAATGTTTTGAAGTGATGAAACAATATTTCATGTGTAAATTGTACTCCAACCAATATAAAGTTGGAAACTCATATTGTAATACTTGATATTTTATATAATATAATTTATGTGGTTGAAATTATTTATAGTTGCACTTGATATTATTTAGTATTGTAATTAGCATATGTAACTTTATGTTTTCATATGAGATGAGCATATACATTGTATGCCATTTTTTTTAATTTAGTTGAAAAATCATACTAATTAATTTATGTTGATTAATTATAAACACATAAAATCAGTCTAAAACTACTAAATTAGTAGTTTATGTTTATTAATGATGAACACAAATAAAATAAATATACGATTAAATTAGTTGCTTATAATGATTGTTAATGAAAGTAAATTAAATTAATATAAAATACTAAAGTAGTCATTTATATCATGAATATGAAACTACCAAAAAATGATAAATGAATACTACAAATGATAAACTTGTGAATACAAATGACGACTAAATTTTTCATAAATACGATAATTAGTAGTTAATTTACAGTATCTTATATCATGAACAAAATTTAGTCATAATTTAGTCATATTTCTTTGGTCATTAATTGGTTTCAAACAATGACTAAAATTTGCATATATATTACTATTAGTAGCTAATTTACAGTATCTTATAACACGACCAAATTTTAGTCATATTTCTTTCATCATTAATTGGTTTCAAATGATTACTAAAATTTGCATATATCTGACTATTAGTAGCTAATTTTCAATATCTTATAACACAACCAGAATTTAGTCATATTTGTTTAGTCATTAATTGGTTTCAAACGATGACTACAATTTTCATATATATGGCTATTATTAGCTAATTTACAGTATCCTATAACATAACCAAAATTTTGGTCATATTTCTTCGGTTTTCAATTATTTTTCTCAGGTGATCATTTAGTAATATATTTTGTTGCATATTTGGTCATTAATTGTGACAATTAATGACTAAATCAATGACTAAATTAATGACCAAATTTATGATTAAATATACTACTAGACAATAAAGTTAAGACAACAAATTAATTACTAAGCTAAAAATGACTAAAAATTGGTCGCGTTATAAGGTACTGTAAATTAGCTACTATTGGTCACCGACCGAAAAATAGTCATTTATATGCAAATTTTAGCTATTTTTTTAGTAACTAATTAGCCATTTTTTATTAGATATTATACTCTTAAGTGTACAAATTTTTCATTTAATAGGTGAGCCATTACTCTTGGGATTTACAGAACGAAATATGAGCTTCCCTGGTGTTGGCGAGAGCATACTTAGAAGGAGATGAGTATTGTAGTGCAGATTGAACTTCAAGCATAAAAGTTATGATTGTAATAAATCATTTTTCTCATCTAATATATAATACCAATAGAGGATGGTTTTTTCCAAATTGGGTTACCTAGTAAAAAAATTGTATTCATTGTGATTGAATGATTACATGTGTTTCTATCATATGTTTTACCTTCCACATATTTAGTAGAATAAATTTGTGTCTATTATTTTTAGTCTAAATTCATTAGCAGCTGCAAATTTTGATTTATTTACATGGTGTCAAAGATATTGAAAACTACATAGAAACCAATTGCCTTATCATCTCTAAAATAAATTTTGAACAACATAGTTTTTGGTGCAGGTATTTCTTCAATGCACGAAAATTGTCTTTCAATGGATTGAGGCTTGAGTATACATTGGAGGGACCTTTGAATTTCATTGCATGGAAATATAGAATGGAATTTGTGTTGGATGGAAATGGAGTATTGGAGTACACATAAACCTATATTCCAAAACCAACAACATCATATGCACAACAGCTGGCTCAGTGGAAGAAAGATACTACAAAATCCAGGAGGATTATCTTGAAGACCAATTTATCACTTCTTACAATCATGGTTTTTTGAGTTCATGATATGGTCTATATCCACTTTATATATGCCAATGGATGAAATTTAACAATGATCCACCTTGTATCTTATTTGATGGTCACAATTTGATATTTTCTGGAATGGATCCACATTGTACTAAATTCATAGTTCTTGCTTGTTTTCACACCGAGGCATGTATATGCCCACCTCGGGAAATATTTATATGCAATCATTCCATCATTTTCTAGTTAATTTTTGGATTATTGGTCTATAATACTAGTCCTTATCCACTCATCAACATATTTTTTTTAAAGTATTTTTTCCATCACCTCCCCTTATGACCTCCCTTATTACCTTATGCGCTACACTTTAACTATTACACTAATATATGACCTAGACCAAATAAATATGATTTTATCCAATATATGTCCTTATGTGAAAGTGTGACACTTTGGTATTGACTTTTCCCTAAAAATTTCACATACATCATGGTTGTTCCTAGTGATAGTCACAACTACCTATGATTTTTGTTAGTTATATATGTAGTTGGTTTCTAGATTCCAATGGAAATGTCATGATTACCTATTTACTATTTGAAAATAAAAATTATATGATAAATCCTAAATTTTAATAAAAATTATATGATAAATCCTAAATTTTGAATTTTATTAAAGAAAGAAAACTAAGAGTTGGGACTATATATGGCTCACATGCATTCCATGCATCATTGATATTTTTACCTCCACATATTATCAAGATGAAGAATTGAGTCAAAGACGAAGGGAGTTAAATGGAATCAAAAATATGCTAGAGAAATCTTTGGCAAAATGTCTTTGGATTCTTGCTAAGAGAGAGGTAGGTATTATTTTATGTTATATACATTAGATCCCAAGTGAAATTAAATAAACCATTCAATTGGTCACTTCATTGTAGTAAGTTTTTGGATCATATAAATAAATGGAGAAATATGTATTCCTAATGATGGCGAAAAAAAGTACCAAATAAATAATTGAGTATCAAAACTATTATCACTTCATCATTATTCTCTACATATATGAATATTCTCTACCCTCCAACAAAAAAACATGTTTGTATTTCGGTGGTAATTCATCATGCTTGAATGTGAATGAGGGTTTAATTGGACATTTTAATTTCATGAATATTAAACAATTACTATTGCCTTCATCTCATTAATTAAGGTAAATAAACAATGAGAACGATTTTTTTTGTTTTCTTGTGTGCAAGTATATTATTGAAAATATAGAAAATGAATTTATTAATTTGATCTCAAACCAAAACTAAAGACTGCCAATGTAATTGGTTTTTCTTCTCAATATTTTCCATTTATTTTTTATATTGATTAGCAATACGTAGGATACCTTAGATAAGCATCTAATTATTCTCTCCATCAAAGAACCTAACTCGTTGATCATGGAACCTACTTAGAAAATAGGTATTCAAATATCCCATAACATATCTAAAGAACCTTGTAATCTAAAGTTGATAGAATGGAAACAGCCTCATGTTAGTTATGTTTTGCATTGTAAAATCTAGATGTTTTCATAAAAAAACATACATTGTGATGTCATACTCAAATATATTCTCTAGGCATATGTTTTAGTAGTGTATCAAATTGAACAATTCATTGAATTGGTTAAATATATTTTCTCACTACTTTTTGAGATATTAAAGGATTATATTTTGCAAAACACTCTCATCCGATATTGTAGAGTCATAAGAATTGTCTTATTCCATATTTAGTCGTATTGATGGTATAAAAAAGACATATAGGGGTTGTAGGTTCCGTCCTACCCATCCACATTTCCATATCAACATTCACATTTCCATGATCTACTATATATCCATATAGTCCACTAAAAAATATTTTGCAGTCTCCCATAGATCAATCAACCAACGTTGCTTCTGTGATCATGTCTTATTGGAACCAACGTTGCTTGTGTGATCATGTCTTATTGGAATTTTCATTAGTACTAAATTTTAGGCTATCAAAACATGGAAGTAATTGCATTAATTCAATCAAAATAAATTGAGTATACTAAATTTTAACTCTCATTATTTATCTAATTATGATATTATTCACAAGGGAGTCCATCCTATGTGAATTGTGAGCACAAACTAGCTTTGTAAATAACGCACTGGTTACTAGGGTGAGCAAATGTCATATTAATATCATATGCATGGATCTACATTCTTTTTATTCCAACACTTACCCATTTTTCATTTATTGGTTATTTTAACATATTTAATGATATACTATGCATTAACTTTTGTACTATTTAACTTTCATATTGTTTTGTGTTTGATATGATCATGTTATGAGTTTCACTAATGGAATAGATTTGGTGCACTTTGTTGTTGTCTTATTTATCTTATTAATTTGATTAAATGTATGTTCCCTAAAATTGGTTAGATGGCTAAGAACTCTATATTTTTTTTGTTTGACATGTGAAAAAAAAAATTGGTAAATGAGTATTAGATTTGTGTCTCCTTATTTTGAAAAATATGACAACTATGAAAGTATCTAGCTAAACCATGTGATCATCTCCAGAATATTTGTTTTCATTTCTTATTTTATTCATATTGATGTTTTGATAAATAACGCTTAACCTACATCACTTTTATTAATAGATTTATCTTTTCATGGTTTACTTTTTAGATAGAAAGCCTCCATTTTCCATAGTAATATTCTGAAGTTTCCCAAATTTTGAATCACTTAAAATATATATCTTGAAGATAATGGTTAACTAAATATGAGGCAAAGTTGAAGCATCATTAAAAGTGGGTTAAAAGAAGAAATCAATAACCTGTGAGTAAACCCTAACCTCAAACTAAAAGGAGATATAATTAAATAAATAAATAAATAAAATTCTAAAACAAAAAAATTAATAAAATTTTATTATTATATAATAAATATTCATTTATTAATATATACAAATAGTATATATAATTTAATTATCTATAATATCAATAATCTAAAAAGTTATATGTATATATAAATATATATATTCTAAACAAACCTACCGTTATAAAATCTAAATAAACTTATATATTATTAAAATAATCAATTAATATTAATATTAATATTTTTCACAGAAAATTTTAAGGATGGAAAATTATCTTGAAGTTTAAAAACATTAGTGAATCTCACTAGTTCTTAATATGCAAAATATAAAAATTTATTGATGTATTTGTAATATTATTCAAGTTTATAATGATTTTTATGTATACTCTTTATATAATGTTAGCTATTTTTAAAGTAAAATAATTTTATATTGTAAATTTTGAGCAAATAAGTTTTAAAAAAAATATAAATCTCAACCCACGTCCAACAAAATTTCTTTGCTCACCTATATTAACGAACAACACTCTCCACATGGACATAACACAATTTATGTCTCAATATCGAAACACATCCTCCAAACAGTGAAAGTGGAATTTTGGGTATTCGGCACAACTCCTCACACGTTTCACAGAACTCATGTAAATTCTCAGAACTCATGTAAAAAAAATTAATATATGTGCATTCCCTATCCTCTCGTACGCAACTCTAGGAAGCCTCTCCTCTCACCCATATTAACCAACAACACACTCCATATGGACATCACACGATTTATGTCTTAAATACTGAAACACATAACGTTGAAAATGACATCTTGAGTATTCGCCAAAACTCCTCTCGAGTTTATGAGAACTCCTCCAACAGTAATATGGACTGTCAAAACAAATTAATATATGCGCATTCCCTATCCTCTTGCACACACCTCCAATAAGTCTCTTCGCTCACCCATATTAACCAACAGCGCACTCCACATCCTCCAAACATTGAAAATTGCATTTTGGGTACTCACCACAACTCTTCATGGGTATCTTAGAACTCCTCTCACTATAATATTGACTGTCATTCCCTATCATCTCATATGCCCCTCCAAGAAATCTCTCCGCTCACCCATATGAACCAACAACACACTCCACATGGACATAACATGATTTATGCCTCCAATACCGAAACAAAACCTCCAAACATATACTCACCCAAAAGCACTATATGTTAATTTAAAATTTGACTGTCCTTTCGAGAATAAATTGAACTAGTCTTCCACCCCTACTAACATCAACTCAAAAAAACAATCTTTTGATCAATCTCTCAGACCTCCAATAAAATGATCACACTCTTAACCTCTTGAAAGAAGGATTAAATTTTATTATCACTTTGAGGAACAATCATATTGAATACATCCTTTGCCACATTTAATATGGCATTAAAGAACTACCTGGCATCATTAAATAAAAATTAGACAAGACTACTCAATCACTCTTATAAAATAAAACCCCCTCCAAAAAAATATAAGAAAACATGAATATATTACACTAAAATCCTTAAACTCTAATCCTAACATTGTAGTGTTAAAATAAAATGGGGGGACTATCATCATGAACATAAGAGACTAAAATGAAAAAATTTTGAATCATATTAAAAATAGTGTTTGCTACAGAAAGATCAATAAGAATCCTTTAAAGATAATAACTAAAGATATTTTCAATTCAATCAAATCTACCAAGATACAGGACAACAAAAACCTAGTAATTAGCAACCCATATACCCCTAAAATTTATGGTGCTCTTAAAATTCATAAAGAAGGGATCCCCCTTAAACCTATAGTAAATGCAACTGGGGGACCTGCATATCATATTGCAAAACACCTCGCCAAAAATATTAAACCCCTAGTTGGAAACATTGATTCCTTTGTCAAAGACTCTACCTAAATTCATTGAACAAATTGAAAATATCAGGCTTGATTCAAATGACAGTTTCGTAAGTTTCGATGTAACTTCATTATATACCAACATCCCTATTGATGAAGCTAAGGATGTTTTCCAAAGGATAACATATCCTGACACATCAAGGTTAATTAAAATTTTCCTGAGATCCACATTCTTCAGTTTCACGGGTGAAGTTTAAGATAAAATGTGTGGTGTTGCTATGGGATCTTCTCAATCCCCCCCCCCATTATAGCCGATATCTTCATGGAACAATTCAAAGAAAAAGCCCTAAATACTTCACCGTTAAAACCAAAATTATGGAAAATATTCATTGAGGAAAATTTCATCATATGGCTTCATGGAAGAGAAACTTTAGAAACTTTTAAGAAACACCTCAATAGTTTATTTTCTTCCTTTAAATTCACCATGGAAGTTGAGGTCAACAATAGCCTCCATTTTCTTGACATTCTCGTCACTAGAAATCTAGATGGCTCCATATCCCGCCAATTTTATTGAAAGAAGACTCATACTAAAAAAATACTTGCATGTCAATTCCCACCATCACCCCACCCATAAACTATGAGTGTTTAATACTTTGGCTACGAGAGTTGTAAGAATCTCAAACAAGGAACACTTAGAACAAGGAAAGGAATGTCTTATAATTTTTAAAAAAATAGGTATAATGAACATCAATCCATTAAAGTTATAAATAATGTTAACAAAAGACTTAAAAATATTAAGGATATGGATAATATTGTTTCCATATTAAAACTCCCTTACATTCGGGGAGCCACGAACAAAATTTCCTGCATCTTAAAAAAAAATAACTTTCTAACCACCTCCAAACCTCTTAACACCATAAAAAGTCGCATCAAGTCTATAAAATATCCCATTGACCTTAAGTGTCATAAAGGGGTCTATTTAATTCATTTTTCTTGTGGAAAACCCTATGTAGGTTAAACTAGTATATCTATCAACACAAGAATATGAAAGCATTTTTCTAACATTAAACATAATCATTCTAAAGCTTATGCATTGGAAAATAATTTCGATAAAACTAAAAATCAAATTTTTATTAAAAATACCCGCACCATACCTAAAATTGACCATTATTTCCATATAAAATGCATGGAATCCATTGAAATAAATAAACACCCTAATACCATTAATAGAGATGAAAGATGGACTATAAGTGAGAACTGAATTCCCATTTTAACATCCAAATCAATCTCATCCAAATCGTTCCACCTCACCCCTCAAGACTCCTAAATACTTCCCTAACACTAATCATTCAATTTACTAATTTAACACAAACGTCCCATATTAAGACACATAATATAATAAATAAATAATATTTATGAGTACATTAACTATAATTTATTATTGATTTTCGCTTCTCTGATCCATAATATTTATAGAGAGATCTTTCGGTAAAAATCACATAGGAAAATATTTCATCGATGCGTTTTGAACCAACTGGTGTGGCTCATATTCAGGATCGATGATGGATCATATCGTGGCATCAAAATTAAATATATGAAGAGAAGGACTTAACTACCTGTTGGATAATGATTAGTTTGACTTAAAAGGAAAAATATTAGTTTTTTATTATTTTAATTTCATTCAATTTATTTATATTATATTTTATTATGACTCCCATCAGTCAACCCAACTACTCAGCCATACACACCCTGGGTCCCACTAAGGTTTTAGGCCTTCCAACACCCAAACTCTCCCACAATTATAGGCATGGGTGTGTCATGGAGGCTCTATACGCTCCCACATAGTATGCAAGCATGCATCTAGGGACTCAATTTCCTAGATCAATGTCAATGTCCCTGGTTTTGAGCCACTTTTTCAGGCCCTGAGCCTAGGTTGCTGCCCTGAATTCAATAGCAAGATCAGACATGAAATATAATAGTGAAACAAGGGTTAAAAATCAAATACTTGGATAAGGACTTGACTGTACCCCTACTATCAATGACAAGTATTTCGTAAAACATGTCGCAAATATGAAATCTACATGTTTAAATAACAAATTTAAACATAGGTGTCTCAAATTTATCTGAGAATCTATTAGAAGCATTGGTCCCTTACATCATTAGCTGCATTATCATCTATTAGGTCATTAATACATTTTTTATTCATTTACAAATAAAAACATGAGGAGATCCAGACATCATCACTATCAAAACACATTCTCATCACTAACATATTAACAACAGAAATATCATGAGTACATTAGCCATAGGATCCACATATAAACCAGTAAATTTACACATCAAATTCCAAGGAAATGAACTTCTCATTAATGAATGTAAAATCCAACCAGAGATGGGACTACCATGTTCCACCTGACCATAGATTGGTTGAGCCAAATATCTCTTTATCCAATCACCCCCATGCCATATTTAAAACATGAATTTGGGACTCATAACAAAACATTCATGGATTGTACCAGAGTTCTCCACCTACACTGTGATTAATTTTACTACCTCCTAGTCTATCAGGATTTACCATAATCTATAGTTCGATCCAGGGATCACTAGGCCCTGCACCAAGACCCAATCTCCAGACTTTACCGTACATCCCATCTCGAGACTATTAGACCCAATGGAGGGAAATCCACCTCTTGGCTTTACCATTTATCATTTCATTCACTAGAAAGGATTCCTAGGCCCACCAAGGCACACAATCCTAGATTTACTGCAACCCACAATTTGGTTCAAGGGTTACTAGGCTAGTAGCTTTACCGTGCTCCATAGTATAGTTCAAGGATCACTAGGCCATGTGTTTTTTGTTTCGTAGATCCACCTAACTCAACATCGAATCCATCCGGAAATCCATCTAAACCAAAGCATGAGGACCCATGTCATTAAAGCTATTTGGAAATGTCAAGGCTAGGTTGAAAAACTATCACACCAGGAAAAACCCATGCCATGGCAGAAAGAACCACATGCAATACCATTCATGCCAAATCTAGCAAGGAAATCACATATTCAAATCAATACCTAGAAAAAATCATATTTTAGCTGCTTGATCCTACTCCTCCTTTCCTTCTCCTTCCTTCCTCTTTTTCGTCTTTTTACTTTTTTGATCCAATGCCAAAGTGCTCCAAGAAACTCTAAGTGTCCAAGAGTGAGCAAGAGAGAGAAAGAGAGAATAATGCGAGAGCTCCAAAACTGAATTGACAAAAGGGTTGAGCCAAAACCTTCCAACTGATCCTCGGAATCCTTTTTATCAACGAGACCTCTATTTTCTCCATTTTCCATTATTTTCCTTTATTTTCCTCCTCGCATTAAACATGTGACATTTCACCTTCCATTTCTCCTATTTTCCTTTATTTTCATAAATAAATGCCACATAATTCCTCTTTCATTTCCAAAGCCTTAACCATTTCCTTTAGCCATAATAACCGAAATAAACATCCACTAGGATTTTTTTCCCAACATTAAACTTGGAATAAGTGTCCCATCAACCATGGTCACTATTTTTCCTTTATTACATTTTACATGGAATTTTCACCAGTATTGTTACAGAACCCTCCCCCTTTCCAGAACAGCGTCCTCAGTGTTCAATGAAAACTACAAACAAACAAATCGTTGAAAATAAAACATACCGCCTATGGAGGTTTATAACACAGCTCGTTGTAGTATTTACAATGAAATCCATATATACAACCATACTATCTATGGAGCTTTATAAATCCATCTCGATGCAATATTTATAATAATACACACATATACACATATACACATATGCACATTTTCTCAACTAGAAAATAAAAGGATATGATTCCTGCATCTGTAACAAGGGAATCCAGAGCCTCACACCTCCACCCTCAAGCTATTACTAGGATTCACTTCCTTCTGAGGAAGTCCAGAATCCAATGTCAAAGTTAAAGTATGTATCCAATTTTCAGCACTACAATCCTGCATAATTGTAACCTCGGTGAACAGTTACCAGCTCGTTGCTCTAAGGAAAACTCCCAATGTTCATCTGATTATAGCTGGCAATGCTAATGACCAAAATAAATCCATCCCCGGCCTTCCCTTCTCTGCTACAATGTCCCTCGGGAAATCCATTCACCCATTCTGTGCAGTCACTCACCTTCCAAGTTCCCTGACATCCCCTATCGTGGGTGATACATCCCTTGCCAAGCCTTCCTTACATCAGAAGATACAAAAACGAAGGCATATACTTGCTTAAAAACCATCATACCAGTCAGATAATTCTCATGGAAATCAAAGGACACTATTGGCCAGCAATGTCCCAGAATGGCCCTTCTCATGAAGTGATTTACCAGCATACTATTGCCTATTTCAATTTATTTTTTTGTCACTTGTAATTCTTGCAATTTGTTTCAACCACCTAACTAGGCATTTCCTTGCTTCATGTACCAAGCACATAACAACCATTAGATTTAAAATAAATTGAAATAAATTCACATCATACCACATTGGTAGAGCATTAATAAGGTACACTTGCAATCCTATTCACTTCTTGTCACAACAAGTCAAACCAGTTGTTTAATCAAATCATTATGTACAAACATATCACATATGGTTAGCTCAAAATGCAACCATCATAGGTAAAAATCATGAATCGCATGAAATCATCATAAATCAATGTAATAATCATAAGTTAAAATCATAGATAACATGCATAATAGAACTGAAATAAAATATCAATACTTATTTTTCATTGGTCCTTACTTATGCCTTTGTTATTTTTGTACACACACGATTGGCTGCCACACCTGGAAATCACCCAGCTCCTTTTCTTCTCTTCAATCATGTACACATACACATAGTGTACATCACAACACATACATCCAAAAATAGTGTACAACACCACACATTACATACACCCACACCGGTATATGATACATACACCTATACCCGATGTACAATACAACACAATACATATGCCTACATTCGGTGTACACCAAAACACAATACATACACATATACAAAGTACAACACAACAAATACATAGGTCACGATACCATGACTACACCATGCACATACGTAGTACCACATGCCTACAACACAACATGTATGACATGCACACAATACCACATGTTTACCAATACCATATGCACAACATGTACACAGTACCACCTGTATACAAAAATACCTGCAAAACATCACATGTACATGGCACCACCTGCGCAATGTGTACACAATGCCAAATGTACACCGCATCACATGTACAATGTGTACACAATACCACATGTACACAGCACCACATGCACAACATATACATGACACCACATGTACACAACACCACATGCACGACATGTACATGGCGCCACCTTCACACAACACCACATGTACAACATGTACACATCACCACATGCACACAACAACACATGTAAAATCATGCACACAACACCATATGTACAACATGCACACAACATCATATGTTCATAGCACTGCACACACAACGTGTACATGGCACCATACATACACATCACTGCATATCCAAAATGTACATATCACCATCTATACCTATCACTGCATATGTAATATACACACAACACTATATAAATAATAGACACACAACATTATATATACACAATACTACATAAGTTACATGTACCCATCTCCATAGGTATAATCACTAAATATACATCATAGAAAAATACACACAACAATAGTACTGTACATACATAAACCACACATTGACCCAAAAAACAACCGTACTTCAAGGGTATTTCCACTATCCATGCTTATCCTAGCATGCAGCAGATCGCACTACTTTCACTTCTTGGATGTACCCCTCAACATTACCTATCCATAACATAAACATAGGAATAGTACAAGCATATAAAATTAAATCATATGCACATGATATTGACCTCATAGATCTTTCAAGCCTACTCTTCCACTTGAATCCTCATAGCCAAGAACCCCTTCATGCCATTCACTTGCATAAGCAATCATTTCTCGACAAGAATGATCCCTGACAACCCTGTAAGATAGCGACATACATACATACATATAAACATATAAACATTTAGCATCAAAAAACCATGATCCATGATGACCCTGTTAGAAATGGTATACATACATAAATACATATATAAACATCAACATAATCATGATCACAACACCATTGTTAGATATCATAATTTTTACATTAAGAGAACTTCCTTTATTTGTGTACAACATGCACAATGTTGAGAAAAATAATTTCCAACATAGCCAACACATATAACACCTCATTTCCACTTCCTTTAACTTTTATATTTCCTTTCTCATGTATGTACTTCCACTATCCTTTTACCACAAGGGACCCAACCAGTCAGACCAGCTGCCATATTCTTACCTCCAGATGCTCTTACTCATGCACCGATCTTCATCTGAGTCTTACATTACCTATTAGGTTGCATTCATCTCTTCCTAAGCTTTGTCAACTTTCTTTTTTCCCAACAAATTCCCAATACCATCAAAACATAAAAGGAAATAACAATAAAAAACAATACGAAGACCATGAGAAACAGAAATCAATACGACACCACAAAAAAGTGGTAATGCCTTGCACCAAACATAGACAAAGCCACAAATCAAGTGCAATAAATCACAAAGGACCAAAAGCACAAGACTAGCAACAAATACCATGACTCAATCCCCATGGTTTCCAAATACTTCCAAAGGAAAGCTCACTTGAGCCTTCTCCAAGATTCATGGAAGTCTCTTTTTCCATACAATTTCCTGCATCATACTGCCATAACTACACAACTGTTGGCGCATAAATAAATATAACAACATACCAGTTATCTTACCTTGGTGTGCCAAGAATTTTCCCTTGTAACTAAACAGACATGTCAAACACATGTTCAAAATATCAAGACAACATATCTATCAATTTGGAATCAACATTTACCTTGTGTAACAACCATGTCATTATCAACAATCAACTCACATTCATTAGTCATAATACATAATTCTACAATTATGACCTACTTACACTCAAGTACATATCAGTTGTCTCAACACATATATGTTAGTACAATCATCTGAAAACAAGATCATATATTGATGCAATCTTATAGGTGCATACTCATATCATGCGATTAATCAAACATTCAAACAAACTATAAACATACCAAGTTATATAAATGAACTAGATGACGTAACAGACACCAAACACTCAACGCTAGATAGATGACATAATTTGACAGTTAAGAATGAAGTACACAACATAATCAAACTCATACATAATTAATCTCAATGGAGGTTATGTTTTCTGCATAATCAATCTAGATTAACATGATATAACTTCACAAAACAGCAACTAAAGCATAAATACTGTGATGGTATCCATAACAATAACTAGGTAACATGTTCACATCATAAACTCATAAAAAATTTCCAAACAATCACGTATGCATAGTCAACCTAGATTAATACAACATAATATCACAAATGTATCGAATCATACATGAATGTAATAGCTCTAACTATCTGCATAAGCCAATCCAAATTAACATGATACACATAACATCAAGATTTTAAATGCAGTAACCCTAATCATCAAGTCAGTAGCATATAAAAACAATAATTTAAGCATATAAGATAATCATCAACAACATATAACATAGTCATCAAGTTAATACCATGCATGGATAACCAACCCATGTACATATGATCACACTATTTGACTAACATCTATCATGAGTGTGACCATAATAGCAATAGAGTGAAAGGCATACACATAACCATAATGCATATAACTAAATTGATCAACTAGAATTTTTCATACATCTAACCGCAACAAAAATAAGATGAAAAACATGTATATAACCCTAACTCTTATAACAACCATTAACCGACATACCTGCATGTCAAACATACAATACCTACATGACGACATGGTCTCACCTTGAAGTCTAGTGTTGCTACTTCACTTTTATGATTTGCATCTCCTGCTCTATCTCAACCAACACATCAACAACATAACATATCAGCAACATCATGATGACCTAAAATTCCTACAATGACTTCATGGACAAAAAATATATCCATGACAATGCATGCATAATAACATATAGACACCGACATGCATAAAAAATACATAACTAACAAGCACTCATGACGATCACATCCAATCAAAAACACCATCAACTTTCACATGGTGACACCACTGCAACTAGGACCAATGCCATGCATACACAACAAGCACACAGTCGAGCAACATACAAAACGCATATGCAACTAACATGTATGCATGAAAAATGCATTGCAATACATAACCAATCATACACTCATGACGACAGATTTCACAACAACAACATCCTCTTTCACATGGCGACATCACAACAACCATGACTGAAAACATGCATATGAAAAAATCATATAGACCACAAGGATTATTAACACACATGAAACTGACATGAATGCATGACCAACACACACCTTCCATCCATTCCAAGGGGTGAACCATGCTCTAATACCACTTTGTGGAATGAGATATGACTCAAGGAGAGCACAACCTACTATGATACCACTTTGTAACAACTTCATCCCACATCTACCCAAGTAACCAGCCAACTGGGGTAAATATATGACGAGAGTATACTATGATCATATTCAACCTCCTAGGTGACCTTAAGGAAGTGGAATTGATGGAAACACATCACACATACCTTCCACATCTGCAATACGACTCCGAAGAGCCAACCCAACCACTCAAGCATCCATACCCTGGCTCCCACTAAGATTTTAGGCCTTCAAACTCCGAGATGCTCCCACAGTATACGCATGGGTGCATCTGGAGGCTCTAGACACTCCCACATAGTATGAAATCATACGTCGAAGGACTTAATTTCCCATACGTGTACCAGTATCCCTAGGTTTTGAGCCACTTTTTCAGGCCCACATCCTAGTTCACAACCCAGAATTAAATGATAATATTCTACATGAAATATAACATTGAAACAATGGTGCAAAAACAAATACTGGGATAATGACTTGACTGGACCCCTAATATTCATGACAATAATTTCATCATACATGTCACAAATATGTAATCTAGAGATTCAAATAAAAATTATGAACATAGGAGTCTCATAATTATTTGAGAATTGCTAAGAAGAATTGTTACCTTACATAATTAGTTACATTATCATATATTAGGTCATAGATACATTGTTTATTCATTTACAAATAAAAACATGAGGAGATCCATACATCATCACTATCAGAATACATGCTCGTGACTAGCATATTAACAACAGAAATATCATGAATACATCAGCCATAGGATCCATATATAAACCAATAAATTTACATATCAAATGCCAAGGAAATTAACTTCTCATTAATGAATGTAAAAACCAACCAGGGAAGGGACTACCATGTTCCACCCAACCATATATTATCTTAGCCAAATATCTCTTCAGCCAATCACCCCTATGCCATATTCCAAGCATGAATTTGGGACTCATAATAAACCAAAAATAACAAACAAACATTGATGATTCTATATTTCTCCACCTACACCATGAGGAATTTACTACCCCCTAGTCTATCAGGATTTACTGTAATCCATAGTCTGATCTAGGGATCACAATGTCCTACACTAAGACCCACCTAGGCCCAACGAAGAGAAATCCACCTCTTGGATTTATTGTATATCCCTCCATTCACCGACAAGGATTCCTATGCCCATCGAGGCACATAATCCTGCCTTTACCGCAACCCACAGTCTGGTTCGGGAGTTACTATGATATTGGCTTTACCACGATCCACAGTATGGTTCAGGGATCACTATTCCATGTGTTTTTCGCTTCGGAGATCCACCTCACTTAGCTTTGAATCCATCCAGTAATCCAGCTCGACCAAAACATGAGGACCCATCTCATCAAGGCTATCCAGAAATGGCAAGACTAGGCTGAAAACACTCTTACACCTTGAAAACCCCATTCCATGACAAACAAGAACCACATGCAATACCATGCTTTCCAAATCTAGCAAGGAAATCACAAATGCAAATCAATACCTGCAAAGAATCCTATTGTAATTGCTTGATCCTGCTCTTCCTTGTTTTCTCCTTCCTTCCTCTTGTCTTCTTTTCCTTTCTTGTTCCAATTCCAATGTGCAAGAGTGAGAAAGAGAAAGAGAGAGAGAATAATGAGAGAGCTCCAAAAATAAACTGACAAAACATGAGAAAAAAATCTTTGCAACTGATCCTCGGAATCCTTTTTATCAATGAGGCCTCTATTTTCTTCATTTCCTATTATTTTCCTTCATTTTCCTCCTCACATGCAACCAATGACATTTGACATTCCTTTTCTCCTATTTTCCTTTATTTTCATAAATAAATGCCAAATAATGCATCTTTCCTTTCCAGATCCTTTTCCATTTCCTTTTCCAATTTCCTTTAGCCATAATAACTCAAATAAGGACCCACTAGGATGTTTTTCCTGACATTTATCTTGGAATAAGTGTCCCATAAACTGTGGTAATCATTTTCCTTTATTACATTTTACATGGAATTTTCACGAGGGTTGTTACAAACTAATAGTGAAAATGATGATTGTGACTAGAACTAAAGCTGGAACAACCTTTTGTGGGAAAATTAGAAGAAACCCATTATGACTCTCCTCCAGCGTGGTTAATAATGTTGGTGTTCAATAGAATGGTTGTTACCCTCTCTGTCTGGGTGAGCATCTTTCTCTTGGATGTTGAGTGTTGTTGTTTCAACTGTTGGGCCAATGTTATCTCCTTGGACCTATGTTGTGCAAATGCTCTCGAAATAGTCATTTTATTTTTCTCATCATTACATTCTCCCTTTGTTGGTGTTTGTGAGAAAAAACCAAGTTGGTGTGTCACTAGTAGCAAGGCAGAAAAAATGTTTCTCAAACTTCACATAAAAGCACAAGCCCGAAACTATAATACCTATTATAAGAAAAATACATCTTAAACTATATCTGAAACACTAAAATTTTAAGAATTAATTAGATTCTTTTAAACTGGACCAAGAATTCATGGTAGCATTCTTCTTGACTTTTTTTTTCTTGGCCCGTTCACCCATATAGCTTAATCCAGCTAACTCCACATTTCAATTAGAATAGGTAACATTTTGTAGACCAGACTACATAATATAATACATAGGAAGTGTTTCTCCTTCTCTCTGAGTTATCGCTTGCAACAATTTTTTGTATACCCTTGTCTCATCTTATTTAAACCACATATTATGATCATCAAAGGAAATATATCATCCATAAAATAAGTTTCAAAATTCCACTGAAACAAAATCCATACCAGAATTCTTGTAGAAAGAGCTCGGGAAGGGCCTCTATGGGAAAGAGTATTAAATGTCACCTCTATAGCAACATGTTCAACCTGTCTCAATGTGTTCCATTATTTTGGGCTTTCAAAGACTTCTCCATTGAAATTAAAAGTATATTTGAATTTGGGCACATGATCAGGCACATCTCGGATGCTGGAGTATGATGACAGATTGAGAAATGGGGAAAAACAAAATTTCATGACCAAGAGGCCATCATCTGACTCTATCACTCCACCCACTATGAAGACTCACATACTTGTTTCTTATACAAGAGAATAAAAATGAAAACCTCTGAATTCAACCTTTCCTTAACCCTTAACCAATTCCATTCCTGGAAATCGGAGGCGATCGGAAGCAAACCTCAGCTGAATTCCTAGAAATCAAGGTGATTGGAAGCAAAGCCCATCTGCATTCCTAGAAATCGGAGGCTATTGGAAGAAAACTCCACTTGAAAACAAGGCGAATCGGTAGTTTGAATGTTTATCTAGATTACTTTTCATGGCTAAAATATAGTAATTATTTTTTTTTTAAATACTTTTTGGGTGAACTATAAAAAAGGGGTGAAATATAAAAAATTCACCCGTGCAAAATAGAAAACACCTTAAATTTCTTCCATGGGCTAAGATTCACCCCTAAAATTTTATATGCTTCCATGCTTCATCCTTATTTTTCTCCTCGGGTCAAAGTCCCTGCCCTCTGCTATATTTATTGAACTTCTTAGGTGGTGCAGCATTCTATTTGTTCCTGTATCCTGAGGTCTTACTCGCTTCTTGTCCCATTTTCCTTTATTCCTATCATTATCCTTCCAATCCTACTTTGTCTCAGATTTGCGCTTTGATTGTCATAACAATGATTTAGTTTCTAGATGGCCTTCTCTAATGATATAAGCTCATCAAACTCAATATTTTCATTGAACGCCATCGGAAACCCACTAATGAACATCTGAATCTTGGCCTTCTCCTCCTTGAGGTAAGGAACATATTGCAACAACTCCAAGAACCATCTACTGTACTCCTCATCAATCATAGATCCTATCTTTAGCTCATAAAATTCCATTTCCCTGATATCATAGTATCTCTCTAATAGATACTTCTTCCAAAATAACCTCTTGAACTCACTCCAAGTCAGTTCCTTCTCATAAATATTCCTAACCTTCTTCACATCTTCCCACCAAATATCTGCTTTACCTTTGAGGCTCAATGTAGTTATTTTGGATTTCATGTTTTCTAAGTAATCATGCAACCTGAAGTAATTCCTCATACCAAGAAACCATGCTTCTTCATCTTTTTATTTCTTCATATCTCCATCAAATGTAGGTGGCGTTTCTTTCTTAAACTCATCCAAAAATTATCCCTTGTCTTTCCTCCTGTAAGGATGATAATGATGATGATCATAATTCTTGTCAAAACTAAAACTGGAATAGTACATGTCTTTGTCACCTCTCCTATCTGACTTGTAACAACCATGATACCTGTTGCTGCAGGGTCTCCCAAAGGCTATTAATTTTGTCAAGTTTTGTATAATTTTGTATTGTTTAAGTCTAACGTAGGGGTTTTGGGGTGGGTCAAAGCCCCTAACACATTATAAATGGGTCAAGGGTAGACCAAGAGTTCGTTAACCACAGTTTTCAAACCATTGGATGCATAGGCTAAACCGCTATAAATAGATGAACCTTTTTTGAGTCATAGGTAGGAATGAATGGAGATTGATGTGAAGTACAAATTGTTAGATCTGTGGTAGAGTTGTTTGGTTTAAGACTCCTGCTAGTTGTGTGTGTGGAGATCATATGTCTTGCTGTGTGCGGACCCTACTGCCTGTGTGCAGGTGGTAATTTGGGAATGTAAGAGGATTTTGGGTAATGATATATATATGCGAAAGTATTGTGGACGTGTGATGTTATCTGGATCTGTTTTGTTATGTTTATGTGACTTGAGTATATGATTATGTATCTGTTTGTAGCTGCTAACTTTCTGTGTTCATGGTACATATGTCTATGATCTATTGATTTGCTGCAATTATATTGTTTTGTGATTATAACTGATAGTGCGCACGTGGATGTGAACCTGTTGAGTAGATCTGATAAGCTATATTGTGGTTACTTATTGGAACCTTTGCGAAGAGCCCATTGCTGCATAGACTTGATAGTTGCGGACCAGCTTGAATTACCTACTCTCACTCAGGGTGCGGAAACCTAGTTCCAGCACCCTCCCATACTGCTCCAAGTGAGACTTGGCCTATGCAAGCAGGTCACTGCCAAAAGGGCCAGTAGTATAGGGGTTTTTTGGAAAACATTAAACTCTGAAGCTGGGTCAGGACCCCTTGAGCCAAAAAATGGTTACATTACCAAGACAGGGAGAATTTTGAGAGAGACTGAGTAATGCCAAGGTCGTAATAGAAACCTAAGAAGAGAAAAATTGATAAATAAGTTGGAAGCAATATTCAAAAATTCATAGAAAGGGGATCCACTTCTACCAGAAGACAATATGGCCTCGCACATGAAGCTACCTACTTTCAAAGGCGTGGGTGATGAGGACATGGATCGGTTCTAGTTTGTCGCAGGGTTGGTATGGACTATGCAGAATGTAGTAAGTGATGTGGTGAAATGGGCACAGTTATCCCTTGTTTTTGAAGGGAGAGCCCTGGACTGGTACATGGGATACATTGACCAACATACGAATGCAACGATCGAGGAAATCAAGAATGCGTTAAAGCAGCAATTCAAGAAACCTAATTCCTACTCTCGGATAGTAAATGACTTGAAGGATTTCAAGAAAGGACCATTTGAGTTTGTATGGGAAGCAGATCAATGATTAAAGAAAGTGATCAAAGAAGGAGGATCCCAGCATGATGACAGGCAACATGTGGAGTGGTTCATTGCCATGTTGCTACCCACCTGCGCATACCTATGGGTCATCAAGCCATTGAAACACGGGAGAACGCCTTGGAGGTTGCCATCAAACTAGAAGTTGCACCAAGATACGAGACCCAGTTAGGAGTACAGCAGATACAAGGCTAGCTAGAAGCAATGTACATAGAGATCCAGAATCTGCGCAAGGAGTGGGGGATGAAGGCTAGCCCCGAAATATGGTGCATACGATGCAGGGTGAATGGCCACACCAAAGATAATTGCCCTCTTCTTGCAGACTACATACAGGCAGGGGGACCCAGCCCGATGCGGCCTAGGGAAGCTGCGGGACCAAGTGGGCCGACGCTATGGTACAATAACTTCCGTGTTTCTAGGTTGCACGATACCAACCACTGCCCACACCTTGTCACATATATCCCAGAATTAAAGCAGCAGTGGTGTAGGTTTTGTAGGTCTGGAGGACATGACGAACAGAACTGCCAAATATATGATCTGATGATCGATTGGGAAAACCTATATAGTGTAAAGTCAGACCCCTCATCACCTAGATCCCCCATAGGTATAGGAGGATCCCCAGCCAAGGGCAAGGGAGGGGGATGAGGAGGAAGCATAGGCAGGGGTAGAGGCCAATTAATCTGCGATAATTGTGGGTAAATAGGTCACTTTTTGAGGGAATGCACAAACCCAACTCAGAAATACTGCAGATATTGCAGACAGTTGGACCATGTGATCAAGGAATGCCCAATTTTGATGGCTAAGGTACAGGAAAAGCAGCAGAATCCTACATAGAATGTACAATGGGTGAAGGTGGAACCTTGTGAAGAAGGATCGAGCATTAATGTAATAACACGCAGCGGTGTGGCCACCAGAGGGTCAGCGGAAAGGGCTGAGACGGAGTCTTTGATTCGTAAAGCAGCTAATAAACTGGAAGGTGTGGGCTTACAGAAGGAGAAGGAGACCTTTGTCGCAGCTCAACAAGACTGTGCTCAAAACGAGACATCGGCTCCAAACAGTAGCATCGAAGATGAGGTCAAACCATTCTTACAGGTGTGCATGAAGCTGTTGCACAGTCATCAGGCTGTAGAAAACCTCCAAGCCCTACTCGACGGTTGCGCAGGGAGAGTAGACCCAATCACGAAGATTAAGGATGTGCACAAACTTCATGAGTAGAAGAGACACACTGGCCGAGAGATGCGATTAACTGCACAGATTGGTGATTATGAAATGGACCAGGTAATTCTAGACCTAGGATCGGATGTGAATGTACTACCTAAACATACTTGGCAACGAATGAGGGAACCTAAGTTGGAATGGTCTACTATCCAGCTATACATGGCTAATCAATAGAAGATCATACCATTGGGGAGATTGTCAAAGATGGTAGTAGATATCGTCGGGGCTAGGGTACGAGCCGACTTTCAAGTCATTCAGATTTTGGAATATGTTGACCCTTACAAAACACTCCTGGGATTTGATTGGGCCATTGATATGGGTGGAATTATCAACTTGAAGAAATAAAGCATGGTGTTTGAAAGTGAGGGAACAAGGGTGATCGTACCACTAGACCATGCAGAAGGAGAAAGGTACACCGAGCCAGCGTGTGAGGAAGAAGGGATGGATCACATCTATAAGTTAACTACGAAGGATGAAGACTGGATCAACCCTACAACCGATGGTATGCCTTGCAGGGAGAAGGACAAATAATGCTTCTCTGACTCTGATGAAGAATTAGAAGATTGGAAAAACTAGCTGCAGGAGATCTCCACACTACGTTGCCTACGAATTACCAGGAATTTCTGGTATATATCTTCCGAGGTAAGAGAATTACCCTGCTTTGATGGCTCTCGGAATATAAAGTAATTTTTGCAAACCTTCGAAGTTGAGGTTCCTAGAGAATGAAGGCTATGGGTTCTTAATCTAGCTATGTGAGCAATGCCTGCGAAATGGTGTGACACACATAAGGGGGCATTCCAGGAATGGGAAGAATGTCGGGATATGATAGTACTACAGTTTGAACCTTCGACCAATGTGCCCATCAATAGGTTCCAGGGCCAAGGGAATCCATGTGAACATTTGTTCGTTTGGATGGAGCAATGGTGAAATCATACTACAGAAGAATGGGTTCACTTGTTTATTCATGCCTTGGGACCAATCCCCACTACCTGGTATCTCGATGCGGAGCTACATCGGTGCACCTGCCTGTGGACAACCCTAAGAGACGAATTCTTGGAGACATTTGGGTTAACGGGAGAATTGGAGGTGATTGAGGAAGCTCTGCAAACTATCGATACCGTTGTACCCAGCCCCGACGCAGTAAGAGAAGGACCCACATGGGAAACACAGATTCAAGGTAATGTCGAGCTCCATAAGGCCACCATGGATGATTGCAACGCAGCTAAGTGCATGGTCTCAATCATAGCATCAGGAGGGGAACACATAGTTGCAGGACCTCTGATACATAAGTTGGATGGTACGAAACCACTAAAACCACGACGCACTAACATGAATACAGCAATACAACTCAAGCAGGGTACAATTGGGAACTGTTGGGATGATGGGATAGTAGGCCAGACTGCGGAACTGATCATGGAATATCAAGATAATTTTTTAGGACCTAAGGATATCATGGGGAACTTATGTAGTATGCACGTCACCTTCAACTCAGATGCGCGGTCGGAAAAATAGCGGCCTGATCATATGCAGAAGGTAAGGGAGGAGATCAGTAATACACTCATCACACCAGTCACATAGGTAAATCCTATGGCTATGACATTGTTGTGCGTGATCTTAAGACATATGAGCTACTACAAAAAGTCCAGTTGGGGATACACACTAATCACTGCACTTTTGAAAACATTGCTTAAGCTAGATATTTCACTCAATCGAGATGGAATGCACCAAAAGAGCTTTGAGAAACTCAGGAAAAGGATGTTTGTTTCACCTATTCTCACTTCCTCTGATTGGGCAGTGATATTTCATAAGGGTCCTTCCAGAATCACCCAGGAAGCAGGCCCTACGCAGCCTTGCACCAGAGACAGTAATCCTAAAATCCTATGTGCTAGTCAGACAATCTTGGGTGCAGAGTGTGATTATGACACCACGGAGAGGGGAGGGTTGGCCCTGCCCTATGAGCTACAGAAGTGTCAGTGAAAGTTGCTAGGAAGTCACTATAAGATGATTACAGATCATTGGGTTTTAGAGCAGCTGGGGAATAAGCCTGTGTTTGGGGGGGGAAGTCTACAAGTGGTTACTGCTTCAATAATATGATGTTAAAATCATCGACAAGCCAGGAGAGTTTTGTACGGAGTAGGATCACTTATTCCGAATTGAGACGGGAAAGGAAGGATTGCCTGATATGCAACTATTCGTCAGTAAGGTCGTGGATGCGCGTTTCACCGAGATCTCTCCATTCCTAACCACAGGCATGGCAATCACTGACTATTCGGTACGACAAAAGAAGGATTCAGTTCGTCGAACGACGGACTTTACCACTATCGCACCTCATGGAGTATTGTGCAGCAATGGCCTGAAACATGTGAACTACGCTCTCTCGGTTGAAGCCCACAAAGATATAACAGGGGGTCACTATGCAGGCAATATGACGGCGCAAGAGATCTTGAAGGCTGGGCTATGGCAACACATAATTTCAGTTGGAAGAAATCACATCAGAATGAAGCCAGTGCGCTGGGAATGCGGGAGGGTTTCTCGGAGCGCAAGGGTGCACTGGGATCGCAAGGGTATGTTGAGTGCACCCCGAGTTTGAAAAATAGTCGTTGAAACAATCAAATCAGGTAAAAATAAAAAATTACCGCTGGATGGAATAGGCGGCTGGCATTTAATGCGGCAATTTTGGGAGATTTTTTACTGTTTACTTTATGGTAAGTCCCACACAATGTCTACCCTACCATTGGGCGGTCCCCAAGGCTATAAAATAAGTGAGATAGATCAAACACAGGTTCCATATTACTTGAATAGCTTGTACTTAGCCTGGGTGTCCTGGATGAAGTTGTGTTGTAAGAAACTATGTGCCTCTAGCATCTCGCTCATGTCTGAGCAGCCTGCCCCCTCTGAAAGTAGCAATCCTGAGTTCATATTTCGCGCCAGAATGAAGGCTACAAACCCTGCCGAACTCTTAGAGCCAGTAACCTCAGTGGAACAAGACACTGAGGAAGTGGTGGAAGTCGAATCCGAAGTTGAAGATATCATCTCCACACCCAACCCTACCATTAGGAAAGGAAAGAAAAATCTCAAGGCTCAGGCAAGCCCCCAAAGCCTACAAAATGGGCCGTAGGGAAGCCTTGTACCTCCCTGCAAAATGTGAAATCCCCACGGGCTTCTCAGGAGGA
Organism: Pinus albicaulis; assembly: GCA_034641835.2. Classification (NCBI taxonomy): domain Eukaryota; kingdom Viridiplantae; phylum Streptophyta; class Pinopsida; order Pinales; family Pinaceae; genus Pinus; species Pinus albicaulis. Next base: position 425,337,056 of record CM076582.1, read on the forward strand.
GGCCCAACCTGCCAAGTCGATCAACTGGCTGCCCCCCTTCATTCACCGATGCAGGACATCAACACGCATGCCAAAGAACCTCAATGGCTTGATCACCTACCTACAGATGGTGCTGACCCCAGGGGAGGCCCCTGTCATAGGTGAACCTTTTGGATGCCTTCATGAAGTTAATTTCGACGATCATGATTTGGCCAAATTTGAGGCCTTCCCTAAGCTAGCACCTGAGTTATACTTGGATACATTTCATGGCACTGATGGGGTCAAATTTGTCCCCCAATGCTGGGTACATGGTTTGGCGGGATCTGGGCTCCTAAACCTGCTCAGGATGCCCCACTTTGAACATTACAATTTAACAGACTGGCTCGCACAACAATTTCTCGTGCTAATTCATAACGGATTCCTATGGATCTAGGATAGGATCCCCATTAACGATGCGCTAGTGCATCAAATTATTGGTCTCCCCATGAGTGGATCGAACCCCCTAGAGCGCGTGGGTAAGAAATATGAGGGGGAAACTACTGAGTTCATGCGCCAAAAGTATCATGCAGACCATAATACTAGGGGTTTTCTCATCAAGACCATCATTTACCGAGGTACGCAGCTGGGCACCATGCTGTTAGCATGTAAAATGATGAGGAAGTGTCAAGTCACCTCCATTCTAGCCTATGTCATTCGGCTAGCCAGCCAATGTGTGAAATGGGTATGTTTTAACTGCGCACAGTATTTATGCAATGAGTTTCTAACTAACGTTCATGAGTCCCAAGAGCAAGGTCATGCCTTTTGTTACTCTTGGTTTTTGTTTCTTATAGCATTGGTTGCTTGGGAAGCTCCTGCAGAGTCAGTCCTCCCTGAGATTACCCCAGACATGTGCGAAGGGGCTCGCTATGCACACTTATGGGATTCCACAGATCCGCAATGGCTCAAGGACAACCAGGTGTTCTAGGTACTCTTCCAAAGTAGCGTGGTCGTAGCTATTAACTCCTGCCCACGGTTTTCCCCTACTGTGTACGACAAGATACAAGGGCATTACCACATTTTAGGTCACTTTGCACAATGTTTAGATCAAAGCACACAAGGAGAAAGCTTGGACTTCACTTCCTTACATGGTGATCGAAGAAGAAATCAACAACGTCATTGCACTGTGGCCCCCTAACTGGAAAATTGGCTTCAAAACTGGCGCGAAGGGCATTGGAAGCACCAGCACATCCCAAATCAACCCCCCTGTCGTCGTCCCAGATATCAGAGGTATGCCTAAGCGTACCATACAAGACACTGGTGTGGCCACCTAAAAGAATGCATAGCAGCAGAAGGACGTCGAGGCGGAGACCCAGACAGACTCAGAAACCGGTTTGGGTACAGAAGGTATGGATGCAGGCAGACCTGCGTCCCCCCACGGCACAAAGCGCACCAACAAGCTAGTCAAAACACCCCACAAAAAGCAGCGATCTCAGTGAGTGGAACTAGACGAAACAGTCACCTTGATTGACGAAGACCTGGAAAAAATCATGGATGCAGTCACTCTGGCCACGGAGGACAGATGGGTTGCCTTAGAAGAACAGTAGCATGACGTGATCGACACAATTATGGCTGAGCTACGAGCGCTACAATTAAAGACAGACACATTGCAGATTAGTGTGACCCCGGTATGCCCACCCTCCGCTGCCAATAGCGCGGCACTAATTACATATGACAGCTGCCTCTATTCTCTCCCTGGCATAGCTCTGGTGCTCAATCCACCTGACCTGGGACTTCAGGTCCAGGCCAGTACAGAAGTCCAGCTGAACTTAGCTCGGCTCCCCCATGAGGCCTTGCAAGGTCTCCACACCATTGTATTTCAGGTAATCCACCATTGAGACCAGAAAGTGCACCAACATCTCAGCATAGCTACACAAACCATCCTTGAAAATAATGTTGAAGTATGCCTCGCCACCGCGAAGCGCACAGAACTTGAAGACACGATTCACCGACTTTGCACAGATGTTCCCGTAGAGATCTCAGAATCAGCCACCCCTCAGGAAAAAGTAGCAAGACTAGTCACAGCACTCAAAGCCTCCCAGGATGAAGTTCAGGTTGTCAAGACATGCATGGAGGAGCAGATCGCAGATCTGCGGGCTAAGTTACAACCTAAAACACCTCCGGAGGTCCAGGCCCAGCGAACTGCGCTGGTCACCGCAACTACGAATGTCATCACAAGGAAGATCATGTGGGGAGCCCAACTACTAGAGATTTCCATGCAGCTATGGACTAAGATCCAACGTGATCCAATCTTGCGAGGGTAAACCAGGACCTGTGACAAAAAGAGGAAGAGTTCGAGACAATTGAAGCCACCTTGCCCACTCTGGTACCTGCTCAGCGCTTGCAACGACTACGCACCAGCCAAGTGCTCCAATCGGATATTGATGACCTTCGGCAAAAGAAGAATATCCTTAGCGACCGACTAAAGCCATGGGCTGATGAAGCTCTCAAACTTTCACAGGATGTGAATGTTGCTATCAAGCAGCTGAACCAAACTTTGGAAAGTGTCACTGTCGCAACTAAAGGACCGTTGTCAGAAACGTTGGTTGACATTGCACAGAATGCATTTTTCCAAAGCGAAGGTGTGCTACCTCAGCTAGCCGAGGTGATTAGAGTATTGCAAGCATAGGTTGAAGCCCCACTGACACATTGACTCGAGAAGAGTCACAAGATTGTGTTAGGGGACTGTTGGAGCAGGGTCTCCCAAAGGCTATGAATTTTGTCCATTTTTGTATAATTTTGTATTTTTTAAGTCTAACATAGGGGTTTTGGGGTGGTCAAAGCCCCTAACGCATTGTAAATGGGTCAAGGGTAGACAAAGAGTCTGTGAACCACGGTTTGCAGACCATTGGATCCGTAGGCTAAACCGCTATAAATAGATGAACCTTTTTTGAGTCATAGGTAGGAATGAAGAGAGATTGATGCGAAGTACGAATTGTTAGATATGTGGTAGAGTTGTTTGGGTTAGGACTCCTACTGGCTGTGTGCGCAGAGATCCTCTTTCCTGCTGTATGTGGACCCTATTGGTTGTGTGCGCAGGTGGTAATTTGGGAATGTAAGAGGATTTTGGGTAATGATATATATATATATATATATATATATATATATATATATATATATATATATGCGGAAGTATTGTGGACATCTAATGTTATCTAGATCTGTTCTGTTATGTTGATGTGAATTGAGTATATGATTTATATATCTATTTGTAGCTGCTAATTTCATGTGTTCATAGTACATATGTATGTGATCTGTTGATTTGCTGCAATTATATTGTTCTTTGATTATAATGGATAGTGCGCACGTGGATGCGAACCTATTGAGTAGATCTGATAAGTTGTATTCTGGTTACTTATTGGAACCTCTTTGAAGAGCCCATTGTTGTATATATCTGATAGTCGCAGACCATCTTGACTTACCTTCTCTCTCGCAGGGTGCAGAAACCTAGTTCCAGCACCCTACCATACTACTTCAGGTGAGACTTTGGCCTGTGCAAGCAGGTCACTGCCAAAAGGGCCAGTAGTATAGGGGTTTGTTAGCAAACCTTAACCTTTGAACTTGGGTCAGGACCCCTCGATCCAACAAGACCTACTTCCATATGCCCCATTAGTCTCATCCTCTTGTCCATAGCTGATCCAAAGTGATCCTTGTGTCGATAGCTCTCACAAAATATGAAGAATTAGCGCATTGACTTCTAATTGCTTTTCCTATGCATGTATGATTCTATCATTATCTTCTTTACAACTCCTTATTTATTGATTCAAACTTCTTAGTGTGTCTGCTAATTCAGAAGAGTTCCCAACACCACACTGCTCAGTTGATTTCTAGGGATAATCTTTGTAGTCTACCATCTTTATAGTCATCTTAGATTTCTTCCTGTAAGGCATATCATGTCAGCTAGAAAAAATCATAATAAACCAATATACATTAGCATAATTCGTGGAGGATATCTCATCTAAAAGATCATCCAATCAACGTAATACATGTATAGACATAATCATAACATTATATAGACATGTAACATATATGTATTTCAACTCATAAACATCATTCTATCTAGAGTCCAGTCATCAATGCATGACCATTTCAACTACACATTCCATGACCTCATGCATGAAACCAATAACCATACCAATGTACACTGACAATACGTAAGCGTTTGGCATGTATAAGAAACACATAACCATTCATGTACACATGACAAAACACTTCAAAACAACACCATCAACTCTCCCATAGATACATCACTTCCACCATGAATAACACTGTGCGGATTCAAAAATTACATAGACCACAAGTATTAGAAACACATGTGGAAATGAACATAGAGGCATGACCAACACATCGCCCATCTATTCTAAGTGGTGAACCATGCTCTGAAAACACTCTGTAACAAAATCCTCCCACATATACCCCATTAACTGGCCAACCAGGATAAAAATGTGACGAGTAGTCACTATGATATGATTCAACCTCCCTGGTGGCCTTAACGAAGTGGAACCAACACCACACAACAACGCAAAGCTTCTGCACTTACTACAGGACACCCAAGAGCCATGACAACCTTATCGAAGGATAGCCCCTAGATCAAATTGATATTTTCATGCATCAATACCTCGGTCACACACTTGACATGGGAAATAGTGATATTGGAAACCTCTAGTCGCACGCACAACATGGAATGCATGCAACTAGGGACTTTTCCTAGTAGTTATGAGCTTGTGACACCAATTTTTGCGCCAATTTTTTAGGCACAGATCCCATATCACTTCCCATAACACCATGACACTTTAAGAAATGAAATATAGTAGCATAATATTGATGTAAAAGAAAATAATTTAACAAGGACTTGACTAGAGCCCTACCAGCCATGATAATCATTTCATCAAGCATGTCACAAATATGTAATCTACAGGTTCAAATAACAGATCTTAGCACATGGGTCTTATACTTATCTAAGAATCACTAAGAAGCATCGGTGCCTCATCTTATTAACTACATTATCATCTATCTGCTCATAGATACATTGTTCACTCATTCACAACACAAAACATGATGAGAACCATACATCATCTTCACCATAAAACACATCAGTAACCAGCATATAAATAACAGAAATGAAAATCATATAACAAACATACATTAGAGAGGTTTTGAGGTCTAAAATGGACCTCCTAAGGAAATTATTAAATAATAGTGGAAATAATAAAATAACATTGGATTACATCATCAAATTTTATAGGGAAAAAAGAAAGAACTATTTTTTCAACTCGTATTTTCAACGTATCTCCCTACGGTTTTGCTCAAATTTCGAGTGACAAAACTCAGTGGATGCACAATTTTATTCCTCATCCAATGAGTACCCATGTTGCATACTTTCGATGGACCTTTCTACATGAAAAATCAGAAATACATGAAAAACGTGATTGCAATCACGTTTTTCATGTATTTCTGATTTTTCATGTAGCAGGGTCGATCGAAAGTATGCAACATGGGTACTCATTGGATGAGGAATCAAATTTTGCATCAAATGAGTACTCCCACTCGAAATTTGAGTAAAACCTTAGAGATATAAGTTGAAAATATGAGTTGAAAAAGTAGTTTTATTATTTTATTATTTTTTAGTATTTTTACTTTTTTACTCCAAAAATGGTGAATCACCCCCCATGGTTGACATCATCATCTTGAATCCTATTGGTTCTTATCAATTTCATTTTGGTTGTACACTTTTCTTAGGATACCCATTTTAGACCTCAAAATTCCCCTAATGTAAGACACATAATAACAAGCATATTTACCCATAAATATAAGAGGAAAAATGCTCTTATTGCCATAGGCAAAATGAAACCAAGTTTAGGACTTCCACATTTCACCTGACCATAGACATGGTTGAGCCAAATCTCTCTTCAGTTAGTCATCCCCATGCCATATTCCAAGCATGAATGTGGGATCTCATAAAAATCATCAATCCAAACCAAAACAGGGCTTCCAGAGGCCAAACCACCTCAACCCTCAACCAATGATTCTACCTCACAGTATGAGATCATAGCCATCACCCTATTGTTCTCTACTCAAGTTGTCCAATGCTTTAGAGCATTTGTTCCAACCAGGGCTTCTAGGACTAGTAACTCAACCCACAATTGTCATTGGGATTCCACAGCATTTGTCCAACCATGGCTCCCAGGACAAGTAACTCAGCCCACCAAGGGCATCCAGAGCATTTCTCCAGCCAAGGCTTTGAGGACTAGTAAGTCAACCCAAGTTCTTATAGGGCTTCCAGAGAGTTTTCCAACCAAGGTGTCCAGGAACTAATAAATCAACCCATAGCCAAGGGAACATCAGAACCAATTAGAAAAAAAAACAATAAAATAAATCCACAACACCATGGCTATCTAGGAAATGGAAAGGCTAGGAAAATACACTACCAAGCCAGGAAATCCTCCATGGCAATCACAAATCATGACCATGGAACCACATGCAACTCGGTACATGCAATCAAACCCATTGTAGATGTTTATCACAATTTCCTCTTGCACTTTCCTACTCTTCCTTTTCCTTCTTGGTCCAAATCTTTAGGTATGCCACAATCTCCAAGAGTGCTCCAAGAAAAATCTAAGTGTCCAAGAGTATGAAAGAGAGAGAGTAGAATGAGAGCTCCAAAAATGAACTAAACAAAAGCCACGAATTGATCCTTAGAAGCCTTTTTATTAATGAGGCCTATTTTTTCTTCATTTTCCATTATTTTCCTTCATTTTCCTCCTCACATGCAACATGTGACCTTTCACTTCCCTTCTCTCCTATTTTCCATTATTTTCATAAATAAATGCCCATAAATTCCAGTATGCCTTTCCAAAACCTTAGCCATTTCCTTTGCCAAATTCCATAGCCATAATAAACCATATGAACAACCGCACTAGGATGTTTTTCCCAACATTCAGCTTGGAATACGTGTCCCATGACCTTGGTTATTATTTTTCCTTTGTTAAATTTTATTACATGAATTTTTCACCAACGTTGTTACAAAAACCATACATTTAGACTCTTAGAGAGAACAACTTCATTAATTCTGAAAGATTTACACTAGTGTGAACGACTCATAGATGGATAACCCATAGTCTATGTGAATTAGGTCACAAATGTTCTGCAAATGATAGCTGAGAATTGGCTAAGAAGGATGTCTAAACTTGCCCAAACTATACTAGTGCATAACATAGATAATCTTGTTGAGATTAGCGAATGGAAACACAAAATTCTGTGCTTGGGAAATGAATTTAGGCCTGAGGGATATCCCTAAAAGGTGCTTAGGATTGTGCGAATATGCCATATAATATAATAATAGATGCCTCGGTCCATAAATTGGTTATCTTCAAAGGGGATTGGAATAAATATAAATTCGAATCATATTTCAAGGAAGGAATGAAACACTTCTAAAAGATTCCAATATTAATCAGACTTCAAATCTATGGAATGCCTCGAACCTGCTCAAAATAGGGATCACAAAGGGGCTACTCAAATGATTTCAAATCATTCATAAACATGCCCCGAAGTTGATCTTAAACCAATGAAAGAATACCACTAGAAATACTTTAGAGAATTAATGCAATTTGGAGCCAAAACAATGCTTTGAAAAGATTAAATGGACTTCCTCAAATATGAGCGATGTAGTCAAGAATTTATGCAAATAGTAGCCTCAATTAAGTATATATATATATATCAGCAAGAGTTTCCTTGAAACCCAGTCAGATTAGCCCTAGATCCGACACACAAAAAAAATCAAGAATATTAGAACCATCCACAAAGATGCTTCCTAAAGAGAGCCAATACTAAGCATGAAATCAAGATGTGTGAAAAGATGCAACAAATGATCACAACTAGTCTTGGAAATGATACAAAGTAGCATAGACAAACACAGATTAGGGTGCAAATCTTCCTTCATAGATGGCGTGTTTAGTCATAGAGGAAACCTAGAGAAATATGCATTTATAAGCCTATGATCGAGACCAGTTTCTCCACCGAAATCATACTTTGAATAGGTTATAGGAGGGCCGAGTCTAGCACATGAGGAGAGCCTCACAAATCACAAAACTTTCATAGTGAAGGTGCCTACTTTGGAGAGCTGAAACAATCCCCCATGTCAAGCCTAGAGATATCTACGAGAGAAAACTCCAAATTAAAAAAAAATGATCCAAAAACATAGTCCTGAAAGAGGCCAAAATGCCTCAGAGAAGGCCCAGAAACCCTCAACAAAAATTCATAACCATAAACCATAAAAATTAAACCTTGTAAACTTCCTCCAAACACGAACTTCTTCTTCAGATTTTCATGACTATTCTAGGCCACAGAACTGTAGAGATACCCCATATTTTTTATTGAGATCAATTGGTAAAATGAGGGAAAATGATCCATATTTATATGGGTCGAAGAGTCTTCTAGAGGAGGTCAAGCCGACCTGATGATTGGAGGGAGTCAACCTTCCAAAATTTGAATTTAAAATTCAATTTGAAATTTCCGTAGGAACCAAAATTCAATTTTCCTAGGAGGCTGACTTGATTCCAAATTTAAATAATTACATGCCCTTGACAATGGCTTATTTAGTAAGATAAAATTTCTTTAACCATTTTTCTTTTGCAAGAAAACTTACTTAAGATATGCCCATCATTAATTTTAGATTAAAAATTACCACCAATTCATAGGTTGCTTGTAGAATCTTTTTGGGGCTTTTGACCACACTTTTGGGGCTCAAACTTTAATGAAGCATATATCCTCAACCATGAGGAGTTATGAGGCATGCCACATAACATTGTAATCATCAAGATGAGGAGCATCAAGTGATGATGCTCTTATGATCAAAAGCATTGTCATCTACATCCATATCCTTCAACAAGTGCTTCTAGGACTTCCCCTTCCTCACTTCAAGGCTTCTTATCAATTGAAGCTTCCAATCAATATAACTTAGACGAATATTAAAAGCGTTCAAAACTCGACATTAACATCAATGACAACACAATTCAACAAAACTTTTAAGACAATTTTGCAGAAAATATGGATGATTTCAATATAATATCATAATAAAAAAACTCATAAAAAAATAAAAAATTGTTATAAATAACTCGAAGATTGAAACATCAGAAATAACTGAAGCATTTAATGGCTCTATCCATGAATCCAAATATTTTAATAAAAAAGTTAGTTATGTTTTAAAAAAACCAATCATCTAATTTATATTTTTGCATTAATTTCATATAATATTAGACATTTTATACCTACTACTTATTAATAATAATAAAATTTTAAAACTGCTTTAATAAATTAATAAATAAAATCAATATAGCGATAAATAAAATAAAAATAGAAAACAAATCCTTTCAAGACGACTCTTGGCTATCCCATTCACATAATAAATAAACTATATTTTTTTTAAATAACATCTTAGGCTCAACATATAATATTCGACCATCAACGTTCTCGAGGTTTACGGCCGTGATAACAGGTGCCATCTCTCACATTGGTCGGTCTCGCACAAAGTGCCTCTGAGCATCTACTATAAGTTTCACTGTTCCATTTCTACTATTCATCCACTCTTCCCCTGAGTGGAGATTTCAGTCCAATATTACAGAAACCCGAGAGATTTTAGTCCAATATTTCATAACCTCGGGTTTCTGCGAAGTCTAAGGGTTTAATGACCATGAATACCATGACAGACAAAGGAGACAATGAACCCAGCAGCAATGTTAGAGAATATCAAGACTCTGAAAGGAGGGAACCCAGAAGCAATATGGCCAGAAATGCGCGCAGGGAATGGGTTCCCAAAAGTTCTTCGCGTCCAACAAGAAATTTCAATTGGAATTTTAACCACGGTCCCCAACCCGAGAGCGATAGAAATCCCGATCAGTTTTTCAATGCCAATCCCAACGCTGACCCCAACATCAACAGAAATTCCGATTGGAATTCCAATGGCAATCATAACCCCCGTCAAGGCTTTGGGCTTGAAAGAAATAGAGGTCGAGGTCACTCTGGATACGGAGCCGGTTCAGCTTCCAGTGATGGTATGCCATCACAAAATGTGCAAAATCAACAGAATGGAGCAATGAGAGGGCGAGGAAGGGGGAATTTTCAGAGAAATAATTACAGCAGAGGTTATTACAATGGCAGGAATCAGAGATCCTTTCCTCATCAGAATTACGCTGCTAAAGAGGGCATAATTCGACCAGGGAATGTCAATGAGGTATGCAGCCTGGGACAGAGCACTATAAATGAGGACTTTAGTGGACATATTTCTGCAAATGAAGGATTCATTGGTCAATCCAGTCATGGCAAACACCCACCCACAGAAACAAAACATTCTCTGAAGCAGATGGATTTGAGGGATGAGAGGAGAAAGTTAAACAGCATGGACAGAACAGATGTGCCTCAGCTGGTGCAGGAAATTAAAGAAAAGCTTAAAAATGGAAAGGTAGAATGTATGATATGCTATGAAAGGGTTGGACCACCGGCACCAGTATGGTCCTGTGGCATATGCTATGCCATTTTTCATCTTCACTGTACAAGGAAGTGGGCAGATTCGTCTGCTGTTGAGAACAGTAAGGGGGTTTCGTCCTGGAGATGCCCAGGTTGTCAATCTGTGCAGAATTTGTCCCGGGAGGAAATTCAGTATTATTGCTTTTGTGGAAAGGTGCGAGACCCAGAAGTAGAATTTTATATCACTGCACATTCATGTGGAGGACCATGCGGAAAAACACTTGACAAAGGGAACAAGACACCAGAGGCTCCTTGCCCACATAAATGTACTCTTCAATGCCATCCAGGTCCATGCCCAACTTGCACAGCAATTACCCTCCCTCGGCCCTGCCCTTGCGGTAAAACATTGATGACAAGCAGATGCAACGATCAGAATTCTACTGAATCATCATGTGGAAAGCAGTGCGAGAAGCCTCTCGAATGTGGACGCCATCATTGTGAGAATATCTGCCATGAAGGTCCTTGTGATTCTTGCAAGCTTTTGATAAATGATGCTTCATGCTTTTGTGGGAAAAAACAGGAGAAGTTAATCTGTGGAGATGTGGAGATCCAGGGGAATATAGATTGGAAAAAGGGTGTGTTTCAGTGTGGGAATGTGTGTATGAAGATGCTTTCATGTCAGAATCACAAGTGTAGCCAGAGATGTCATTCTGGAGAGTGTGGGGAATGTGAAATGTTACCTGAGAAGATTAAGTCTTGCCCCTGTGGTAAAACAAGGCTGGAAAATAACCAGAGGAAGAGCTGCGCGGATCCTGTGCCAATCTGCTCAGAGATATGTGAAAGGGATCTTCCTTGTGCGAAACATTTGTGTAAAAATACTTGTCACCATGGGGAATGTGCTCCTTGTTCTGTTTTTGTTAATCAGAAATGCCGATGTGGGTCATCATCTCGGACAGTCCCTTGCTGGATAACCACAGAGGAGAATGACAGTGCAGAATTCAGATGTGAAAAGATATGTGGGCAAAAGAAAAACTGTAATAAACACAGATGCAATGAAAAATGCTGCCCTCGGGTAAATCGAGAGCCAGGGGGTAACTCTCGTGCAGCTGATTCGAACCCACATTCATGTATTGAGACCTGTGGGAAAAAGTTGCAATGTGGGCAGCACTTATGCAAGGAGATTTGCCACACTGGGCGTTGCCCACCCTGCCCTCTCGCCATTTTCGATGATCTTTCTTGTGCATGTGGGAGGACAACAATTTTTCCTCCACAACCTTGTGGAACACCCATTCCTCACTGCCCGTATCCCTGCTCAGTTCCTCAGCCATGTGGTCATCCTGCTACCCACAATTGCCATCCAGGAGACTGCCCTCCTTGCAGTGTGCATGTTTCCAAATGGTGTGTGGGCAATCATGTCGTGAAGAATTCCCCATGTGGTTCTCAGGATATTTTGTGCAATAGGCCATGTGGTAAAACAAGGCAATGTGGAATGCATGCCTGTACTAGGACCTGCCATTTACCTCCCTGTGACCCAATCTCATCATCATCTGTTACAATATCATGTTGGCAAATTTGTGGAGCTCCTAGGAGAGATTGCCAGCACACTTGCACAGCTCTATGTCACCCATCTACCCCATGCCCTGATACAAGATGCAAATCTCCAGTACAAATAACATGTTCTTGTGGTAGATTAGCAGCACAGGTCCCATGTGATGCTGGAGGCAGCAATATAAAAGCTGATCCAGTTTTTGAAGCCTTTCTCTACAAACTTCCTGCTCCTCTTCAACCACTGCAATCAAATTCTAGCAGAGTGCCTATTGGGCAGAGACAGCTTGTCTGCAATGATGAGTGTGCCAAGTTGAAGAAGTATGCTTTTGGCCTTTGCACAAGGGTGAATTCACAGATTTCAGATTTGATTACCAGAGAGCCAGAATGGGTCTCAGATGTTGAAGGAAGGTTTAGATTCTTGGTTTTGTCTAAAACAAAAGGTATTCGTTTGCATGTTTTCTGTGCAATACCGAAGGAGAAAAGGGATACATTGAAGCTTCTTGCAGAAAGATGTAATCTCTCTGTATATTCTGCAGGAAGGGATCCAAGATTTGTTTTGATTGTACAAGCTACACAAAAGTCAAAAGTCCCGCTGCGTCCTGGCATAGATCACAAGGTTTCAATTCCTGCAACAGGGCAGGTGCGACCTCTACCTTTCAAATCATCTGTAGATATGGATCCGAGGCTTGTCATTTGCCTATTCGATTTACCATGCGATGCAAACGTGAATTCACTAATATTGAGGTATGGGGGTGAGTGTGAGTTAGTGTGGCTGAATGACAATAATGCATTAGTTTTATTCAAGGACCACACAAGAGCTGCAACAGCTCTTAAGGTTGTGAATCATGCATCTGCATACCAGGGGTCCACTGAAGCACCTGCAACAAGCTTACTGCCCAGCCATAGTGTATGGGATACAACAAAATGATGATTGGGTAGATGAACAAGCTCATGCATGACAAAAAAAAATGAGCCAGAGGCAAGTAATGGTTGAAACAGCTAGCAAGATTTTCCTGGATTGAAGATTTAAGCCTCAAGAAGCCCTCATCTCATGTATATTTTAATTGTAAAAAGGTGATGTATTGATATGCGATAAAAAAATCATGTTTCCATGGAAATATTTATTATGAATTAAAAATGGTTATGAATTAAGTTAAAAATGGTTATTGTACATTTAACCAGATATATACTATAATATATTATATAGATATATGCATTTTTCCAATGTCTCATGCATTTGCATTCACAATCCTCTGTAATATTCACCTTTAAATTATTTAAATACAATATAGACTTTGAAAGAATGTAACGTTTGCTTGCATGCAAGGACACGTACACAAAGTAAATTGGGCATGAATTCAAAAGCAGGATGTTATATATGGATGCTGCAAATAAATCCAAAAAAATATTATTATCATGTCACATAAGTAAATTATTATGTGAAATATTTGATAAATTTTGTTAAATTAATTTTAATAATTAATTAAAAATTTAACTTTTGAAATATAAGCAAGCATTCTCTTCATAAATTATTTAAAAATTTAATTTATTTTTCTTAAAGACGAATTTCTCTTCATAATTTACTTATTCAAATTTTTTTGCATGACAAATTATATTAGACACCTCTTGAAAGGACAGAAACCTTTGAAAGCGCCGGGACGGGTTTAAATTTGAAGGCTGATGGGGAGGGGTGCAGAATCGAAGGTTTAGGAAGTGCAAGAGCCCTGCTGGGCTCACAAAATGGACAAGATAAATTGCCCTGCCACTGCCAACCAAATACGGATGACAGAGATTAGTTAAGCCCCTTTCTGCCTTCCCACTCATGGGAGTGATTTCAATGATGCAAATAATCATTGGAATGTGCTCAGTTTTTCAAATTTAAATGAAACTGTTTGGGAAGCATACAGCGCTTAAATTTAAAAGGCTAAATTTCAGAAGGGGGTGATACTGGTCATCCGAATATTTTGAAAATGGAAGCTTTGGGTAATATTTTGGAAATTTAGTTAACATGTTAAAAATTTATTTAAGAAATCTAAGGAATATGAGATTAATTATTTGACTTTGTTATTTATGGAGTATTTCAAAATATGTAATTGACATAAGCTCAATTGATGTACTGACGAAGGTACATCACTTTTTTTTTCATTTTATGGGGAATTTAGTGTTTCTCATCTTTTATAATTTCCTTAATAATATTGACAGAAATAGTTTATATATGTGTTTATTTTATGGCATGACACACACACACACATATATATATATTATGGCATGATATTGATAGAAATAGTTTATATATATATGTCTTTATTTTATGGCATGTCTGGAAGTTTAAATTCATGAATTGTATGGACAAACTTTCTGCAGGCTTCTTTGATGGAGGTGTGAAACTATAGGAATGTAGTTGTGGAGCTCAGATTGTCCTTTCTGAAGATCATAATATTCAAATCAGTTGGAACTGCAACATAGGCACAAACATATGGAAAAAAGCTATTGCTTTTTGGGGTCTATTATTTTGTGCTAGATAGTTCCATCTTGACACATTGTTAGTATTAGGCTCTTTCATTACTTTGCAACTAATGTGTCAAATAAATGAATTAAAGACTTGCTTCAAAAAAATCACATTTTCTCATATTTACAGGGATAAGATCTTGTGGTTGAAGCACTATCTAAACATGGTCATCATCATCAACAAAAGATGAGTGAAAATACTTTTCAATTTTTACTTTTGACTCTTTATAAAGCATGGGATATATTTAGATATATTGAATTTTCATTAAAATACTTCTTGTTATTTTTATATTTAATGTCTTTCTAAATACCTCATGCGGCACTTTTTCTATAGGAGTTTTTCGGACCATTTTTTTAATGTATAAGAGTTTTTGGGATCATCTTTTTCATGTAGTTAGTATCTGATGCAATGTAAAAGATGTTTGTAAAATGCAGAACTATGTTATTACAATTTTTTGTTTTGACTTTTAAACATATTAGAACTATGTAAGCAATTTTTTTTATAAATAAAAAATTTGTTAGTTGTGGGCTCATACAATAAAAATATTTGATTTTGTTATTTTTGAGATATTCTCAAATGTGTAATTGACATAGGTTCAGCCAGAAATATCCTTGAGCATAGAGGGTAATTTTTCAGGCAAATATGAAGGGATGTGTATGAATTTTGGTTTTTCTGTGTTTCTTTAAAATAAAATAAAAATAATGTTCTAAATAGAAAAGTAATGTGCGCTATAATTAAGAAAACTAATAGAAGTAGAAAAATGTATGAGTAAGATGTTTAAATCTTATACTTTTCAAGAATATTTTAACAAGAGATTTAAATAAACTATTTGAAGGTCTATGTTAACTAATTTATTTCGATATCAACTTCATATATATCTCTACAAAGAAATTTATTGTTAAAATAAAACATTTTAATGTTGTAAAATATTGTATAAAAATATATTGAATATGGGTTATCAATAAAATATTTTAATAAGAATTAATATTGATATATACTTAAAATTATATTAATAATAATAAACCTTTTAATTTGTATGTCTGCATGTGATGTAATGTAAATTAAGTATATATTGTACATTATTTAAAAAAATTGTGTATACCATTAAAAAAAAAAAATATTGATTTAATGCATATTTTATTTGGCATTCAAAAATACAATTTATATTACAAATTAGAAGAGAGCAGAGACGCACAATATTCACACACAATAATTGAATGTATTACACACATACGCAAGAGATACATATAGACCAGTGAGATCCAGCTGATTCTAATCTTGGAGAGAGAGGTTGAGAGAATCTCTCAACAACCTCAACAAACCCAATCCAAGATATACTAAAGTAAGCATAATCCTAACTAATTCTAATACCCTCCCTTAATGCTTACTTTACAAAACATATAATAATTAATCACAATTACAACACTTTGAACTTTCATCTATTTGTCTGATCTGGTCTTCATTAACATTTGTACCCACTCTGAGATCTCATAGACAACGCTCTTTTCTCCACCATTTTCGAGCTACCATTCAACCCATTTAAAATACATTTGTTTCTGACCATCAATACTGAATTTGTAAGATTAAAGATTCTTGACACCCCCGAAGAATAACCCCGAAGAATAAATTTCAATAGTCTATAGAAAAATATTCTAGGTACAGAATATGATCAGCGATCAATCCTACAAAGTGACCTTTACACACAAGGATCTCATTGTATAACCTATAACCGATGCTCTTGAAACCCCGAAGAACAACAAGACCCATCAGCGTATAACAAATTCACACAATCAAATTAGCCAATTGTTCTCTCTGCACCGAAGAACGTCTAGAACGACTAATTTAAATTGTGTAAATCTATTCAATAATTGGTTCTTCTTCAATAATTTACAAAATAATAATAACTATGCACACCACTGAATATCAAAATTAACAAACTCAATAACCATTATATTAAATTAACCACGGTCTTCAGAGCGGATTTCCCCACTAACCAATCTGAATATGAGCTTGTCCTACCGAACCTCTACGGCATTGAATCCTTTGATGGTTGATTCAAAAGGCTGAGAATGGAGTTGTATCTAGTTTGCACGGCTGCTACCTTAGAACCGGTAATTCCGTCCATTTCAATGGACTCGGCCCAATATCGTTTCCTTATTGTAAATACCATCCAACAAACCTCCATAAACTTCTCCGGCTTTGAACGCTAAAATGTCCTCTCCCCATCCACCAATCGCCCACGCGTTGGCTAGGACCCTTGGTCGATTTGTGAGGAACACTGGAATACATCGGCAATTCTTCCCATGTTCATACACCCATGAAATGGGAGGCATGATACTTTGACATTACACTTCCCGAGAATTTCACCTTCGATGTTTCCTGTCATTGGGGTGTATGTCTCACCACCCTTTACTTTGAAGAAGCTTGCAAAGTAATTATTCCCAGGCTGCTGGTATTGAAGTTTTTCTTGAGAATTTGGAACATAAAATGAGGGTGGTGTGGAAACCTGGCTAGAAAATCATTGTTTGTCGGGAAAGGAGGATTCCCAGGAGCTAGTCGTCTTTGATTGCTTGGCAGGTCGTAATTCATAGTCTGCATCTCCTCCGGATGGCATTATAATTCCCAAATGGGAAACTGTCACTGCTGGAAGCTTCACATTCCGGGGATAGCCCGTGAAGTGCTTGTCGGACTCGTAAGCCAAGCTCTGCTGATCGCCCATCAAAGCTTTCGGATCTTATATGTCATAGCACTGTCCTGAAATTGCCGGATCTTCCATCCCCAATCATTTCAGCCTCATCACATTCCCATAATTCCTGAGCGAGTGCTTTCACAATACACTTCACTGGAATCATTTCTGCTCTATTTGAAGAGGTTGCAGGGCAGAAAAACACATGGGTTCAGAGAGAATTCAGACTACTTGGATCCCTGTATTAAATTTGGAGAGGTTCGTCAAGCAATAATACCGTTTCCACCAAGAAAACACAGGCTGCTTACATGTCTGCTCTTAAATTATTCTGTCAACCTCGGATCCGCTACAGCACCACGGTAGCGATTCTCTCTGTTACAGTGAAATTAACACTCAAACGTTCACACAGTAATCTACACATGAATCCTATTCCTATAGAATTAATTATCACAATTTTCTCTTCATCTTCCTGAGCACTCTCTTGAGGGATTAAGCTCAGCTTGGCTCCGATACCATATTACAAATTATAAGAGCGCAGAGACGCACAATTTTCACACACATACGCAAGAGATACATATAGACCAGTGAGATCCAACTGATTCTAATCTTGGAGAGAGAGGTTGAGATAATCTCTCAACTACCTCAACAAACCCAATCAAGATATACTGAAGTAAGCGTAATCTTAACTAATTCTAATAATTTAAACAATGAAAAATAACACATTGTATTTTGCACTTAAAGAAATTTGATCTCTTTAAACTCATATGCTAGTCTTATAAATGTGAGAAAAATAATCGAACTAAATAACTTCTATATGATAATTAAAATCTCATTCTCTAAACTGAAAACTGAAAACCAAAAATATCCTGCTCTCTGAAAACGACTCTCAATCTATTAATTATGCAATCTTTATTCATGTTATCCCCTTCCTATTTTGGAGTTAGAACTCACTAAGCCATTACAGGAACAGATAGGCCATACCATCAAGCCATTATTATAATAAATTGAGAATGAAACATTAATTCCTTTTGCAGTGGAGGCATAAATATGACCTGCAACAACGGTTAGAAAAATTCTATCCTTGTCCCTTTACACTGTGCAGTCAGAACAAAATACGTAATCCCTTGATCAAAGTTTTGATCGTTGAAGGGGGAGAGACATGTAAATAGAGATTTCAATAACTCCTTGATCTTTCCCCTCCTCATTACGGTGAATATTATTATCAACTGTAATTCCTGTACGTTTTTTAATGCACATAACAACGAATAAATCTTCCATAATCCAAATGGAATGGACTCCCTCAAATTATGAAATGATATTGCAGTCAATAGTCTACTCGTAATCTAGTTGACTATTGAATATGGATATGGTCTCCACAGAGTCGCTGATTGGAACAATGTACAAACTGACAACATACAAGAGGTACCATGGATGACAACAAAATATCGTATTGGAAAATTGGAGCGTTGCACCTTACCCATAGAGAGGTGGTATTTGGTGATTGGCACATATCTTCAACCTTAATTCACAACTTTTATACCTGAGGGAAGGAAAGGTTGGAAATTTGTCCAACACTCTTTAATGGTTCTTTCTAATTTTACATAGAGAGATTTAGACGGATAATGGAAATGTTGCATTGACATTAACTTTAAGTGGATTAGCCCCGGATGCGGGTGATTTCAGTTGATATGGGGAATCGAGGTGGTCTGGTCGGCGCGTGGCAAGGCCACATGGTAGCCGACCACCCGCATTCATTTCGCCCCGGATGTATTAACTCCATGGTTTATCACCCAACTCGGCATTCAAGCCGGTGGGGAAGACGAGGCCGCTACCATTACTCAACGTCGTCCTCCGCCTGCAGACGCATTCTCGCCTTCTCGATGTTTCACTGCTGGGCTCTGCATTTTATCTGGACTGTCACAATGCATAATTCTATCGCTCCTCTCGGCTCTGGGTGTCCTCCGGAGGCCAAGATTGCCAGCTCCTGAACTGCTCTGGGTCGGAGGTGTAATCTCCACTGATGTGTGGAATTCATTCCTGGCTCTCATTATTCTCAAAGCACTTTGTGCCCCTGGCTTCTTGCAGGTCTGCCTCAGAATTTCTCGCCTAGTCCGCCTCTGCCTCCTCCGCTACTTTTCTCTCCGCCCCAGCTGCATTCTCCACGTAAGAAAATGCCTCGGCTTCGGCACAGGCTCAGATGCCGCAGAGGCAGCACTCGAGCCAGGCCTACTTCCAGGCGTCGCTCCCCCTCCAGTTCGAGCTCTCTGGCTTCTGACTCCCCTCGTCGTGCTTCTCCTCGAGCCTCGAACAGGCGCAGAACTTTACCGGTCCATCACCCTCCCTCTCCTCTGCGCGGTGCTTCTTTCCCTCCGCCACCCACTGAACCTCGCAATGTTGAGTCTGCCCACCTAGTCAATCCGTCCACGGCTTTGTTTCACTTCCCCTGCCTCACTTCCCAGCCCTTGGTGGTGGCGACAATCACTGTGAAGTTTAAGGAGCTCCCTCAATTCGGTTCGATGTCCCTGCCTCCTGCGCATCCGGGTACTCAGCTCCGCCCACCTGGGTCTGACCAGGCTTTCCACACAGCTGCGCAGAACTGTTCACGCGACGCTGAGGGAGGCACGCATGGCGGTGGCAGTACCAGTTTCACAGGCACGCCAACGGAGCAGAACAAAGCAGGCGCGGCAGCGAATCCCACTCAGGATGATGATGATTATGGATATGGATGCTGAATCGAAGAAGAACCCCCCTCCGACGATTATGGTATCTAGGATTTTCAGTTTTTTTGTATCTTTCAGGTCAGAGTTCATGTCTGGATGGAGTCTTCAGAATTTCTGGCCTGCGGGCTTGATTAACCACTGTTACAGTCCTAGGTCTATGTTTAATGATGGTTCATACTGCTACAGTTTTCAGGTTTTTTGTGTAATGCTGGTTTCCTCCCTGGAGGCAGCAATTAAACTCATTTCACGCTGGTTTCCCCCTGCGGGCAGCACCTATTTTGATATTTTGCTGAAACTCGTCCTGCCTATGAAGGCTCACCTCTGTATGTACCATATTTTCTTACAGTAATAGAATCTAGTCTTATTTAGAAAAAAAAAAAAACTTTAAGTGGATTAGATTTGAGAAACAATTATGGCATTTAAGGAGTTAAAATCACTAATCACTTGGGATCTTGCTAGGTCATATCAACACTAAGCATGGCTCAGCAACCTCTATAAATCATTATGAAGTTTGACCAGACCTATTCTCACTAGTTATACTAGTGAGATTTGACTATCATATTTATATTTTAAATACATTATTATTTTTAATTAAAGAGATAATTATTATATGATAATTAATAAAAATAATTAAAGTTATTATAACAATATATTAATTGTGAACTAAATTTATTATCCATGTAAATTAAATTTATGTAGAGATAATAATAATCATTTTTCTCAATGACCAAAAATATTTTAATTAATAAATACAATATTATTCTAATTAATACAAAAAATTCCAATTACACACATATATATATTTGAATTAAAATTAGAGATATGATAAACCCAAATGAGAAATATAATGTTATGGTATTAAAAGATTTTTTATATTCAATGTTCTAGTATTAAGAAGTAGCTTTTTGTAGTAATAACATAAAGTGGAAGTGGAAGGGGATGTCATTCATTTGTTTATGATATAAAACTAGATCTGTTTTAAATCCATATCTGTGAAGCTTACAAGATATATGATTTTTTGATATTTAAATTTTTTTCATTTACTTTTATGTCATTTATTAATTCCATATTTAATGATATAAATAATAAAATTATTGTACTTTAAAAATTTGGATTTCTCTCCCTACTTATAACTTTAGAACCAAAATGAATTTAAGTTAGTTTTTTTTTAAATATTGTTATGTACATATGTAAATACATACTTATTTTTCTTATTACTAATTAAGTAGACATTTTTTTTCAATGTTCAACTCATAATAGAAAATAAATCTTTGAAATTTACTATAAAATTTATTTGTATACTTTTTATTTCAATGGATTTATTATTATTATTTTTAATATAATAATTTTAAAATGGAAAAATAATATTTTATTAATCTCTTTCATATATATATATAAACTAGAGGAATGTATTAATATACCAATTTTAGTTACAAAGGTTAACTCAATTGATTGAGATCCCGTCTTTAAAGCACCTTGCTAATGGAAGGTCACGGGGTCAATTCTCCTCAATGTGTTTTAGTCACTAGGGTTAACTCAATTGGTCGATATCTCATATATAAAGCTCCTTGCTAATGGAAGGTCATGAGGTCAATTCTCCTCAATGTTGTTGAGGTTAGGATCTTCTAATGAGCCAGTAGGAAGTGATCCCTTCCTTCAGGTGGATCTATTTGAATATTTTATGTGGATGTAGTTGTCACTAGTCATCGTTGTATGTGAAGCAAAAATTAAAAAAAAAAATGTTGCGTCGGTTTTGTATTTACATGACATGGGGAGGATTTCTACTAGTACTATCATAAGTTCTAAGTACCTGTGTATGCCCTTCCACATACATGGGTAAGTCAATAAGTCAAGGGATTTGAAATTCGAATCTCTTGATACATGAAATTTCATTTTCACTACCCTTACCCAAGTCAATTAATCGAGGGATTTGAAATTCGAATCTCTTGATACATGAAATTCCATTTTCACTACCCTTACCAAGTGAATTGCACTCTAGGCACTATAACTTTTAGCCAAATTATAAAATGCTAAAATCAATTAATAAATTAATTAAATATTAATATTTTTAAGCATTTATAATATAAGATGAGATTACAATTTTCACATATTTAAGGGATACACAAAATTTTTAAAATTATGAAGAGGTGAAAGTAGTGTTGAAAATCAATATTAATATCATGTATAATTTGAAGTTTTAGGTCATTTTCGTGTCTTAAGGCTTAAGTATTAATCACACGCTATCTCTCCCTTCTCTTTATCCTGGTGATCAATGCTCTTAGTAGAAGAATAAAAGCTAAAAATGAGGTTAGGACAATTATGGGCTGCAAAATTACAAGGAATTTACTCACCAACACACCTCTTGTTCGGGGATGATGTCTTTATGCAGGGGAAGCAAAAAGAGTAGAATGAGAAACTTATTTCCAGGTCTACTCGCAGTTTGGCAGAGCTTTTGGCCTCATAATTAAAAAATACAAATCATAGATTATTTCTGATGTTGGGGCTTCAGAGGCCATCATTCAAATCGTTGACACGTTTGGGATCAAAATTTGCATATTGTTTGATGGCTTTAAATATCTAGCATTTAAATGTCTTGGAGGTAGGGTCACGTTGGTGAATGTTGTATATGAAATTCCTCTGGTTTGGGGCTTGAAACAACAAAATATTTCATCTCATCAAACTTGTGTTGATCTCCAGGACTTTTCATATGGGTGGGTGGGGAATTCGAGATGCTAGAAGATTCAACTTAGCTCTCTTGGCCTCAAATATTTGGTAGGTCTTCAATGTTAAGGGACTATGGCAAGAAATTAATTTTGCTAAATATATCCAAACAAATGATTTGGAAGATTCGGTTGTTGTAGGGGTTCCTTCTCATACAAGGCCATGTTACATTTGGCATAGATTAATGGCTACATGTTTGTGGTTTTGTTCCAATCTTCACTAGCAGGTGGGCAACGAGACTAAGTTTCTCATTGATGTGGATACGATGAGATTTTTCATTGGAAACCATATTCTCCCTATTCCATTAATTCAAAGTCTCAACAGCCTCAGCTAAAATTCACTAGACAGTATTGGTTGCGCACAATTTTCTTTTTTTTATTCAACTTCTTGGCCCCACGCATAGGAGATTTTCCTGTTGGGGATTTCCTCACTGAATTGGAACATTATCATTGTGAATTGGGTGAAGCTGGTATCTCCCTGTCCCAAAAACAGGAGAATCTTGTCTGAGATGGATTGGAAAAAGGATGCATTTCTGTCAATGAACCTGTTGATGGGAAAAATTGTACTGTCGACAACAAGGGGGGCTCTCCCCGGTGAAAGGTCCCAATCAGACCTCACATCGTTTGGGGTCGGAGCCCCATCCGGTATGTGGGCCGGCTAACGCCATAGTTGTTTCCACTCTTGGTTGTCAGATGGGGAGATGATGGAGCAGAGGCAGAGATGAAATGACCAATCGGTGAAGCAAAATAAGCCCAAGATTAATGAACCATGAACAAAGATACAAGCATGTCTAAGCAGCAAAAAATATAAGGGGAGTATGCCGTGACTAGGATCAGTGAGCCGAAAACCAGTCAAACATACATGAAAGAAAACACGCCAGAAGTTAACTGCAAAGTAGTTCACAATAGATTGCCACCGTGGCAAAGACAAATAAACACTAATCCAAAAGCAGACATACATACAATCACTGAGAAATAGTTCATATCCGATGGCATGCATGAAAGCATATGTACAACATAATGAAGCACTAGACAGCTAGTACTATCACCACAAACAAGCACATGAATCAGTGTCGTAAATGAGAATATATTGTTAATGCTGCTGCAACGTCAAATACATGTTTACAACTCGTCAAAACCCAATAGTGGAACATGGGCTATTCATCTCAATGCATGATACAAAACCCTAGCCTCGCTACCTCTCTCTCTAATTGATCCCAAGAGCTGAGTGCCTTTAGCTCTCTCGCCACAATTCCTATACCATACTAGCTTTCATTGTCAATTTAGAAGTCCCTTGAATCCTTTCTCAAAGTTGTACATATAGGCTGAGATGACCCTTGAGTTCCCCCCTTGACTCTTGGTCTTCCCAACAGTTGGGATGGTTTGAAACTTGGGCCATTTGCAACCCGCGACCCTGGGAAATCCGCGACCTACGACCTCGGGCAATCCACGACCTACGACCTCGGTCAATCTGTGACCTGCAACCTTGAACAAATCTACGACCTACGACCCTGAGAAATCCACGACCTGCGACCCTGAGCAAATTTGTGACCTTCTTTCGATGATCTCTGGGTTTCGTAGAAAGATTTATTTTCCTTCATCTTTGTCTCATGAAAGTGACTAAGTACCTTTG
Source organism: Pinus albicaulis (assembly GCA_034641835.2). Classification (NCBI taxonomy): domain Eukaryota; kingdom Viridiplantae; phylum Streptophyta; class Pinopsida; order Pinales; family Pinaceae; genus Pinus; species Pinus albicaulis. The sequence goes on from CM076582.1 coordinate 425,361,348, forward strand.
CGGTTCTTTCGAGCTTTGAAAGGATCCACCTTTCCTGCCAGAGAAGACCTTAGCTTTGGCTCTGCGTGTCGACCACCTCTACATGTAGATTCCCACTGCAATCACCAGTTCCCAAGCAGTCTCCATCTGCTCCTATGGAGGCTCACCTAATGAACGAAAACCCCGAGCTAGATCTACAGATTTCTCTGCCTCTAACCATTTCTTGATATGATCCTCATTTATCTCAAAATATATGACACCAAGTGTGTTCTTACAATAAATATTAGTCGATTTTTATTCTAATGCATGGGCTCTGCGATGAATTTCTTTTGTGCCCAACCCTAAAGCAAGATCCCATAGCCTTATTGTACCATCTGCAGAACCTGTCACAAAGAGACCCTTTGCTGGTGCCATTCCCCATACAATGTAATGAGTTTCTGGTTTCTAGCTTTTGATTTGGTAAAAGTTTAGAAATATCCCATATACAGGATTTGTGTGAAAATTATGCACAGATCCTAGAGATATTTTATAAATTATGTACATTCCACACATACAGGCTGTGATCTCCATATATAACAACAAGTTTTTTTGGGAAGCTGAAAGGCTACAAACAATGGCATCTAGAAAGTTAAAGCCTGCTAAGTTATGTGCCACATGGAAACCTAAACAAGCTTTCTCAACAGTTACCCCATGGTACCCATGTGGTGCTGGCTTGGGAAATGTTCCAGCATAGAAAAGAGTTTCTTGTTGTATCTTCAAATCAACCCACTTTGTAATTGCAACACCAACACGCAGAAGGCAAAGGATCCCAGCCGTGTTAAGGCATAAAAGGCTGAGGTGTTCCTATTGGCAGGCCTACAGCAGTGCATGCATTTTAAATGTACGATGCAGAAGATATTGACACAAATGCGCTTTCCCTTTGACTACTAAGACTTGCAGGCATTTCCTTCACTACCTTGTATACTCTTCGCATAGCTAAAACGTGGCACGCCACTACATTCTTGACGAAGCTAATATATGTGCACGCGCACATTTCCTTGGCACATTCTTGGTGTTCTGTTAACAGCGTGATTATAGGGTCTCCTACATAATACTTGATCATTTTCTATCATGCAAGCTCGATACCTTTCGCGTCACATATCCATGCTTTCGTGCGTAGCTCACAAGGTTATTTCGCTCCCCTTTTAAAGCACCTACCACCTCTCGTAATCTAAATGCATGTTCACCCTATTTAAAGAGTGCGACTTTTGCTTTTGGAGAGGCATGTGTGTTGCCTTTGAGGGAGGTCTCACTTTGAAGCGGAGGTCGCACTTTGGAACAGGGGTCGCACAGTCAGAGAATTTCCTCGGTCGCAGCTTCTCTTGGACACACCCTTCTGCGACCTTGCGACCTCAGAGAGGTCACATAGTCGCATTGGATTCGGGTCGCATCTCCTGGCCGGGAGAAAACATTGCGACTCTACGACCTAAGGCCTGTGAAGTGCCCTTTTGTGACCACGGATATGCTTGCATTTTTTTGTGTGAGGTCCACCTTCTCGTGCCATTTCTGGCACATGCATTGCACCATTCAGATATATGGCAACAAGTAATGGGCTCGACAAAATTTAATTTCATGCTACGTCTCTAGAGAGGTTGTTGGGTGTCCAATGTGGTAATATGTCATATGTTGCGTGAGTGTCCAAACGTATGCATGCTCATTATGTGCCACATTCTCAGGCCTCGTTACATATGGCTCCTCAGGCAGCTAGGCTCCGCAATAAATGACAACGGCTTTGTCCTACTTCCAGCTCTTTCCTATGCTGATGAGGGAAGTTTCTCAAAAACTTTGAATCAGCGAAGGGACTGTTGATGATATTTGAAGTGTGTTTTTCGGGCTTGATCTTCTTACCATGTCCTCCATAAGGCAGTGTTTTATGTGGCTGGCTGTATGCCCAAAAAAAAAAAAAAACGTTCCATAATGCGCAGTCTAGAATGAGATTTTTATTGATAATTGTGAAAAGTGCCCAAGATCTATGAACATTGCCTCTAAACCTATGATACATAATGGAATGCCACCCAAATACTTCCATCCTTCAGACCAGGTCTTCCTCATAAACCTATACACAGCACATGGAGAGAGTGCAAGATAAATTTTCGGGTTCCAGTGAATAATGTTATATAAACTGAGCGCACTGATATATAGAAGCCAAATCATAACAATTGCGGCAAAGATGAAACCTATCCGATGTGTCCCATACTGTTGTAGTGCGAAAAGGCAAAACACTATACAACATGAAATAGGAACCAATACATATTCATGTAGGTGTTCCGTCACAACAAATTCAAAACCCGAGACTTCAGAATACACAGAAATGGTTGGTGTTAGCCCACCATCTCCAATAACCATACAAGTGCCCAGCAAAGCGACAACCAATAGCGCAAATTGAAGGCTTTTATGCTTTTGAAAAATCTTTCTTATTCTTGACCCCTTCCTTGTGTCAGGAGGAAGTTCCATTTTATATGTTGAAAGTTCCTCATCAGCAGTTTGGCGTTTTGGCAGCAGGCTAGCTTTGGCGTTCCTACATAACAGAGAATACAATGCAAAAGCCCCACCTTCTCCATTGTCATCAGCTTTCAATAATATAAATACATACATGAATAAAGGCACCAAAGTTAATGTCCAGAAGACAAAGGACAATGCTCCAAAAATCTCTTCATTTTTTTCGGAGTGTTGAACGTCTTCAGCAAAAGTACTTCTGAAGACATAGAGTGGAGAGATACTTAAATTTCCATGGACAACACTAAGACTCTGATATGCCAAGGTCAGAACACTCTTCCAGGATTCTTATATTTCCCAACGAAATGAGTCTAAGTATCCGATGTGAATCAATGAAGAATTTTGTTGCATCAACAATCATGAACAATTCTTCCCTTGATCCCTTATTTGAATAAACATACACCACACCAACCTCCATTTGAAAATAATGTTCACTTGCTCCTCCTTCTCACTTGTTGGCGTATCCTGGTCCTCTGCCTTGCCGAGGTCTCCAATTGTAGACTTAGTTCTCATGCCCATATGGATAGGGTATTAAAGTGTCATGTTCCACCACTGCGCCCTTGTTGTTTTAGTTTTAGTTTCTTTCCCTCGATGTGGTGATGACATTTTTGGGTATACCATCCATGGGATTAACCCGCATGAAACATTATAATATCAATTATCTCACAGTTAGCTTTTAGATAATTGTGCCCCCAACTAAATTATATGAGCTTGGTGAAGTACCCAAACAGCATGCCTAAATGATCCACGGTGAAAGGGCTTATAATGGATATACCTATTACTCAGAAAAGTTTCCATTCGAGTTCATGCATGATGACCCCCCTTGCACATGGCGTGGCTGTGGAAAAAGTATCTCGTCATGATGGTGAGAAGGTTTACAAGGGGTTGGGAACAGGTCACGGGGATGTCACTGACTACAGGAGGGGTCAAAAACCCTAATAGCTAAGCGAGTAGAGGGGGACCCGAAATTTTGAATACACCCCAAAATTTTGGGTGGTGTTGTAGCAGCTACAACAATTGGCGAACCACTGGTAGAATCCAACACCTCTGTCAATGTCTCAATAATAGTCTATGTCCAGATAGTGATGCCCTTTGTATTACTTTAACCTTTTTCATATATGCCCAATCATTGTGCCTCAACTAGGTCTCATTGATCAGAACATGTCAATGCGGAAGTTCACAGATGCTAACAGTTTGATGATGGTGTAGAGAGCAAGGCAATGGGATTATTATATTAAGAATTTTAAAATAAGTTTTCAGTGTTGCTCCCCTGCTAGCAAGCCTGGATAATACCCCGACGGAGTCACTTTAAGAAATCACAAACGTTTCTCTGCTACTAGCGAGCCTGGTCAGTACCCCGACGGAGTCATTGCATTACCTCTCTGTGCAGGAAGCCTTTCTCAATCCTTTACCCTTATTTGTTTCATGTGCTTGTAGAACTTATTTTCATGTGCTCGTGGCACTTATTTTTGCATGGGCGGATGAGGGATCCCGACTTATTTTACGGGCAAGAGAGGTTGTTTCTTGTTTGACATAAACTGAAAGGTATTCTATTTGGGTTTGCCCTCATGCCAAGCATTCACATCCCATCTACCACCCATAGGCGAAACATGCAAAACAGATCATTAAGATGTTTGAGACTATGCTGGGCAGAAGGCTCAGGTGATGGGTATAGGCCATTCAAACTTGTTAGGGTTCCCCACAAGAAACCGGCTCGTATCTCCCTGGCTAATTAAATTAAACTCATAGGAATTATGTTGAGAACGTGACTTTGATGACCTGTTTTGAGAGAAGTTGTCTCTTGAGGTAACCACCGCAACCTCACGTAAACAATGGAGTTAGGGTTTCAGAAATTAGGGCAAAACAAGTAATAAATATCATCAGGATTTCGATGCATGCAAAGAGGTAAAAGAAATCCATCCAGCTTTAAACCCATGAAAGCGGGAGTAAGAAAGCTAGTCCGGGCACCGAGGGTTTCAAGGCCCTAGGTTCAATGAGGGCTCATGCAGTGGTATGCAATGTACGTAAAATTTCATAGCTATCTCAACAACTAGTGAAAATTATGTGAGGAAGAAAGCACACAACGCAATGCAACAGACGAGGCTTATGACGCAATGTAATGCCATGTGCAAGAAAGATCAACTAGTTGCAGGTGGAAAAAATTAGGCGAAGCACATGCATTGATTATCAGAACATTACGCAACAATAAGCAAACTGAAAGAGAAATGAGTGCAAAATAAATGGAAAATTATAATACATAAAGCTACTGACCATTAGAGAAGGAAACGAACATAATTTTAAACCATAAAGTAAAACTTTCGCATGTAAGCCTAATTAACAACTTGAACTAACAAACTTTTATTAACAGATCCTAGCTAGCCTAAACCTAAAACCCTTGTTTTAACCAAAGAGGCGGTCTGGTTATGTGAAATCAGCTTTCCAGTGCAACCACCACATTAGTTCCCATCCTGTAAGAATAACAATGTTCGCAAGCAGAGCCAGCATACAAAATTGTGCACTAACAACAAGACTTACCTGAAGAGCATGTGCAATAGCAAGAAGGTCATGACTACTTACCACAGAATGTGCCAGAATGGATTGTGCTATCTGAATTTCACTTTCATCCTAATACATAGAAATATGTATTTTAAACATAAAATCATTTATAAATGACACACATCCATCCACGCACAACCTTAGGTCCGACGGAAGCGAGGAAAGACATTGCCTATTTGCAGGTATATTCATTGCATAGGATTCATCAAACCAGCCGAAAATCTCATCATGATTTTGAGGATGATCACTTTGATAGAATGGAAAAAATAGGCGTCCGCCAGGCGAATTTGAGATGCTTGCGAATCGACTTGCAGAAACCCTAATTTTGAAAACCCTAGTTCGAAGTTGTTCGCAGGTTTCGCTGAGGATGTGAGAATCCGAAGTAACCTTTAGTGGAGGATGAAATTCCTCACCGTCCTAAATAAACTCCGGACCTTCGAGCGGGGGGATTCCCAACTTTGAAGGTTTGGCGAGATCATTTGTTCAATGGATGTGATCACCAATCGTGGTGATTGGACAAACATCAGTGGGATTATCATTAATTTGGCCAAATGTTTGCACACTGAAAAATTGACAATCCAATGTATCAGATTCTTTAGATTTCCCATGATGGGGTGAATTGACCGGAATATTTTCAGGTAGTAGAGAGGTTTTCCAAACATCACATGCTTGTGTCTGAGTGCAACTGGTACTGGCTAGGAAAAAACTTGAAAGATTAGGGACAATGGCTGGTGTTTCCCTTCTAGTGAATAAATTAGGGTATATCGGTTGTTGCATATCAGTTGTTAGAAGATAGAAAGATGTGCTCAGAGAAGCATCACTTGAATGGTAGGCTTTCCCAAATGAGCTGACATCTGGCGCAGTTATTCTGAGAGGAGTGTGATGCATAGGAACCATCAGTTCAGAAACCCTACTTTGAGAAATCCTAGTTCGACTTGTTTCAAGGGTCTCATAAAGTTCGTGAGAACTTGAGATAACAGACAGTAGAAGTTGAATCGCTTCGATTTCCTGATGGGTCCTTGAATCTTCACCAAGAGGATCATCAAATTTCAGAGGCTTCATATGGTCGAAAAATAGATACGAATGACAGTCCTCAGAGGCATGAGTGAATATGTTTTCAGATAAGCAGTGATCGCTGGATCCATCAGGTTGATCAAGTTGGGGACCCAGCACGTTAGGCTTCCCAGGAGTTAACAGTTGGGATGAATCGATAAAAGAAACATCTTGAAGTTTCCAGACATGTATTCACTCCTTTGGCTGTTTAAATATTTTGGATGAAAAAGATCAGACATAAGGGATTCATCACTTTTGTAATGTGATTGTGAAACACCACCCACGTGCTCATGATTTCCACCAATACCAGTATAAGAAAATTTTGAGTGACTTAAAGAAATTATTGGTGTGGCAGACTCATGAAATAAATCAGGGAATAAAGGATGAAATGATTCAGATGTGGGGGTATCAACCGTACACGGAATTTCATCTTGCACATCAGTGTCATCTGGAGATGTCAATGATTTCATATGCCCATCACGGTCCAATGATTTTGTAGGGAAATAAACTTTTCTCAGGACAAGACTCAATTTATTATCAGTCTGAGAATGAGATTTAGAATCCTACTTAGGAAAACATTCAGTGGACTCGGGATCAGTTTCATTGTCAGGGAGAGATCTTAGGCTAGTATGTTTTTCAAGCTCCGATTTGACAGAGTGTGTGAAATATTTCAGGACAAAATCTGAACAACTAGCAACTTGAAGATCATCATAACAGTCACTAGGATCAGGCTTGGTTGTTGATTGAACTTGTTCTAGGGAAATGAAAATCACGTGTCGAAACTGTTCAGTTAAATATGTCTAATCGACATCCCTTTCAGGGAACTCAAGACAAAAATTTAAAAACCTAATAGAAAAATCCTCTATAGATTCTTGAGGTTCCATTCTGATCTTATTTAACTTCATTAATACATTTTGGAAATCGTACTTGTGAAAAGCTTGTTGTAATTCACTAGCGAGCTGCTCGAACGAATGAATGGAAGCTGCTAGAAATGTGTGGCACCATTTCTCAGCACGAACTTCGAGAGTGAGGGAGAAAAGCACGGAATCTAGCTCCTCGTCGTCAATTTCGTAATACTCACAAAAATCACAGAAATCCGAAAGGTTCTCGGTTATGGAAACTCCGTTTTCACCATCGAATTTTAACTGGGACAAGTGATACATAGGTTCATCGGGCATTGAGCATCGAGAACCAGATAAATCCGATAAACATCTTGGGAGAATGATTTAGAGACGATCCATTATAGATATGAGACTAACTATAGGCTCTAAGGGCTTAGCTTGTCATCTGGCCCTCCTTCTAGCGCCAATTTGTTGACAGGAAAAATTGTATTGCCAACAACAAGGGGGGTCTCCCCGGTGAAAGGTCCCAATCAGACCTCACACCGTTTGGGATAGGAGTCCCATCTAGTATGTGGGTCCAGCTACCGCCATAGTTGTTTCCACTCTTGGTTGTCAGATGGGGAGATGATGGAGCAGAGGCGGAGATGAAATGACCAATCGGTGAAGCAAAATCAGCCTAAGATTAACGAACTATTGACAAAGATACAAGTACGTCTAAGCAGCAAAAAATAGAAGGGGAGTATGCCATGACTGGGATCAGTGAGCTGAAAACCAGTCAAACATACATGAAAGAAAACACGCCAGAAGTTAACTGCAAAGTAGTTCACGATAGATTACCACCGTGGCAAAGACAAATAAACACTAATCTAAAAGCAGACATACATACAACCATTGATAAATAGTTCATAACCGATGGCATGCATGAATGCAGACGTACAACGTAATGAAGCACTAGACAACTAGTAATATCACCACAAACAAGCATGTGAATCAGTGCCATAAATGAGAATATATTATTAATGTTTTTGCAACGTCAAATACATGTTTACAACTCGTCAAAACCCAATAATGGAACATGGGTTATTCATCTCAATGCATGATAAAAAACCATAGCCTCGCTAACTCTCTCGCTAATTGATCCCAAGAGCTGAGTGCCTTTAGCTCTCTTGCCACAATTCCTCTACCATACTGGCTTTCATTGTCGAGCTAAAAGTCCCTTGAATCCTTTCTCGGAGTTGTACATATAGGCTGAGATGACCCTTGAGCTGCCCCCTTGACTCTTGGTCTTCCCGACTGTTGGGTTGGTTTGAAACTTGGGCCATTTGTGACCTGCGACCCTAGGAAATCTGCGACCTGCGACCTCGGGAAATCCATAACCTACGACCTCGGTCAATCTGTGACCTGCAACCTTGAACAAATATGCGACCTGCAACCCTGGGAAATCAACGACCTGCGACCTCGGGCAATCCGTGACCTGCGACCTCGGCCAATCTGCGACCTACGACCTTGAGAAAATTTGCGACCTTCTTTCATTGATCTCTGGGTTTCGTAGCAAGATTTATTTTCCTTCATCTCTGTCTCGTGAAAGTGACTAAGCACCTTTACGGTTCTTTGGAGCTTTGAAAGGATCCACCTTTCCTGCCAGAGAATACCCTAGCTTCGGCTCTGCGCATCGACCACCTCTACATGTAGATTCCCATTGCAATCACCAGCTGCCAGGCAGTCTCCATCTGCTCCTATGGAGGCTCAGCTAATGAACGAAAACCCCGAGCTAGATCAACAGATTTCTCTGCCTCTAACCATTTCTTGATAGGATCCTCATTTATCTCATAATATATGACACCAAGTGTGTCCTTACAATAAATATTAGTCGATTTTGAATCTAATGCAGGAGCTTTGTGATGAATTTCTTTTGTGCTCAACCTTAAAGCAAGATCCCATAGCCTTATTGTACCATCTGCAGAACCTGTCACAAAGAGACCCTCTGCTGGTGCCATTCCCCATACAATGTAATGGGTTTCTGGTTTCCAGCTTTTGATTTGGTAGAAGTTTAGAAATATCCCATATACAGGCATTGTATGAAAATTATGCACAGATCCTGGAGATCTTTGATAAATTATGTACATTCTGCACATATAGGCTGTGATCTCCATATATAACAAAAAGTTTTTTTGAGAAGCTGAAAGGCAAAAAACGATGGCATCTAGAAAGTTAAATCTTGCTGAGTTATGTGCCACATGAAAACCTGAACGGGCTTTCTCAACAGTTACCCCATGGTACCCATGTGGTGTCGGCTTGCGCAATGTTCCGGCATAGAAAATAGTTTCTTGTTGTATCTTCAAATCAACCCACTTTGTAATTTCAACACCAACACGCAGAAGGCAAAGGATACCAGCCGTTGTTAAGGCATAAAAGGCTGAGGTGTTCCTATTGGCAAGCCTGCAGGAGTGCATGCATTTTAAATGTACGATACAAAAGATATTGACACAAATGCGCTTTCCCTTTGACTACCAAGACTTGCAGGCATTTCCTTCACTGCCTTGTATACTCTTCGCATAGCTAAAACGCAGCGCGCCTTTATGTTCTTGATGAAGCTAATATATGTGCACGCGCACATTTCCTTGGCACATTCTTGTTGTTTTGTTGACAGCGTGATTATAGGGTGTCCTAACAATACTTGATCATTTGCTGTCATGCAAGCTCGATACCTTTCGCGTCACATATCCATGCTTTCGTGTGTAGCTCACAAGGTTCTTTTGCTCCCGTTTTAAAGCATCTACCACCTCTTGTAATCTAAATACATGTTAAACCTATTTTAAGAGTGCGACTTTTTCTTCTGGAGAGGCATGGGCGTTGCCTTGAGAGAGGTTGCACTTTGAAGCAGAGGTTTCACTTTGGAATGGGGGTCGCACAGTCAGAGAATTTCCTTGGTCGCAGCTTCTCTTGGACACACCCTTCTGTGACCTTACGACCTCGGAGAGGTCACATAGTTTCATTGGATTTGGGTCGCATCTCCTAGCTGGGAGGAAAAATTGCGACTCTGCGAAATGAGGCCTGTGAAGTGCGCTTTTGCGACCATAGATATTCTTTTGTTTTGTTGTGTGAGGTCCGCCTTCTCGTGCCATTTATGGCGCACGCATTGCACCATTCAGATAGATGGAAAAAAGTAACGGGCTCGACGAAATTTAATTTCGTGCTATGACTCTAGAGAGGTTGCTGGGTGTCCAATGCGGTAATATTCCGTATGTTGTGTGGGTAGAGATCTCGGCAATGCGACTTGAAGGGGTCGCTGAGTCGTGAAACCTATTGAGTCGCAGCCCTGGTCAATTTCTTATATATGCGACCTGGTGACTAATCAACAACGCCATTTTTATCCATTCGCTATGCGACCAATTTTGAATGCCGCAGATTTCTCACATAAGACCCTTCAGGCATATGTTGTTGTGCGAATACCTTCGACCACACCTCTTTCTGGTTGATGAGGTTCCAAATGTATGCAGGCTCTTTATGTGCCACGTTCTCTGGCCTCGCTACATATGGCTCCTCGGGAAGCTAGGCTCCGCAATAAATGACAACGGCTTTGTCCTACTTCTAGCTCTTTCCTATGTTGTTGAGGGAAGTTTCTCAAAAACTTTGAATCAGCGAAGGGACTGTTGCTGATATTTGAAGTGCGTTTTTCAGGCTTGATCATCTTACTGTGTCCTCCATAAGGCAGTGTTTTATGGGGCTGGCTGTATGCCCAAAAAAAAAAAAAAAAAACGTTCCATAATGCGTAGCCTAGAATGAGATCTTTATTGATAATTGTGAAAAGTGCCCAAGATCTATGAACATTGCCTCTGAACCTGTGATACATAATAGAATGCCACCCAAAGCCTTCCATCCTTCAGACCGGGTCTTCCTCATAAAATTGGTCACAACATATGGAGAAAGTGCAAGATAATTTTTTGGGTTCCAGTGAATAATGTTATATAAACCGAGCGCACTGATATATAGAAGCCAAATGATAACAATTGCGGCCAAGATGAAACCTATCCGATGTGTCCTATAGCATTGTAGTGAGAAAAGGAAAACCACTATACAACATGAAATAGGAACCAATACATATTCATGTAGGTGTTCCGTCACAACAAATTCAAAACCCGAGACTGCAGAATACACAGAAATGGTTGGTGTTAGCACACCATGTCCAATAACCATACAAGTGCCGAGCAAAGCCACAACCAGCAGCGCAGACTGAAGGATTTTATGCTTTTGAAAAATATTTCTTATTCTTTACCCCTTCCTTGTGTCAGGAGGAAGTTCCATTTTATATGTTGAAAGTTCCTCATCAACAGTTTGTCGTTTTGGCAGCAGGCTAGCTTTTGCATGCCTGCATAATGGAGAATACAATGCAAAAGCCCCACCTTCTCCATTGTCATCAACTTTCAATAATATAAAGACATACATGAATAAATGCACCAAAGTTAATGTCCAGAAGACAAAGGACAATGCTCCAAGAATCTCTTCATTTTTTTCGGAGTGTTGAATGTCTTCAACAAAAGTACTTCTGAAGACATAGAGCGGAGAGATACTTCAATCGCCATGGACAACACCAAGACTCTGATATGCCAAGGTCAGAACACTCTTCCAGGATTCTTATATTTCCCAACGAAATGAGTCTAAATATCTGATGTGCATAACTGAAGAATTTTGTTGCATCAGAAATCATGAACAATTCTTCCCTTGATCCCTTATTTGAATAAAAATACACCACACCAACCTCCATTTGAAAATAATGTTCACTTTCTCCTCCCTCTCACTTGTTGGCATATCCTGGTCCTCCACCTTGCCTAGGTCTCCAATTGTAGACTTAGTTCTCATCCCCATATGGACAGGGTATGAAAGTGTCATGTTCCACCACTGCGCCCTTGTTGTTTTAGTTTTAGTTTCTTTCCCTCGGTGTGGTGATGACATTGTTGGGTATATCATCCATGGGATTGACCTGCATGAAACATTATAATATCAATTAGCTCACAGTTAGCTTTTAGAGAATGGTGCCCCCAGCTAAATTATATGAGCTTGGTGAAGTACCCAAATAGCATGCCTAAATGATCCATGGTGAAAGGGCTTCTAATGGATATACCTAATACCCAGAAAAGTTTCCATTCGAGTTCATGCATGATGACCACCCTTGCACATGGCATGGTTGTGGAAAAAGTGTCTCGTCATGATGGTGAGAAGGTTTACGAGGGGCTAGGAACAGGTCACGGGGATGTCACTGACTACAGGAGGGGTCGAAAACCCTAATGGCTAAGCGAGCAGAGGGGGACCCGAAATTTTGAATACACCCCAAAATTTTGGGTGGTGTTGTAGCGGCTACAACATAACCTTAGTCTTATATCTCCATGAACATATTAATATTGCCGCTGACTCGAATACAAAAATATGGAAATGGGAGAACTTGATGAAAACTAGCTTTCATGGGCAGGGCAGATGCTCACTTTCTAGGGTGGCCTCTAAATATTTTTGTCATCTCTTTCTTTTCTACCCCTTTGCAGAGTCCATTTGGGAGGAGTTTTTAGGTCCCTGAATATTACTGTTCCGACGAATCACTCCTGTATCCTTTCATTCCTAAGCTCTTCGTTAACCTGTCGGAGTTCTTATAGAGCTTTTCCTTTTTACATCATTTGGGGGATCTAGTGTTGGAAATATTTTCATTGATGGCACAAAGGAGCAGCACCATAACACTTTGATCAGCACCAGAGGTAGCAGATACAACAAAGGCAACAACGGTAGCAGAGAAGTAGCAAAAGTAGAGAAGAAATGAATGCAGCTAAGAAGAAAGGCAGACAAGGAGTAGAGGCAACAAAGAAGCAAAGGCAACAGAGAAGCAGAGATGGTAGAGAAGCAACAAAAGCAGAGAGGCAATGAATGTAGAGAGGCAACGAATGTAGCAGAGGCAGGAAATGCAGCTAAGAAGGCACCAAAGGGAGCAAGGTGGCAGAGGTAGCAAAGAAGTAGAGATAATAGAGGCAACATATGAAGCAGAGAGGCAGCGAATTGCTTCAACGCACAGCAAAAGGAAATCATATTTTCAAGACACAACGAAGACCATAGATCTTATACATAGAAGAAGTAGGAAGAGGTGAGAGCCGAGAGGAAGAGGCCAATTAAACAAAGATGATTAAGCCAAGAGAGAGAACTGAGAGACAAGAGACAGAGAGGGCTTTAATTAGTATGAAAAGGGTAGATTTCAAGTGTGATAACTCAGGATGACATTCATCAATAAAGACAAGCTTAGGAACAAGCACAAGAGGAACATCGTGGAGAAACTGGAGTTACAGAGCAGGACAATGTAGATAAATGAAAAATCAACTAAGGCATAGAATTATTTGAAGAATTCCAAGGGAGGCAAACGAAAAATCAGGATTAGATCGCAAAAGTGAAGGCAAGAGATGGATGGCGGAGATCAAATCGCTTCAGGAGTGATTTCGTAAATCGCAAAGGTTAGCGGTTAAGTGTTAAGGTCGTCACAGGGTAAGTTATTATGTGTGTGATGCGAAGTGGAGAAGGGACATGTGTTGGCACGACGCCATATCGCATATCGCATGAAATAGAGGTTAACCACCAAGTTAAATGATTATATGTTGCGAACTGCGAAGTACGGGCAATGACGTAAAGATGACGTGGCAGTGACGTAAATATGACGTGGCAGTGATGTGGCGATGATGTGGAAAATGACGTGGCCCCCACAGATCATAGGTAATCTATGATGATGTGGCGACGACATGGTAGGGTGACGTGGGATGATGACATGGACCTCTCCCACATACCGCACATCGCAGCACTTAAGGGATAACAGGAAGGAGACTGCAAGTTAAGTTAAAGTTTTGCGATGTGAAATGGAGGGACACATGTCGACCTTGCGAAACATCGCATCCTGCAATAAATAGGGTTTAACTCCAAAGACGTCACAAGGTATGTTATTTTTGTTGCGTTTTGATAAGGATCAAGTGACGCGATGTGATGAAGGGAGTCCACGTGGCAGCACCGTGCACGAGTGCAGATCAGAGATCGCATGGTTTATGGTTTATCGCTATTGGTAGAGTGGTAAACCTACGAGCAATTGTTTGCGATGAATTATGATTGGTTCAAGGTACTGTGGGACTCGATAGCCCTGTTGCGTGTATGTTATATACGTGATGTTTGATTGCTAAGTATGTATGTTAATACATTGTTTTAATCGCAAAACGTATGTATCTTGATAAAGCTCAGATTTGTAATCCGCTGCGTGTATAAAGGGAGTTATGTGGGTCATACCCCACAGGTTACAAAGACATGAACGTAGAACAAAGGACTAGGAGCTCGTGCAGAATAATGTTGCGGCAGTAAGGCAAACAAAAAGGCTCAAGCTAAAAGGGGTAGTTATGTAGCAAAGTTGGAATATAACAACAGAAACATAAAAGACAAAAGGACGACAAGAAGAAGAGGACAAATGCATAGCAAATCTAAGAAACTAAAAGGGTTGAGTAAAATAATTGATTGTAATTGTAAATATATTATTTATTTTACATTGTTTGTGATGCAAAGGCAAGTCTCCGTAGGTAAAGAAAAACTCTAATTAAATACTGAAATGAGTATATAGAGTTGTAACATCCTGAAATGCTGAGCGAGGAAATGAGAAGGTGGAAGGTAAAGATTCATACCTGTTCATTTCATATTCCCATATGGAATGCAAACATCTATGAAGTGATCTCTATAAATGATGTTATTGTGAT